>OY755235.1:24593004-25193004 GCA_963576725.1 Azorinus chamasolen | reverse complement strand
ATATTATCTAAATGGTGTAGAGTTGTAAGGATTTAACTATTAGTAAGGTTAATTAGCGACAAGTGTGATATTGTACGGTCATGTCCGTCGTTATAAGACCGTACAATATCCCACACTAAACCGGACATGTGTGGGATATTGTATGGTCTTATACATGACATACACTATCACACCTGTCGCCAATTAACCTTACTAATAAAAATCTCTCGCTCTCTTCAAAGTAAACTGTTATGAATCAGATCACTGATACTGTTATCAGTGTGTGTCAAACGTTTATACCAATTTCATTAGTATACATGTATGCATCATCATTTTGTGAATTTGACATTTTATACTCTCATTTTTCAGCAGACATCATGTAGCTATCACTTTAAACCTGTAACCACAATGCATTTTTCTGTTTTCGCTTGTAATTGCCTTGATTTAAATGTACAATGATTTTGCCTTAATATTCTGGTTTAGAGCTCTCTTTCTCTCTCTCCCTCTTTCTCTACCCTCTTTCTCCATTCTCTTCTCTTTCTGATCATTCCTTCTTACATGCATATACAATAGGGAAAAGGTCGAAAATGTTTCTACACTAATATTTCGGTTTAGAGCTCTCTGTCTCTATGTCACTCTCCCTCTCTCCCTCTCTGTGCATGCGTCCGTGTCAATAACAGTTGGGATGAAAATGGACATCATGGTCATTTTTCAACGGCGGTCAAAATTTAAAATACACTCCAGCAATATAAACGCATTAGATCATGTCCCATGATGTGATCTAATATTTACATTTTTACAACCAATTTTTAGTTTTTCAGTTTAATTCAAATATTTATATCTTTTTTCAATACGAAATAGAATACACCCAGATTCAATTTTTAAACGAACTATAATTCAACACCCTGAGTAAAATTACACTAATAATTTTCTATGTAATTTTTGCCTGGTGTTTGGAATAAAGGAACACGACAAAACAAAAGAAGCCAACACTTTATTGCGTACTATGCATAACTATTATTATACCAGAAAGCATGCGCATGTAATATCAATTTATCCTGATCTGCACTGCTGGAGATGTAGTCTAGTTTGACTATGTTAATGCTGAGTCCAAAGTGGTATAGTCCATCACTGTTTAACTATTTGTATGCTAACTAAATTTTCGTCTGCAACAATTGTCGTCTGTTTCAATTCTTAAAATAAACTTTCTCTCATTTCTTTGCAAAACTATGGTCAGGGTGACAAACAGTTTGGATCCTGATGAGACGCCGCATTACGCGGCGTCTCATCTGGATCCAAACTGTTTGCATAGGTAATCACAATTTCGCCGCTAGTGTGCAAAGAGTTAATGGCGTATTCCATTCAGTATGAATCGCTATACTTTGTGATAGGGTCTTGAATGGCAAACAGTGCAGACCTCTATGATCTCTCTAATCTGGGTCTACAGTGTGTGTAAAATCTCCACATCCAACGGGTAAACTATACTGGAGGTTTGAGTTGTTCGATGGTCCCTTCTCACGCAATGATGCAAGATCAAAATATCAAAACATTCTTGCATTGATCAACTAATTTTCATTGAACAAACGTCATCTGCAATACACATTTCATGTGGCATGACCGCTACAATAGAAAGTATTTACAATTGTCACTCACAGCAGTCTAATTCTGGGTAAGCCCGTTCCCTGTTTCAAATTTATTCAAGATTTCTTCATCTCATGAATATTCATATACATGAATAAAACGGAACACGGAAATGTTTTTAACTGTTAAGGAAACTGCATACTCAGAGCTATCAATTTCCATAAGCTATTCGTTCTCAAGTTTTTGATTGGTCAGATTTGAGCCTTTGGCTCAAATCTGACCAATCAAAAGCTTGAGAACATAGACCCTGATACTGGTCTATACTCTGTTTTAAAGAGTGTAAAAAATAATGAGGGAAAATGTTTAAAACCCGTGGTAGCTTAAAGCAAGACGGAACGTAGAGAGAACAGTTCCTATGTAATACTTTTGTTTTGCATAAAGCAGTTACATCCTTTTGAAGACATCCATAATAAACCATGTGCTCCATGAATATTTATGTGAGAAATAATGACAGTATGAATATTAATTAGATAATGTTTTTCATAATGGCACATGGACACAGGAACTTTTGGCAAAGGCAGAAACTTAGAATATGTTCTATATTATTTGATATGTAAACAGGGCAAACCCTGATCAGACAGCTCCTACAGCCATCTGCTGTGGGTCTACCATGTTTGCAAAGACATACTAAGGCACAATCATGGAGTAGAAGATTAATTACCACTCTAGAGATGTTCTACGGTATACTCCTCGTGCATGGGATACGTTGTTGATCCATTAATTGATCGTAGTAGTTCAGATCAACGGTATCAGATTGAACCTCTTTCAACCATGAATTATTAGTGTAGAAAAGCCAATCAGTGTTTTAAAGCCCACTCAGTATGAACAAATTAAAACTTGCTAGATGATTTTGAATGACGAACAGCACAGACCCTGATAAGAGGGATCCTATAGGTCTACACTGTTTGCAAAGGACAGTACATGAGTGTCGAGGATTGAAAGGTTTAACCATTCGCTTGTTGAATTTTAAAATACATTTCTCCTTCATTACCCATGTCCTGTTGTATAATTACATATATTTTCACTGTGTACAAGTATTTCGCTGTGCAATCTCTGCTGTGGAGTGCACTGGTTGTACAATCACTTGTAAATAGTGCAGACCCTGATGAGACAGCTCCTGCAGGAGCTGTCTCACCTGGGTCTTCACTATTTACAGGTAGGTATATTGACGTGAATAGCAAGCGAAGGGTTAATATAAACGTGTCGTTCCATCATGCCAAACTATAATTGCAAAAGGTGTATACCAAATTCACCGCCGCATTGGACACGCGGGTCACTGCTGTTTGTCAAGTTGTACCCTACTATGGATGCTGATGAGTTTCTAATAGTGAACATCAACGCTGAAGTGTTTAACCCTTTCCCTGTTCTACATTTATTCCAAATTTCATTACCTACTGAATATTAATGGAAAAAATAGTTATAATGAAATAAGAAAGGTGGAATATTGTAGACATTTTAGAAAGCAAAGAAACAGATATATCAAATTCTATTAGCAAACAGAGTAGACCCAGATCAGACGGCTCCTTGAGGAGCAGACTGATCAGGGTCTGCTCTGTTTGCAAGTGCGGGAAAACACGTTTATATGAGGGAAAGGGTTAAAAAGGAAACGATTCTAATTGTCACCGATAATAACTATATACACATACCATTGAATGTTTCATACCAACATGTTTAACACCAACATGATTAATACCCAAAACTGTAGATATAAAGACGTACATGTACATTTAGAAAATCTAATGATTGTTTTGTTTCTACGTTAATTGACACATTCCCTCTTAGACTATTTTAGACCACACCCCTTTGAATTAATCTACCGAAAGGAGCATTAACTAGAGAAAAGGAAACTATTAGAATTGTGTAGTTTGTAAACCATAATGATAAATAGATTTATCACAATGGTTTCTAAATGTAACTTTTACAAATGCGTCACTAGGAGGGAATGTGTTAATCCCTTTATTGCTGCAACTCATTAGAATTGCCTATTTCATCTGATTCTAATGAGTTGGCTTGTAGCAAAAAAGGGTTTGTCCGAGAAATATCTTTGATCGACCAGAGCTCATCTCATCTATACCAACATGTTTAACCATTTCCCTGTTCTATGTTTATTTCAAATTTCAATACCTACTCAATATTCATGGACAAAATAGTTATAGTAAAATGTGGAAGATGGAACATTGTAGCCATTTTAGAAAGTAAAGAAACAGATCTATCAAATTCCAATAGCAAACAGAGCAGACCCTGATCAGATAGGAACCGTCTGATCTGAGTCTACTCTGTTTGCAAATGTGTGAAAACACGTTTATACGAAGGAAAGAGTTAATACTATACATAAGAAGACCGGCGAAAGCTTAATGCAGAACACTCACATAGGAACAATCTGCACCATATTTTACTGCATTAAGCAACCACCCGCTTTGAGATTTACTATTAATTTTACTGTATATTGAACCATCCAATTAGGTCAAGGTTTGTGGTCTTCACAATTGTCAACTCCCTAGTTCACTGACTAATGACCCCCTGCTCAGATCTATTAACAATTCACCATATTGTACATATACGTAAAAAGCGTAACATAGTAGTGCCATAACATATGAAAGGTTCTGCCCATATCAAACACTGGCTCATTTGTGTACATTCATAATCATTTGTGTACAGTCATCATCATTTGTGTGCATTCGTTTTTGACTGTTACATCACCGTTAACTCACTAAGGCCCAAGTGAGGCAAAGTATTTTGGTTCTGCAGAGACACATATGGCTCTGGGTACACGTTCATTTTCGAAATAAACAAAGAATGCATACCCTGATCAGAAAAATATTTTAACATCCATCTGATCTGGATCTACACCGTTTGCCCTGCCCCCTTTTCATGGGAGAACGTGAATAGGTTAATTGTCAGAGGAAGAGGAAGAGGAAGAGGAGGATGTTGAAGAGGCCAGTCCTTCTACAGTAACTGTCACTGAGGAGCACGTGATTTTTGCACCAAAATGCCCCGCCCAGTTGCAGTTGTCCCTTCCTCCATGAGTGTACTCCACAAACCGAGCTCCTTCGGGGTAGTCTTTGAAACTTTCAGTGACCTGAATAAATGATACAGAACAGTCTGAATACCAAGAAAAAAATGTCTATTTATTAACATAAACACAAGCATAATTCTTTCTCTGTTGCAACGAGAGTTTCAGCAGGCGAGCTTATTTGCAACAGGCGAGAGTTTAATATTTTATTAACTTAACTTTAACCCATTCCCTCATATTGACGACTTTTGACGACTCTGTAAAAGTCATTTTATGAAACCATTTAGATAAATAGAGCATTTGCTCCTATAGGAGCAAATGCTCTATTTATCACAATGGTTTCAAACTACAAAATTCTAAAAGTTTCCTTTTCTCTAGTTAATGCTCCTTTTCAGTAGATTTATTCAAAGAGGTTGTATCTAAAATAGCCTATGAGGTAATGGGTTAATAATTTAATAACAATTCTTAATATGTAAGAGTCTCGACTGGACATACTTCTAACACTGATGGCAGTGATGGGGTATTGTATATACATATAGTGTTTATTGTATATATGTTTTGAGGGCCTCATGGTATATTGACCTGGTCAAATGAGTTCTCTTGTTAAATAACGTCGTTATTATTATTATTATTATATTCATATAAGAAATAATGAAAGCATAAATATTTATTAGCCGATTTTTTCATAATGATATACGTATACATGAGTACAGTAAAACCTCTATAACGGCCACTAAATTGTGTTAATTAGTTGGTATTGAGGACATGTGGCTGCTTAAAGCGTTCTGTTTTACTTTCTGATCTGGGTCTTTTCTGTTTGCAAATGCATGAAAAGGCGTTTACATGAAGAAACAGACACAACACTATCCAAATACTTACCTTCTTTCGTTTCTCTGTCCAAATTATTATTCTATATCTATTTTGATATATTACAAGTCTTACCTAATGTCACTAAATACAACAAAGACTCGAGACTTCGAAACTGTAGTAACGAATATTTGATGACTGCCTAATGGGTGAAAGTCATGAAGAAAACTCCTTTGGGAGCTTTCAGCACGACTCATCCTGCATTAAGCTGCCACCTGTCTTAAAGATCAATGAGGATGTTGGTTTTAGTGTTTGAACTAGCGTAATTTGTACTGTATTGCAAACAGTTTTGTTAACCAAAGGGAGAATTTCCCTATTTTAGTTTTCATAAGGTTTGCAACAACGAGATTTATAATAATGAAACGAACGGGAGGCGGTTTAACCGTGACCTTTTTAGGAAGCTTCAGTATGTAGGCATACCTGGAACCACTCTCCGGATGCATCTTTAGAGTCTTTGAACTCTTTAATGTCTAGTTCCTGCATGTCTCCGTCAAGAAGGCGAACCCTCAGCCAATACTCAATACCAGCGTCAGACCTGGCACCATACCTGAAATGAGTAAGGATGAATTAGCTTCGAGATTATAAAACTTTTTCTTGAGTCCGAATTCATTCTCAATATATATGATAAGTCACATTTTTTGATTGCTCAACATATGACTAATCAGGATCCATGTCCTTCAAATTTTTATGAAACTCTACAGAGAAAAGCTAGCGCACATAAGACTTCTTTGAAAATCATGGAGCATACCACAAAACCACTGTAGGTAAGTGAGTAGCTTTCATCTACATCTATTTTCTAAAATTACATGTACATGATTATTTTTAACTAATCTTATTTTCGAATCGTGCTGCAGTATGAAGTTACTTAGTATTTTGTCGAATTTATTTTCAAAGGTTATCCAAATTATACCATTAGATTCTCGCTACTGTAGAAGTTGCCTAATCACTTGAATGTGGGAAACGACAGCA
Organism: Azorinus chamasolen; assembly: GCA_963576725.1. Lineage (NCBI taxonomy): Eukaryota > Metazoa > Mollusca > Bivalvia > Cardiida > Solecurtidae > Azorinus > Azorinus chamasolen. The sequence goes on along the minus strand of OY755235.1, from coordinate 25,186,535 downwards.
CTGTCAGATAGTTTCCAGGGGAGCCATCAGATCAGGATATGCACTGTTTTTCATTCAAAATCTTCTCGTAAATGTTACCCTTCATACTGTATGGACTTTGCCAATAAACAAAGACGGACTTTTCCGCTCTGAAATTTCAGAGTTGGAAAGTTTAAACGGTTAATGTCTCATTACCAAATCATTTGCAGAAAGAGTATATTGATATGCTTATATTTGTGTCTTCTAGAATAACCAGCCATAAACTACTTGCAAACATCTGTCTGACCACATATTACCATTCGGATATCTTTATTTCAGGTTTATGTCCGTCAATGAAATCAGCATCAAAACCAGAGAAGCCGAGGTCGATCAACTGTTTCTTTTCACATTCCCCGTGAGAAGTCGCCCAACAGGAATCCTCTGCAACGAGACAGAGTTGATACATGTATAAGAAATGAACCACACTAGAAACCCTTAACCCATTTTAGATACGTCCTCTTTAACCCTTTCATTCATAGGCTATTTTTAGACACAACCTCTTTGAATGAATTTACCGAAAAGGAGCATTTACTAGAAAAAAGGAAAATGTTATAATTGTGTAGTATAGAAACCATTGTGATAAATAGAGCATTTGCTCCTATGGAGCACATGCTCTATTTATCACAATGGTTTCAAAAAGTGACTTTTACAGAGGCGTAGAAAGGCGTATTTATGGAGGAAAGTGTTAAATAAATCTACTGAAAAGGAGCATTATTTTACTAAAAGAAGGGAACATTTTAGAAGTGTATGGTTTTGAAACCATTGTGATAATAATGCTCTATGACAAATGATTTTAAACGGTGCGACTTTTACAGAGGCACCAAACTGTGTCAATAGGAGGGAATGGGCCAACCCTTTGTTTGATGAATATTCATGTCAGAAATAATGATACAGCAAATATTAATTAGTTGAAGTATTATAATGGCATATTAATCCTTTCCCTGTTCTAAATTTCTTTACCTAATGAATATTCATCGACAAAATAGTTATTATGAAATATCAAAGGTAAAACATTGTAGCCATTTTAGAAAGCAAAGAAACAGATCTATCAAATTCTATTAGCAAACAGAGCAGACCCTGATCAGACGGCTCCTCTAGGAGCCGTCTGATCTGGGTCTACCCTGTTTGAAAATGTGTGAAAACACATTTATATTAGGGAAAGGGTTAATCAGATCAATACAAAATTTCATGAGCAGCCATAGCAGACATTTTACTTAATGCAGGATGACAGTAATGCAGAAAACTCCTGTATGAGCTGTCTAATCTGTATCTATTCTATTTGCAAAGACGTGAGAAGGCATTTCTATCAGATAGTGGGTACATGGAGACCTCTTAGTGAATAAAGAACTCCAGATAAGATGTTCAAAAATAGCTCCTTTATTTCTCTACCAAACCCTATCTTGAAGAGGGTATACATAGGGTTTGGTGGAGAATTGACGAGTTCAGTGTCTGAGTACGCACATTTATCTGTTGCTCTGTGAATACATATCGGAATCCCTTTACTTGAAGAATCTCTGTGCAAGGAACTACCCATAGTATATTCTTTTGTATAAAAACATAAATTAATGACATTTATTGGCGTGACCGAAAGAACAAAGATCTGTCGCCTATAAACAAATACAGAAGTCCCTGATCAGGCAGCTCCTGACCAGTAATTGTCTAATCTTGGTTTAATTAAATCTTTCCCTGTTTTATATTTATCATAAATTTCAATACCTACTGAATATTCATGTTAAAAAAAGGTATAATGAAAAATGGAAGGTGGAACATTGTAGCCATTTTAGAAAGTAAAGAGAAGACCAATAACGTTCCATTAGCAAACAGAGCAGACCCTGATCAGACGGTTCCTACAGGGACCGTCTGATCTGGGTTTAATATGTTTGCAAATGCGTGAAAAAGAGTTTATATGCAGGAAAGTGTTAACGAAGAACAAACATAATACAGATCTATAGTCTAGATTTATTGGAAGGTTTCTGTATGCATTTAGTCCTAAACTGAGATACTACCTACCATCCCTTATAAAGCTCAGAATCGCAGCAAATGACACATTTGAAGAGGACAATTACTAAGCGTATTTATAAAGATTTAAGCTTCCTTTCCGATCGCCTCATAGGTAGTGCTACTTTACCTTCCGCATCTGGGTTGGCATCCTTGATTGGGCTGCTTCCACTGGGCTCATCCTCCGCCAGGAACCCGTCCCCACCATTGGCTGTCACCTCCCAGTCGTCCATACCAGCTTGAACACAAAACCAGTACTATGGTATTCATTTGAGCAACTCTATTTGTTATACAGGTACATGTACATGGTAACCATGCCATGCGTTGCTATGGCTTTAATCACAATTACATACAGACAATATTCGGAACTGTATTGCATCATACTATTGCTTGGTTGAGTGTTAAACGCAAATAACTAAACCTGCCGAATGCAAACGTAATTAAATGTTAGCATGTCCAGTAAAATGTGAATAATTTAGTATGTTCAGTGAAACTATAATTAACTATTAATATGGCCAGTAAAAATGTTCATAACAATACACCCGTAAACATAGATAGGGGTCAACGCGGGAACACTAAGATAAATTTAAACCAGTAAAATGTGAACTGTCAACCAGTGAGATATTATTTTCTAAATAGGATTTGACATAACAAATGAACTACTTACATTTTCCACATGGATTCTTTACTAAATTCTTTCCACTAACGTCTCGTACAGCCTGTAAGAATTAAATCATTCAGTAAAGTGTAACAGAATTCCTTTTCCCATAAAGGGAAATGAATTGGCATTAATCGTAATTATGTAAAATATATTCAAATCAGTTATTCTTTTAACAATTTTAAGACAGACTACGATCGTATAATGTATGTTTATATACAAAACATGTTAACGTGTGTCTTACTCTCTTCTTTTGGTTATTACGCTTCTTGCCGACGAAAACGCCTGACTTGGTCATCTTAGCCCCGAAGTGACCGGCCCAATTCTTAGTGTCCTGTCCCCCATGAGAGAATTCCACATAACGCACACCTGATGGGTAATCCGTAAACACATGCTTGGCCTGCGTGAGAACAAATCATATTAGTAATATATTGGCGACTAATACTACTTAAATATTCCTGTTTCTGGTGCCTATATTTTAATCAGTAACAACTACAGTATTTACACATTTTGCAATGTCACGTGATTGACTATATGCAGCTATACGTTTTATTGTATTTCTTATCCAAATGTGAACACGCTTAATATGTATTTCAGAACATGTGTAATTATTTATACCCATGTAAAATGTGTGCACTCTCAACACGAAACTATCCGAAAAAGTGTGTAAATTAGAACTGAAAACTGTTTTAGCAGGTGGCTGCTTAATGCAGAGTGTAAGTCATGCAGAATGCTCTCGGATGAGTTTTCTGTATTACTCTCACCCTGCATTAAGGCACAAACTATAATAATAATCATCGATTAATTGAGTATTAGAATTAGCGACGTGTTACTGTATTACATATATTCGTGGTAAATCAGAAGCTTCAAATGTTACCGTATGAATCACAGGTCTCTGGTCGTTTGTATGGCCAAATCAGCCCAGGTAATCTGTCTAATATTTTAACCCTTTCACTGTTCAGTATTCATGTAAGGAATAATGATATCATGAATATTTATTAGCTGAATGTTTATGGTGACATATGTACACATGATGTTTTGGTTGAGGAATAAACTATATGCAAATGCGTGAAAAAGCATGTATATGGAAGAAAGGGTTAAAGTATCATTTCAGGTTTTAACTCATATAACTAATTCGTCGTACGGGTAACCAATACAATTAAAGACCAATTCAAAGTAGCTTCTATGTAGATTTTTTTGACTTGCTTTTATCTTCTGATATCTTTGTCTTATTCTTAGTCACCTCCATTACTGCAATCATTCTTTAAAATAGTTTCATTATCGTTAATCACTAACAAGCAATAATCGTTTTATATATCGTCTTATAGGTGCCCCTTGTTTCTCTATTCCTCAGCTCTGACTCACCTTTGTCCATTCAGCTCCTTCCTCTTTCGTATCATTAAAGTCCCATTTGTCCAATTCCGTCTCCTTGTCATCGCCTAGCAACCGCACACTCAGCTTGTATTCACAACCACAGTCACCTCTTGAGCAGTACCTGCACGTCACAATGGATGAAATATATGAAAATAAAAATATACATACAATGCAGTGACCAGTGTATGTTACATATTTCAACATCAATGTCGCCAAAATGCACCACGCAACGGAGCACAGTCTCAGATGATAAGCCCCATCTCTTGATGTCAAAGCGACGTCTTATCAGTTGTTTGTCTCAACCTCAAGTTCTATGTCGTGTGTGTGTGTGTGTGTGTGTGTGTGGGGGGGGGTATTCATTTGAAACTTGGTTTTATTTATCTCAAGTCTTTATTTTAATGAAATGCTTTAAACCATTCGTTTCCTCATACTGATGTATTTTCACGCCTCTGTAATGGTCATATTATGATAAATAAAGCATTTGCATCTATGGTCTATGATCTGTTACTTAATGCAGGGCGAAAGTATTGCAGAAAGATCCTGCATGATCTTTTGTCCTACATTGGCCTTTTAAAATCAAGAATTAAGTCTCTTTTTGAACGTAGAACTTTAACACTCCTCGATATTTAATACGGACGCCGCTTTCAACGTTTCTCAATCAGCATATTAAAAAAATCATTCCGCATTTTTAGCGTTTTTTTCCTAAAGAACAAACGTGGAGCCATCATATAGTGAAAATGTATTGAACTGGTTTATATCATACAACATCTGTGGAGTAGAATGTATAAAACTCACCAGTCTCTAACGGTGATACGTGGCTTTTTGTTGTCTAGCTTTTCATCGCTGATGCCACTCTCTAGAAGGTACACCAGCTGGAATTTCTCACACAATTCGTGGCTGGTTGCCCAGCATGGCACATTATCTGAAAGTTCCACAAACACTACGGCTTGGTCATGTCTCGTTTGTGCAAAAAGCTTTGTTTTCATTTCCAATGCAAATTTAGAAACAATTTGTCTAGCATGTTTATATTATTTAAAAATCTCTAATTGTAAGAAGGTGTATTGCGATATACTCGTATCGCCCAAAGGAATCCAATTTTCTTTTCATAGATACCAGTGCAAGAATGTGGTTGCTGTTTACAGTACAAACCCGATAGTTTGAACACTAAAATGAATATGACTATCCTGTCTGTAAAACTGTTGACAGTTAATTGCGAAGGTGAAAGTAATACAGAAAGCTTCTTTAAGATCTTTCTGCATGACTTTCATCATGCATTAAGCAGTCACCTGTCTAAAACAGATTGAATTCCGCATTACTACAAGTTCGAAGTATTGAGGTTTTACTGTATATATGTTTGTCCTTGTCGTCGTCATCATAATCATATTTACTTGTCGTTGAAATTTTACAAACCCTTTTCACCAGAAGTTCTCAGGAGGAGCCAACCAGAGAAAAACGTGATAAATGTTGAATACGCCAGTTGCTTGCACAATAATTTGGACCAATGTCCACCCTTGCATGATTTGTAAGAGGTGACTAATAGGGATGTAACCCTACCATAAACTCATATTTGGAATAACATCATAAGACTTGGTATTTGTTATGCTCCATCATTATTACAAAGATTTTCAATTTGAACTTATATCGAAAAACGTCCCTGTGATACAAAATAGCCCGTTTTCGTCGATACTTATTAATTCTGTGTTGTGCAACAAAAAATATCGGCCTATTATGAACAGTTACGAAGCTAAAACACAAACCAATTAACCCTTCGCTTGCTGAATTTTAAAATACATTTCTCCTTCTTTACTCATGCCTTGTTGTATAATTACATATATCTACACTGCGTACAAGTATTTCGCTGTGCAATCACTGCTGTGGAGTGGACTGGTTGCATAATCAACTTGTAAATAGTGCAGACCCTGATGAGACAGCTCCTGTAGGAGCTGTCTCATCTGGGTCTTCACTATTTACAGGTAGGCATATTGACGTGAATAGCAAGCGAAGGGTTAAGAACTAATACATTGGCAAATAAATATCGGGTCTTCGAGATCAAACACATTAAAGTTTGTCTTTTTCAGCGTTCATTAGATTTGTTTTTTTGCGATATACATCTTCACAGCACATAAACAAAAGATTCGTGTAAAATGTATGCATCTTTAACTCTTTCGGCGCCAAACTTCTAATTGTCGTCTGCAAACCAGTTGTGTTAAATCGTTCGGTGAAAAAAGGAAATCAGATAAATAAATGCAAATTTCAAAGGGATAAAGCACAGATATAGAAATATGGATTGAGACAAAAAGTGAAGTCCCTGATCAGACGTCGCCTTGAAAAGGCGGCGTCTGATCTGGGACTGCACTATTTGTCGACATTTTTGCGACATTGGCGGTGAAAAGGTTAACCCTTTCGCTGCCAATGCCGGATCTGTGATAACCTATGCAAACAGTTTAGATCCAGATGAGACACCGAGTAACTCGGCATCTCACCAGGATCCAAACTGTTTGTTACTATGTTTTTTGAATTAAAAATGAAGAAAATAAAAAAATTTTCTAGCAGACGACAAAGTTAGCAGACGACAGAGTTTGACAGCGAAAGGGTTAAAACGCCTTGCGATTAGAGGCTATAAACTGAAACTGAAGTATCTGCATGTGTGATTCTACAGCACGTGGATACTAGATGGTGTAAATGAGATGTCGTGTGGATTCAGTAACTTTTCTCTTGTTGTAATAGCGCGATATAACATGGCCATCGTTGCGATGCAGTAAAACCCATTTCAACTCGGCTGAATGTACCTGTCTACTGACATGACATACATCACAATAAAAAGCTAATCGCCAAATTCGGACAACTGGCTTCCCTTGTAAGTAATATGTGTGGAATCTGTTGTACCTTTCATTTTGGTGCATTCGCAAATTGGTATGCATCCAGCCGGTTCTTCCTCACAGGTAAAACCGTCGCCTCCTGTGCATTTGACTTCCCAGTAATCCATGCCATCTGAAAAATAGTTAAATCTTAAATGATATATCTTACAAAGTCAAAAACCACAATACTACAGCAGAATACATTGAACCACTTCTAACCACTGCTACTATCACCATATTGTACCACCACTTCAATTACCACCACCACCACTTACACTGCTACTACCACCACAAGTGTCACCGCTACCACCATTGCAACTACCATCAATAGCCATCAACAACCATTAACCACCAATAATCACAACCGTCACACCCCACCAGTCATCACTAACCACCACCTCAATCACCACACCATCGCCAACAACAACAACCATCTTTAACCATTACTACAACCACAAGAGGTACCACCACTGCCACTACCACCACCACCACTACTACTACCACCACTACCACTAGTAGCATTGGTACTAGTGTAGTAGTAGTAGTAGTAGTAGTAGTAGTATAGTAGTAGTAGTAGTAGTAGTAGTAGTAGTAGTAGTAGTAGTAGTAGTAGTAGTAGTAGTAGTAGTAGTAGTAGTAGTAACAGTAGCAGTAGTAATAGTAGTAATAGTAGTAGTAGAAGTAGTAGTAGTAGAAGTAGTAGTAGAAGTAATAGCAGCAGCAGCAGCAGTAGTAGTAGTAGTAGTAGTAGTAGTAGTAGTAGTAGTAACAGCAGCAGTAGTAGTAGTAGTAGTAATAGTAGTAATGGTAGTAGTGGTAGTAGTAGTAGTAATAGTAGTAGTAGAAGTAGTAGTAGTAGTAGAAGTATTAGTAGTAGTAGTAGTAGTAGTAGTAGTAGTAGTAGCAGTAGCAGTAGTAGTAGTAGTAGTAGTAGTAGTAGTGGCTGTAATATTAGTATCAATGTGTAGAGGTTTGAACAGAAACTCCTAAAATTTTATGATATACTTTACTGAAATGCATGAATGGTTTATCGGATCTAGCTAAACGTTGTTTTGAAAACTCGTTGTTATCTTCCCGGACGTATGAAATGCATAATCAACCACTAAAATACATTAGGCGTCACTCTAAATTCAACGACTGTCATCACGGATATCACATTTCATTTAGAAATGAATTGCAAACAGTAGAACTTCTCTAAATGAATAAATCAAGTGTCCTTAAAACAGGTAATTGCTTAATGCACAACAAAATGACACAGACCATTCTGACTACGTTTCTTTCTGCATACGTTTCGTCCTGCATTATACTACCATCAAACTCAAACTCCCAAGAATTAGATTTATTTTGAAAGGTTGTTACAGACCGGTTTTGCTGTGTCTTACTGTACTGATGAATGTGAGGTTTCCTCGTTAATGTACAACGGTCAGGGTCTACTCTGTTTGAAAAGGCATAGAAAAGCGCATTTATAGAATAAAGGGTTAATTAAATAACACTACAGTCAACAAATAGACATTGGATGTAAACCAGATTTAGTCGAATTATTCTTTGGAATGTTTACATGTTCATTGTGTGTATATATATATGTTTGATGAACAATATGCTAATTTTAACATGCATATACAAATGTAGTTAATCTTGAGTAATTTGACAATATGCAAGTCATCATATTGTTGCAATCATTGTAGATTCTATAAACTGTTGTTTTTTTGCGCATATATGAAAATCTTAGGGTGGACCTTGATTACAGCGAGCCAGTCCTAAGATCTGGATTTACATTGCCCATGTCCCTATTAGGAGGCAATAGGAGATAACAGGTCAAACAATGTCAAGGTCTCAGTGCACGCTGTCTTATATGCATGCAGCATAGCCGTCTGGTACACATATCTTATATCTCTTAACCCATTCCTTCATACAGACGCCTTGTGACGCAAGTATTCTTTTTGAAACCATTGTGATAAATAACGCATAGGAGCAAATGTTCTATTTATCGCAATGGTTTTCTCTAGTACATGTATGCACGTTTTCGGTAGATTTATTCAAACAGGTTGGGTCGAATAATAGCCTATGAGGTTTTGGGTTAAGAAAGACATTCGGTGTAACAAGCAGTTTAGATCTTCATGAGACTTCAAATTATTCGGCGCCGCATCTGGTTCCAAACTATTTCCATGGTTCTAACGACCTTGCCTTCAGCGATCAACGAATTACGGAAATACATAATAAACTGTCAGTATCTCATGCATATTTATAAGTGTCGTCTGTTTTAATTTTTGAAGTACACTGTTCTTCTGTTTTCAACCCTTTAACGTATACAAACGATTTTTTCACACCCGTGCAAACAGAATAGAACAAGACCAGTCGGCTCCCTCCTCTGTTGGCTCATAGAGTTCTAAAGCCTCAGCGAATATTATATTAAAACATCCTGTGTTTGTTTATATGCCATGATACAAGTTCAACTAATAAATTCAAAGTATCATTTCTTACATGAATATTCATCAGATAATGGGCAGATGGTGTATGTATACATGACCCTTTTTATCCCTTCAGTTAACCCTTTCTTTCATATAAACGCATTTTCAAGCATTTACAAACAGCGTAGACCAGGATCAGAAGGCTCCTATAGGAACCGTCTGATCAGGTTCTGCTCCGTTTGCTTATGGTATACTATAGACCTGATTCTACAGTTTCTGCCTGAGACAAAACATTCTGTGTGCATATACTCGCATAAAAAATCATATAATAAATATTCATGATGTCATTATTCCTTTCATGAATATTCATTAGATAAAGGGTTTAACAACACAATCGGAGTGTCAACTATTTTCGATTCTTACAAGCCGATAAGTCACTCGTTTGTGTTGTGTGTCCAAGAACAGTAAAGAGTCGCTAATGCGATATTATAATTCATTAACATAGCAGTCTGTTAAAACAGGTGGTTTTTGTTTAATGCCGGGCAAAAGTTATGCAGAAAACTCCTTTTGGAGCTTTCTGCATAGCCATGATCCTTCATTTAGCTACCATCTTGTATTAAAAATCCAGACATAATATTATACTTCTTCTGAGTGGTCGTATTTGAGGGACGTACTGTACTTTTCATATTTGACTAGTTATACTTGCGACTTGAGAATCTATACAAATATTGTCAGATTATAAATAGATGTATGTTTGTTAGGTACACATAGCCATAATGCTTCAATATTTGTCATCCGATTCGACATGGTGGTCAGAACTTTTCATGAAAGGCAACGGCTTGTATACTTCTGGGCCGTGATGATAGAGGACAAATCATTACACAAATTATCAAAAACCAAAAACAAAGCGTTGCAGACGCTGCAGTATTCCTTGCATGGCATCAATGTGTTGAATACTAAATTTCTGATATCGAATAAGTTTGCTTTGGTATGAAATTGCGTATCTATAAGGGAAAGATTAAAACTCTTTCCTGTGTGTAATTAAGTTGCAGCTGACACTTCAGCCGTTTCCCGCTATGCTTATTACAAGCGAGCTTTTGCGCAAGCGTAAATGGCTGCGTAAAACATGTTTAAGCAGGGTAGAAGATAAAACTGAGAGCATTTATTATTTAGTTAGTTTGATTATGCAAGGACATACAAGGTTCTGACCAAAGACGATCAACTGAAATAAGCAGGTATGAGTTTTGTTCCAGCTGCTATTGCTTTGGTTATTAGCATTTATAATAACCTTTGCAAACAGTCTGGGTCCATATGAGACGCCCAGTAACATGTGCCTCGTAAGGTTTCAAACTGTTTTCACCCTGACATTTGTTTTTGAAAAGATATAGAAGAAAATATTTTTTGCAGCAGACGAAAATATTTGCAGACATTAATTGCTTAGAATGCATAAGGTATTTGGAACAAATGACCTGCATAATGTTATCAAACATCAAATAGTTCTTGGCCATTAGTGAGGTTGAGTGAGCACAGTGAAAAAATATTGCAGCTGCATTTTTCTGGAGTGTAAATCTGGAGTGTAGTCTCGCAGTAAAGCATGGTCACTTTAAAGTTCCATCAAAGATTGGGCTACTTTCGCCACTGACTACTCGCAGTTTATAGGCGTGATTACCCAATCGCTTGCATAAGGTCATCCGACACGCACTTCTTTATTCATTGAGTAACTATCTCTGGGAGAATACTTTTATTCATATTATGATCACGTGATTTACGCAAAGAATACAAAAACTATGAAACTGTGCAAGCATTCCACGACTTGGTAGATGTGTTTGGTTAGATGGCTATCATAATAATTTGAAAATTATCGCAATGGCTAAATGATGTTTACCTCACATCGTCCCAAGACACTAACAGATAAGGTCACAGTCACAGGACCATGATGTTTACCTACTAGTATGGCCCTTAGACATTATAAATAAAACCACAGAACCGTGAGGTTAACCCCGCATCGTCCTAAGCTCGTATTGTCCCAGCACACTAAAAGATAAAGTCACTCTCACAGAACATTGAAGTTTACCTCGCATCGACCTTAGACATTAAATGATAAAGGCACAATCTTAGAACCACTGGGTTCGCCTCACATGGTCCTCAGAAACGTAAAGATAAAGTCGTAGAAACCATGAAGTTTACCTCGCATCGTCCTAAGACATTAAAACATAAAGTCACAGACACATAACCACGATGTTTACCTCGCATCGTCCTAAGACATTAAACATAAAGTCACAGACACGGAACCACGATGTTTATCTTGCATCGTCCTAAGACATTAAACATAAAGTCACAGACACAGAACCACGATGTTTATCTTGCATCGTCCTTAGACACTTGAACATAAAGTCGCAGCACAGATCCACGAGGTTCACCTCGCATGGCCCTAACACACAAGAGTATAAAGCCATAGTCACAGAACCACGAGGTTAACCTCGAACTAGAAGATACAGTCACAGAACCATGAGGTGAACTTTAGGCATTAGAAGATACTGTCACAGAACCATGAGGTTTACCTCGCACGGTTCTTAGACACTCAAAGATAAAGTCATAGCCACAGAATTATAAGATTTACCTCGGATCGTTCTTAGACACTGAAAACTACATATAACTACCACTTAGTATTAGTAAAACATTTAAATGACCACATTATGTCCAAAACGTGTATGTGTGTATACGGACGCAACGACGGTGGACGGTCGAAAGGCTTCGAGTGGTCAAGATAGCTTACCACCAATAAAGCAGACCTTGTCTTAAGCGGCTATCCAAAAGAGGTCCAATTATGGTTCTTTAAGACAGATGGTAGCTTAATGCTGGTCAAAAGTAATACAGAAATTTCATATAGGAGCTTCCTGCCTTACCCTTGCCCTGCATTAAGCAACGGTGGCTGCTGCAACCACTTGCTTTTAACCCTTTCCCTGTTCTGTGTTTATTCCAAAATTCAAAACCTACTGAATATTCATGGAAAAATATTTATAATGAAATAATTGAAGTTGGAACAGTGTAGTCATTTTAGAAAGTAAAGAAACAGATCTATCAAATTATGTTAGCAAACAGAGCAGACCCTGATCAGACGGCTCCTATAGGAGCCGTCTGATCTGGGTCTACTCTGTTTGCAGATGTGTGAAAAAACGTTTATATGAGGGAAAGGGTTAAGGCAATATGTCTAACAAGTGGATGACCGCTTAGGGCCGGTTCTACCGTACATGCTCAGGTGAGGTAAACATAGAAATAATGAGATTCTGAATGTTAGGATACTTGAGAGGAGCGCATTTGCACTGAAACACTGCAAAGCAGTATTAACCCCTATTAGCCCGCTGTCAAAAAACCAGTATGCGTTCAATTCTGATCTAGTGCAGTTTTTGCCTTCATCCGACTCGTTCAGGGTTTCTAGAAATTATTGACCGAGTGTCAAACAGCTTGGGTCCTGATGAGACACCGAGTTACTCGCCGTTTCATCTGGATCCAAACTATTTGCAAATGTCAGTGAGGCGGCGCTTAGCGGGATAAGGGTTACGAAGATGCATTAAACGACGTCAAGAAGTGCATGAATGTGCATTACATGATCGTAAATGTAATTACTATGGCAACTGTCCTGTGGCAACGGGAGCTTGAGCACAACACAATACTACTAAACCAAATTCTTAAATTACTTCATAATTATTCATGTAGGAAATAATGACATCATGAATAATTATTGGCTGTTTTTTATAATGGTATAGGGAAATAATATTGTGTTTTTTGGCTCAGGCAGAAACTGTATATTGCAACATCAATATTTCCATAAGTACACACAGCAGACTCTGCTCTGGGTTTATTCTGTTTACAAAGGCATGGGTATATGTCTTTAGCGTGTAAAAGTTAATCTGCGTCAAAACTGTCGTAAGTTCAATTCTTAAAGTCGAAAGTGTGTTTGTTTTTCAAAACGAGAATGAAAGAGTTGCGTAGCCTTGACCACCCACATGAGACGTTCACTAATTCGTCTATAATAATGTTGCAATAAGTTCAGATAAGCTGTAACACAGCTTGTTGTCTTCTGAAATCTTCGCACAATTTAGTCTAATGATTGAATACATCAGATCACATTTAAAGCATTCATTAAATGATAAACAGACAAATGGCTGTTTAATATAAGGAAAGACATGCAGAAAGCTCGTACGAAATCTTTCAGCATAAGTTCGCCCTTTCAAACTCAGAATTAGACAAAGTCCGTTATAGATAGGTTAAAAGTATATACCGTATCGATTATAGCAGTCACCCAAGATATGATCACGATGATTCATCTTCGTAATATATACGATGTAAACCAACTATAAGCATGGGGCGTATCACTACACATAAACAAAGTTAACTATTTTGCTGCCAAATATTGTCGTCTGCTACACCCCCTTATATTAACCCTTTCGCAGCCAATGTCGGATCTGTGATTACCTATGCAAACAGTTTGGACCCAGATGAGACGCCGAGTAACTCGGCGTCTCATCAGAATCCAAACTGTTTGTTACGGTTACTATGTTTTTGAAACAAAAATGAAGAAAATCAAAAGAATAAAAATTTGTAGCAGACGACAAAGTTAGCAGACGACAGAATTTGGCAGCGAAAGGGTTAAAATATCACCACAGTAACAAACAGTATGGATTCTGATGAGATATATCGAGTTGATGAGTTACTCGGTATCTCATCTGTATCCAAACTGCTTGTATAGGACTAGTTAATCACACTTGCAACATTTGCAGTGAAAGAGTTGATCCCCATGACTCGAACATCATTTCGGATGATTCAAACTACCGTCTGCATCGAGGAGTGTCTAACCAAAATGTAACATACTCCATGAAAATAATGACATCATAAATATTAATTAGATATTTTTTATAATAGCACATGGAAGTAGGATTCTTTTACCTTGACAGAAACGGTAGACTCATATCTATAGATATTATATGATAAGCAAACAGAACAGACCCTGAAAGGCGTATTTATCGAGCAAAGGATTGAGGAATACAATTTAGCACACCTTTCACCAGGATCCAAATTGTTCACAAAAGATGTTATGGATGGCATATTGTCACTCCTATATACACTGCGGTTCCAGTTTTTGACGTGGGCCAAAACCGTCTATCTATATGTGAGACTGTACCTATTTTAAAGACACTGTATGTAAACTTGTGAAATAACAACACAACTGACCTTTTGCACATGGGTTCCTCAGTAAGTTCTTACTCCTTCCAGCCATTCTCAGATTCTGTTATCGCTGTTGTTGGTCAAGTTTTCACTGCGTTTTTCGCTGACTTGCTGACTTTGGTGAATGTGTCGGCTAGACTCCCACTACCTGTATCGATATGCTACAGTATATGCGCTGGCAATTACTCATGCGTTTATTACACGCTTACAGTATCTCTTTCCGTCCGCTTCAAACCAGTCGTCTGCTTTAACTCTTTCGCTGCCTTTTTGAATATTAATAAGCTAATTTTTAGATTTTAATTTGTTTGATTTTGTAGAATTTTGTATGGGTTATCTCTTTACATTGTATGCAGCTGATGCTACGGAACTTCCACATGTTTACTTTCACCTATTCGTGAATGAGTTAATCTCTTAATCCATTGCGAACAGAGTAGACCCAGATCAGACGATGCAATTAGGATCCATCTGATCAAGGTCTGCTCTGGTTGCTAATGAAATAACATATACCAAAGTCTACAGTTTTCTGTCATGATAAAAATTCATTGATCATATTGCATTTATAAAAATTCAGATCAATGATATCATTATTTGTTGACTTAATATTCATGTGGCGATAGCTTTTTTCATGCATTTGCAAACAGAGTACACCCAGATCAGGCTGCTTCTATAGGAACAGTCTGATCTGTTTACTAGTGCACTTATAATAGATCTGATTCTACAGTTTCTGCCAAACTATCATGTGTTCATATGCCATTATAAAATTAACCTAATTATTATCCATGATTTCATTATTTCTTACATGAATATTGAAGAGTGAAAGGGTCAAGTGCCTCAGCCATTGTATCAAGGTGTATGTTAAAACCACAATCCTGTTGTTCGCGGTTTGATTAGCATTAGGTTATTTATGCAGTGTCCCTAAAAAGGGTATAGACAACAGTGGAGGAAGCTTTCTGATCAATATCTTATTAACCCTTTCCCTCATAGGCTATTTTTAGATACAACCTCTTTGAATAAATCTACCGAAAAGGAGCATTAACTAGAGAAAAGGAAAATTTTAAGAATTTTGTAGTTTGAAACCATTGTGATAAATAAAGCATTTGCTCCTATAGGAGCAAATGCTCTATTTATCACAATGGTTTCACAAAGTCACTTCTACAGAGTCGTCAAAAGCCGTCAATATCAGGGAATTGGTTAAATCTTTGCTTCAGGTCACATCGACAAAATAATTGTTCTGGAATAATAAGTTTTAAGTTCAGGTTTTAGTGCGCTTAGAAAATAAAACAAACGGGTCTGATTGGCATCAAATATCAGATGCGGGGTAACCAAAAATGTTTGATACTCTGCCAATAGTTTCTCAAAGAAGTATTGAATGATGTTTTAAAGCTGCAGCTAAACAGAATGTAAACAATTTCCTCGATAGTATCATTAGATCAGTAAGCGCCTGCTCGTCTTATCAGGGGTTCATCTGTTTGTTTATATATCTGATTCTACAGTTTCTGCCCTCTTCTAAAAGGAGATGCGATTACTTGTAGTTGGTGTAACATTCTTTATTCAAGGGCACTAATCGTTTTATTCCTAGACTGGTATTAGTAAAACTTGTTAAAAATATTTCGGTTGCTTCCCTTGCATCTGAACAGTATCAGTAACTTGCAGCAAAGAACTAGATGATCCTTTATTGCAGGATTAAAGCAGGGAGGAAGTAATGCAGAAAACTTTTCTTGGAGCAGCTTTCTGTATGACCCCCTCCTCCCCTGTATTACGCCGTCTGATCAGGGTCTGCTCTGTTTGCGTATGATATAGTATAGATATAATTCTACAGATTCTGTCATTGCCAAAAGTTTGTGTGTCCATCAATCTAATTCATATTCATGACGTCACTGTTTCTTACATGAATATTCATGGAGTAAAGGGCTATGGCAAGTGTGATATATTAATGCAGAGCATCAGTAATGGGGGATAATTATGCATGACATGTGTCCTGTAGTCAACACCGTAACAGAAGACTGCTACTTAAATCAATCCATGTACACATTGAACAAGGTTTGCACTCTGTCACACATGGGATGTGCCAAACGAAAGAGTGTTTAAATTTGGTGATTAATATTGCTTTGAAATGTTTGTTAATGTATCTATGTAGTACCTCTGTCTGTACATGTATGTATAGTATTCTATATAGCACGGGTAGCTGTATGTGTCAAAAGGTGGACTATAGTATGTGTGGATTGCCGCGCAACTAATAAAGCAACTGACAATACATACCCAAATAGCAAAAATATATCTATTATTACAAACAATGTAACTAGCTTAATTTTTTACAAGCTATACATATGCATCAGTAAATACTCCCAGAAATATTAAATTTTAACCATAATTCCCCAGCATAAGGGCCCCTAACTCAATGACAATGTGGATCCAGATCTTTTTGAGAAGATTAATGTCTTACTCTTATCAGGATTCCTACTGTATGAAGCTTGTCAATAACTAAGATAGTCATTGATTTCATTAATTCAGACTGTATCCTTTGGTTCATTAGCTAATAATACACTGTTGACCATGCTTATAAATATATAGCAGTTTGGTGTAATCTTCTGTGCTGTGAGAAAACCAAGAGGACTAAGATAGGATCCAAACAGCTTGTTCACATTAATCATAACATTTATACAAACAAACAAATAAATAGACAGATAAATAATGCTCTCCTAGCATGAGCAGCATGCTTTTATGATGTATACAGCCCTATTGTTGTATATAAGAATGCTTTGCTTTTAGTTACTGTATGTGCTGTCTTATAGTAGCATATGTCATATGAGCCAAATGATTACTGTAAAAACTGCATTGAATTCAAAGACAGTTTGGGTCTTGATTACATACTGGATCCCCTAGCATCTAATCAGGATCGGTGCTGTCTCGATATGCCCTATTGACATATGGTAATATAAATACTTGCTTAGACTGTGATAATAATAATAATCTTAAATTATGGAATTAGACTGTATTATTCCGTGCTTAAATACAAGCTTGAGAACTATTTTCTCTTATACATACGATTAAGGGAGACACCTTTTACTATGTCAGCATTGTTTCCTTTAACCTTTTAAAATGTGATCTCTTAATATACAGGCATTAATAATTCTAAAGACAATATTGTCTTAGATCTCTTCTTTTGGAGACTTTTTTAGAATCATAAATGGTGAAAACTATTTATATTAAACCTGAGATTTTAAATATAACTATATATCTTATATGTATTGTTTAAATATGCTAAAATTAATCCTTTATTTACAGGCTGTTTTTGTTTTAAAGTGTTATTGTTTTATGTTACTATAGTCGCCAAATAGCTTCTGATATAGGTAATGTTATTTGTTGTAAGCCCGACCAAAATAAACCTTCTTGTATCTTGTCGGGGTTTAACATTATGCCGAACAGAAAGAAAAGACCTAATGAGTTTGGCTCCCAATAACATCTGAGGAATTGTGATATCAATTTTGAGAACAGTATCCTGAGTTTGACACAGTGTGGGTCTACCATGTTTGTAAATTTATTAGCTAATGCGATGTCTCAAATGGTTTTACTCTTATCCTGCTGTATAGTGGTATGCGATTAGCCCTTACAGCGCTGGATATTCAAATGGACTATTCCAAATTACAAACAGGTCAAGCTTATAATGAATATTTAGGGACTTTTCTAAAGAAAATTGTACCATGACAGACAGTGCAGACCCTGATGAGAGGGCTCCTTTAGGAGCCCTCTCATCTGGGTCTACATTGTTTGCAAATGACATTAGTGGGACCGTGTCCCGCACTATAAGAATTAATAAAGTGATAGCCTCTACGATAAACGTATACATGTATGTGTCAATAAAATCATAAAATATGGTAGCGATTATGTTCTATTGTTCTTATAAAAGATTATATCGAAAAATGTCATTGTAATACAAAATAACCGTTTTCGTTGATACTCATACCTTATTGTTGTACGACAAAATATTATCGGCCTGTTCCGACCAGTTACGAAACTAAAACCCAACCCGAATAAATACTAAGGCATAGGCGAATAACACCAGGGTCTTGGATATACCAAACAAAAGAAACTTTTGTCGTCTTCAACATTTATTCGATCAGTTTTACTTCCGATATACTTCTTTTCAGCATATAAACACACACGATTTATTTAATGAACGGCATTTGTAAAACGTGTTGCAAGAAGACACTATTACTTTAACCCTTTCCCTCATAGTGACGACTTTTGACGACTCTGTAAAAGTCACTTTGTGAAACCATTGTGATAAATAGAGCATTTGCTCCTATAGGAGCAAATGCTCTATTTATCACAATGGTTTCAAACTACGGAATTCCAAAGTTTTCCTTTTCTCTAGTTCTTGCTCCTTTTCGGTAGATTCATTCAAAGAGGTTGTATCTAAAAATAACTTATGAGGTAAAGGGTTAAACGAATGTACTGGTCTCCCATTGCGTCCATGCGATTGACCGACTATCAGATAATTTCGATCTTTTTTTAGGCACCAAGGTGCCGAATTACTCGGCATGTCATCTGGATCCTAGTTCCTAGATGATACAGATCATGTCCAGTTAAACAGAGTCAAACCAAAGACATTATTTTTATTGTTGCAAGCTGGCAAATCAGGATCTTTATTACAAGCTACAGACCAATGAGACCAGGATAATCGAAACGGGCGCAAATCACTGAAACCATGGTTATTATTATCAGATCATTATTAAGACACAGATCGTGGAGATCAGGGTCATTATTATAAGATACAGATAGTTGAGATCATGGTCATTATTATAAGATACATATCTTTGAGATCATGGTCATTATTATAAGTAAGATACAGATCGTTGAGATCCGGGCAATTATCACAAAGAGGTACAGGTGCTCTTCAACGATCACATGTTGCTCATATTCACAATAAAATCATTCATTTCACTCAAAACTTGGAAACCTAATTTTTCATAAACTTTAAAATAATTTCATGGCTGTGTCATTTTAACCATTTACCCCATATATACGCATTTCTACACCTTTGAAAACAGAGTTTAATCTGATCAGACCGCTGCTATTGGAGACGTCTAATTAGCTCCTGCTCTGTTTGCTTATGATATAATATAGATATGATTCTACAGTTTTTATTCCTGTGTTCATGTGCTATCATAACAATTAATCTAATGAATATTCATATATCATTATTTCTTATATGAGTATTCATGGAGCAAATGGTTAAATAAATAGTTTCATAAACAAGAAACAACTTGTTCCGGTGTATGGTTTATTAGTACGAATAAGTGTAGTATACGTAGTTGTATCGAACCAGACAATTTGTTGTGCAGAAACTCGTAAATGACCAGCGTTACCACAAAGCAATGCACTACTGTTATCTAGATGTGGACACGACTTCCAAATGCAATACAACCTCAATAAAAAAGAGATATATTCATTGGTTTTTAACACAAATGGTAACTGAAAGAAGGATGAAAGGTATGTAGAAAAGCTCATATGGAATCTTTCTACATGACTTTTACCCAGCATTAACACTGATCAATACCTGTCAAAATATTCTCAATTTTTATTTACCAAAATGTCTGATTAACGAGATTGGACTGTGTTGTATACATTGGTTGTATACCCAGATCAGTTAAAACAAAAATAACATTTTATGAATACAGCAGACCTTGTCCTAAGCGGTCATTCATTTATTGAATATATGAATCTTAAAAACAGGTATAGTAACTCTTATAGGAACATTCTGCATTAATTTTGACCTGTATTAAGCTACCACTTGCCTTACATACCAATAAATAGATTTTTATTGCTGCTTAAGACGGGTTCTACTCTAGTGCAATTTTGAAAACAAAATGATGCTATAAGTTTACCCTGTTTGAAATGACCACTCACTGAATGAGCTCTAACGTTGCAATACAGTAAAACCTCTCTATAACGACCACTAAATTGTGCTAATTAGTTGGTATTTTGGGCAGGTGGTTGCTTAAAGCAAGATGAAAGTAAAACAGAACGCTCCTATAGGAGCGTTCTGCTTTACTTTCACCTTGCTTTAAGCATCCACATGCTTTTAACACAAAATACTTGATGTAATTTAGTGGTCGTTATAGAGAGGTTTTACTGTGCACTAGAACCTGCTTATAGCAATCAAATAATAAATTAATATAGATATCAATAACAGTAGATGGTAGCTTAATACATAAATACGCCTTTCTACGCCTCTGTAAAAACACTTCTTTAAACCATTGTGATAAATGCTCTATTTATCAAAATGGTTTCAAACTACAAAATTCTAAAGTTTTAATTTTCTCTAGTTAATGCTCCTTTCCGGTAGATTTCTTCAAAGTGGTTGCATCTAAAAATAGCTTATTGGGAAAAGGGTTAAGGAAAAAATGGTTTCTCTATTTCTCCACTAAACCTAATCAGATTGGCTACGGTAATTCTAATGAGTATCGACAAGGGTTGGATAAATAGTATTTCTATTATCAACAGCCCTAGGTCTCGCAACGGGTTTAAAATATGAGGATCCGTCTTCACGGTTTGCAAGGCAACGGAAATACACATTCGTGTATGCAGGGGAATTTTGTTTGTCCAAAGTATCGTTCGCTTTGTTTTCAATATCTAACGTGTGTACTTATACATTTTCTATTAACCCTTTCTCTGTTCAGTATTAATGTAAGAAATACTACCATCTCAATTATATATTAGCTGAAGTTTTATAGAGTAATGTTTTCAGAAAGGAAAATTTTGCTTTGACCAAAGACTGTAGAATCATATCTAGATTATGTCATAAGCAAACAGAGCAGACCCTGATCAGACGGCTTCTATAGAAGCCTTCCGATCTGGTTTTACTCTGTTTGATAAGGCGTGAAAAGCGTTTATATGAGTGAAAGGGTTAAACATGCAACCGAAATGTCGAAAAGTTTAGATTCTACTGAGATACGAAATCACTCGTCTCGAAAAAATTAGACCCGAACTATTCACGGGTGACACCGGTCTCGCTTGTAGCAGACTAAAAGTTGGTTAGTACACAATCATAATTGCACGCAAGGAATGTAAGCTAGTCGTCATCCAATAATTGCTTCTTACTGAAACGAAATGTAAGTTTAAGCAACTTGGATAGTGTTTAAATACAGAGTAAAATATTTACAATTAAATCAAACTGGAGATACATGTATAAACCTATATTATATGTGTATGTCCTATTGTGTCCTGTGATATATATAAACTATATGTTAGAACTCAAATAAAGTGTTCATTTGTGCCAATATCTAGCATACGTCTTTATTATAATGACAAGTGCCGGTATATCAACATACAGTAAAACCTCTCTATAACGGCCACTAAATTACATCAAGTATTTTGTGTTAAAGGCAGGTGGGTGCTTAAAACAAAGTGAAAGTAAAACAGAACGCTCCTATAGGAGCGTTCTGTTTTACTTTCACTTTGCTTTAAGCGGCCACCTGCCCTAAATACCAAATAATTAACACAATTTAGTGGCCGTTATAGAGAGGTTTTACCGCACTAAAGAACATGTAGTTGTTAAACCAATAATACGTAACTAACCATTATAGTGAAATTGCCAGTCAGTGTATATTTGTAGAGTCTATGTAGTATGAAAGGGTAATTTTTAAGATAATAATTTGAATGGCAAACAGTGAAGACCCTGATCTGGTCTGAGTCTACACTGCACGCAAGTGTCAATGCACTCGTTTCCCACATTCAAAAGGTTGATTAAACTCTCATAAACTACATTGTCTGATTACATTTCTATTCAAGTTGCTGACTAAGACGTCGATCCAGTCTTGTCGTGCATTCTGCTGCTCTCTGAAGTGCAGCTTTCAGTTGTACAGCATTTAATCCGTTTTCAGTCGCATCAGCTTGGTCAATATTTCTGAACATTTCTAGTTTGTTCCGACCAGAAGTAGTTGGACGGTTTTTGTTGTGCCTCTGTGTATTCTTTGTCAAGGTAGTACCTTCTTCCAAACTGGATTGCTTTCTAAGAGAACGTTGGGAACCAGGGACATATCGCGTCCATCCAGTGATGTTGCGTCCGGTGTAGGAAGACTTCCTGCTGCTCCCTGCTGAACTGGATGGTGTGGTGTTTCTTGAACTTTTGTTCGATCTACTTTGTTTGACATGTTCAATTATTTCCTCACCCGTCCTTGATTGTCGAGACATGAAGAAGTCATAGGTATATCCCCTCGATCTCCAATTCAGTTTGTTGGCTAATTCATCGTTAGAATCAAGTTCAACACAGCTGTCATCTTGTTCCTCCTTTCCATTGTGTTCGTTCGCATTTGTATCATGTCTGTTACCTTTTACCTCTCCTTCTGGTGCGTTAAGATAAGTTTCATACCTTGAATTATTACGATCAGAATTTAGTGTCTGCAAATCAACACGTCTCTCAGGATTGGCAGCGTGCATTTCTTTCCTCGTTCTAAAGTTTGCGCAGTTGTCATGATAATTGTGATTATAATTATTCTGCCCTGATGTGCTGCTATAGGAATTTGTGTCAGGCTTGTCTCTCCGTTTTGTGCATGGTGTATGCCTGTACGGCTCATGTTTATCACTTTCTGTATCATCTTCAGACGTGTAAGTTTTGTTTTCTGCCAACGTAATTACATGGTTGTTTCTATGGCCACTACTTGTATCAAACTCGGATCGGTTAGTGCTGTCACTGTGAGTTTGGTTAGTGTTGTCACTATCACTGCAAGTTTGGCTTTCTTCAAATGAGTTTTTTCGTTCAACTCCATAAATAGCGTTTCTGATGCTTCTGTTCCATATAGTCTTTTGAATTTGTATAGCAGGAATTCTTTCATTCTGTTGACTTTCCATGGATTTCGCTTTACTGAATTTACCTAGCATATTTATTTTCTGTTGTATTTTCATAAATTCATCATCTTCATCTTCCTGTGCCATGCGTATTCTTTGCAAACTTGATCTACGATCCCTTTGGCTCCTTGATAAACGTCTTTTCTGTTGATATTTTTTAATATGGGAGCTTTGTTTCACCGTATTCTGGCTACTCTTTTCATATTCCTCGTTTACAAATTCCTGTCTGGCAATCTGAATTACTTTGTCGCCAACTTGACATTCAGTATCCTTGTTTGCCGATGATTTAAATTCTTTTGAATGTATCAATGGAGGCGAAATCTGTTCAACGTCATGCTGGGGCTTTTTTTCTGCGACGTTGTTTAACTCTGATGGCTTCTTGGCCGTTTCGTCATTCTTTGATTCACCTATTGTCCAAAGTTGTTTTAAATCTTTCCTGCGTTTAGCGTGCAGCTGTTCCATATCTTCTTCGTGTCCCGTTTTAGTTAAACATGTTTGCTCACCGTTTGGTGTTTCACTATCTATTATGTTATTCATATATTTTAATTCTTTTGATTTACAGTTATGAGTAAAATGTCCCCGTCCGCTCCCCTTTGTATTTATTGCGTTAGTTAAAGAACTGGCTTTGTCTAATCGGGTTGTCTTATTGGTTGCTTTGTGGTTACTTTCACTATCTATCACTTTGTTGTCTTCTGCAATATCAGATCGACGATTAAAATGTGCCCTGTCACCGGTATCTCCTCTTTTCGTTATTGCTAAAGTGCTTACTTTCTTTGATTTGATTTGTTTGTCAGCTGTCACGTCCTTCTTCACTGAATTTGTTACATGCGCTGATTCAATTTTAGATATTATCTCTTGAACGGTTGCAAACTGTTCAGTCTGATTTTGATTTCTTCCGTTGTTGCCATCTCTGTTTTCATTTTGTTTCATATGCCGATAATCTTCTGACTGTTCGTTACGTTGATAGTCATGTTCTGATACTCGGATAACGTTAGAGATCTTAGGAGAGACGCTATTTGAATATATTTCATCCTGTCTAGCGGATTTTAAAGGAAATGCGGCTCTTTGCTTAACAAGTATTTTAGCATGAGTATCTGTACTTTCATTGCAGTTTTCATTTATATTGGCCGTGTCGTTGACAAGTGGTTTTAGGGTATGTTCTTCGTCCTGTGTGTTATTGTTTTCATTGAGATTATTTGTACTGGAAGCGTTTGAATCCACATTTGAGGCATATTCAAGCTCCTCTGAAATTGTCATTAGAACATCATTTTCTTCCGTGCTATCCATAGAATCTAGTTCGTTTACAACGTAAGTATTGTTGTTGGTGTCTTCATTGTCAATAGAAAACACAGGTTTGGGTTCAACATATCCTTGTACAATTTCATCACAGTATTGAACATTAGTGTCATTTTCGCTTGTCGAATAAATGTTGTTCATAGATGTTGACGATTGCCCCTGTGCCAATTCGCGGATGTTGTCTTCTGAACTCTCATGCGTTCCAGAATTGTGTTTTACCGCAGTACATTCATTAAAAATTGATTTAGGCAAAGAGTACTGATCCTGTTGTTGACATACATTAACGTTGTTGTTGTTATTGTCGGAGCTCTGTTTTGTTGCTCCCAACTTGTCAACAGAATAATAACTAGGTCTTCCCATGCTTGTATCGATGCTGTCGATTTTGTGTAAGACTTCAATCAATGGGGTAAGGTCTATATCAACGTTTCGTCCCTCTCTTAACCGTTTCCGCCAGGAGCCATTCTCGTATGAGGGTCTTCCCCAGAAAGATACGTAAGACCTGTCCTCCGAGCATCTTGAACAGAATGAAGACCTTGTGTATTGCGATCGCCAAAGAAAGTACTGCCGCTCGTTTTGGAAAGAGTCACAATACATGCACTTTTCATCCTTCGATATTGTGGATGACCTTGACTGGCTAAATGTTTTCTTATCTATCCGGTGACTACTGTCATATGTTTTACTTTTCCTGCTACTAACTGCGTCGGATCGCTTTGGTCTATTTTCCTCATTGTTTTTGTCCGATAACCTGAAAAATATTCATTAAACTACAAAATATGTATATGAATAGGATGTTTGCAAAGTATACTAACAACTACTACTACGACTACTACTACTACTACTACTACTACTACTACTACTACTACTACTACTACTACTACTACTACGCCTAATACTACTACTACTGCTAGTACTACTACCACTTCTACTACTACTACTACTACTACTACTACTACAACTACTACCTATTACAACTACTACTTCTACTACTACTACTTCTACTACTACTACTTCTACTACTACGACTACTACTACTACTACTGCTAATACTACTACTACTACTGCTGCTGCTACTACTACTAGTACTACTACCACTACTACTACTATTACTACTACTACTACTACTACTACTAACTAATACTAATTACTACTACTACAATTATTACCACTACAACTTACTACTACTCTGCTATTCTTCTATTTAAGCACCAACTACAGCAACAACAACGACTATTATTATGACATATTATAACAATATGTATTATTGTTATTATTATCATCATTATTGATTTTTGTTATTATCATATTCATTATCATTTCATGATCTTCATTATCATTTTAATCATTATCATTATTATTATCATCATAAACAAAAAATCATCATTATCATAATCTTCATTATCATTATTTCAAATATATTCATCACCATATTTCTACTTGCAACTGACTCTTTTCTGCTTTCTGTGCATGTTGTTCAATTTCACTTAACCCATTACCTCATATGCTATTTTTAGATACAACCTCTTAGAATAAATCTACCGAATAGGAGCATTAACTAGAGAAAAGGAAAATTTTAGAATTTTGTAGTTTGAAACCATTGTGATACATAGAGCATTTGCTCCTATAGGAGCAAATGCTCTATGCTTCACAATGGTTTCACACAGTGACTTATACAGAGGTGTCAACAGTCGTCAATATGAGGGAATGGTGAATGACGAAGCATTACTATTTTGTTGTATTTATGAAATTATTATAACACTGATTAAACATGCATCAAATAAGATGTATAACTATTTATAGTGAGTGAATTTAGTTTATATTGGCGAATGAATTATTTACTGAACTTTGGCTTTTGACGCGTTTGCGATAAGAGCAGAGTCAGTAGACCCAGATCAGACGGTTCCGTTTTGTTTAAGGAATTATACACATCTGATAGTACAGTTTCTACGCTGGTCAAAGCTTCACATTTTCATGTGTCATTATAAAAAAATTTCTTCTAAATGATATTATTAATGTTACTAGTTTTTACATAAATATTCGTGGAGTAAATAAATATTTCTTCTTCTTGGGCGATAATAAGCATTCATATACGATGGCAAATGTCTTCGATCTGATTACAATCTCTATACATATATGAAACAGTACTCGTCTGTTGACCTTATTACACATGTAATGTTGAAGCATACATACCTGTGCAGAAACACGGCGACATCTTTCTCTAATGTTCCGTCAGACGTTCCACTCGTGCTGTTAGGGGACTCGCTCGTGGTTTCTATCTCACTGACCGTTGACCCTATAGAGTTCCGGGAACTATATCTGTAACTGTGGTCCGAATCCTCGTCACACCGTATAAACAAAAATCCGGGTCTTCCGACTGAGCCATTCGACATTTCTTAATATTATCATTTGTTAATAATACGTCTTTGTTAATATTTGCATTGACGTACAATCCACAAATGAAGCGCAGTTCACTGGCTCGAATGGGCACTGACCTCGTAGAGGTATGGCTCCTGTCACATATGTGGCCAAACTATCTCTAAGTCACCACCGTTGCTTGTTGGCCTTTAAAACATTTGGCAGTTGTTACTGCAATATTTAATTCTGATTGACTGTTGCTATTCATTGCTAATCCGTTAATGAGTTAAGCATAGTTTAATCCATTTGTTCATGTCATATTATTTAAGAAATATTTGACAGCTGAACAATGTGCGTCTCGAAAATAAATACTTAATACGAGATTAAAGAAAGGTTATTCCTAACAATCTGATTTTTAAATGACTTTTGGACCAAATCTTTTTTTAAATACATGGAACTAAATGTGTGATTTTAACATTGTTGGCGAGACAATTCTTATGTATTACTGTAAAATTTCCCACTTCTACCATATTGTTGCTTTCCATGATCCGTGGACAGCATTTCGTAATCCACGTGTCCGCATCCAGTATCAATACACTGTGTGTCCGAATTAAAGGTCAAGAAACTACCACGGTAATATTTGATACTTCACTTTTACCATAATCTTGAGTGTAGTTTGAAAATGTTCTTTCGAAACTTGCACCTTTATATTTATGCAAATTATTTACACCCCACATTGGCCGAGTGGGCGAGTCGAATCTGATTACTTTTGGCCATTCGGTTTGAACGTTGGCAAATCTTTGGCGTTTATTTATTTATAATTATATATTATGAATAATGTGTTTCAAACTGTTATAATTGTGATTGTGTGTAGTGTTATTGAGTTTCTAGAGATGTCATTTCTATTGTTAAACTAGATGCATTCAAATCAGATTACCCTTTGTCATTCATTCGAACGGTATCAATGTTTGATGTTTATTTATATTTAATTATATATTTGAGATAATAAATTATAACGGATGTCCTTGAGCTGATGCGTGTTTTTCCTTATCGAAGAGAACCCCAAGAACTCAACCGGTAACACAATGTCGGATAAGCTGTATTAGTCGAAAAACTGATTTGAGTTTGACTTTGACTACCAACTTATTCTAGCTGTTCATCTGATCAAGTTGTGTAAATTCAGGAATGGACATATCCAGCATGTAAGATATATTTTAGGGAATCTGACTCATCCGCCAGGGACTATGCTATCTGGAGAATGTTTGACCGAGAGATATGGTTTCTTTGAACAGTACCAGTGCTTCCTTGTTGTTCTTATCATCGGTAGAGTGTGGGTTGACAAGATAAGATAGCAATTGTTAAATGAACCAGTCCAAGTTCTTGAGAGTTCCCGATGAAACAATGTCTATTCAGGTGTGACAGATTCAAAAATATGAAGGCATGGAGAACGCCAGTTGCTGCCGACCGACTGTCATATTTGTTCATACATTGAATTATCACAGCTGAATTTCCAAGTAGATCCATCAATCTGAGAGCCTTGTCCTTGGCACAAACGGCTAATTGTAGTCAATTTTTTCCAACGTCACCCTCAACTACTGCCACAGGGTATCTCTCAAATTTCCGTTCAAATTTGCAAAATATATCAACATTGCTGTATTTAACTGTTGGGGATGAATAATTAAGATTGTCGTTATCGGCAAAATTTCTACTAATTGTTGACGATAGTCCAATTTCTTTGAGGTATAAAACATTTACAATACCATAGGAGGCATGGTGTAAAGCTAAAAACTGAAAATTAGTTACGTGTATTATTTGAGCTTCAAATGGTGGCAGTCTTAACTATTATGGTTGTATATAAACTGCTAAACATCTCCTCTCATTTTAAAGATGAAAATTAAATTGTTCTGTTAATCACTTCATGTATGAACCTTGGTTACGCTGTACTGTACATACGCTGGGTAATGATGTATGACAGTTCATGAGGAAATGTATTTATATTTTTTTCAATTCCTGCTAGTCATTTCCAGCTCATAACCAGAACAACCACATGGTTTGCATTTAGAGATGAAAAGAAATTTTGGAACCCACTATGCTGAATGATACAAATGAACCAAAACAAGACCTCCTTATACACCCGCGAATCCTCCTAGAGACTAACAAACCTTATTTCAAATTTCGCGTATTTTTGTCTTGATGTTGCCTACCTCATGACTTGAACACAACATTTCATATTGGCATATCGTTTTTCGGTCACTCGTGGGAGTGATCATATGCTTGACGCTTTCGATCAGTTTTTTCAACTGCATGTTAAAATGTTTAAGAAAGAAAGAAGAGAAATATCGAAACCTGATTGGAGGTATTGTAGAAATCTAAATGTTCTCTAAAATCTAGATTTCATGTAATATATCGAACAACCCTCAATGATGAAAAAACATGACCGAAAAAGACGTTTAAAACTATACAAGAAAACGTTGCAAAACGACATGCAATGAATACAGTAGTACAACTTTAAGAACATATTACTGGAAACAATGAGCAATACCGAATGAATCAAATATCACTTAACCCTTCGCTTGCTATTCGCGTCAATATACCTACCTGTAAATAGTGAAGACCCAGATGAGACAGCTCCTGCAGGAGATGTCTCATCAGGGTCTGCACTATTTACAAGTTGATTGTGCAACCAGTGCACTCCACAGCAGTGACTGCACAGCGATATACTTGTACACAATGAAGGTATATGTAATTATACAACAGGGCATGGGTAAAGAAGGAGAAATGTATTTTAAAATTCAGCAAGCGAAGGGTTAAGTTTGAACGAGCACGATAAAAGTTAGGCAAATATATGATCAATGTGTTGCAGACGCTGCAATATTCTTTGAATGGGATCAATGTGCTGAAAACCTCGTTTCTGATGCGCTTTTTCATGAAAAAATGTGTAACTATACGGGAACAGGCGCTGTCTCATCAGGGTCTGCACTATTTACAAATTGATTGTGCAACCAGCGCACTCCGCAACAGTCACTGCACAGCGAAATACTTGTACACAGTGTAGATATATGTAATTATACAACAGGGCATGTGTAAAGAAGGATAAATGTATTTTAAAATTCAGCAAGCGAATGGTTAACATTCTTTCAGTAGGTAATAACGTTGCAGCTGACACATCATCCGTGTCCGGCTATGATTATTATCAAACTGACTACTCGCAGTTTATGGGCGTGATTACCTAATCGCTTACATAAGGTACATAAGGTCATCGTTTTCGTACCATGATTGAGGTAGTTAGCTGCTGGCACTGTCGATGGTTTGCCACTGGACACCTCTTGAGATGGGCATTGTATTGACTGTGTAACTTCATTTAGCTGTCCACTTATTTTATTCTATGTCTATAATATACATGTATATAAACGATATTTTAGTCGCTTAAAGAGGAAGTCCCTACAATGATCGCATATTTTCAATAATATCATAGAACTTGGAATTTATTATGAAGGTTGCCAATTTGAACTTATATCGAAAAATGCCCCTGTGATACAAATAAACCGATTTCATCAATACTGATAATGTTTGTTCTACAACACAATATTATCGGCCTTTTCCGTAAAATTCGTCCGCGTTTTGCCGATGATCACCCGATCCCTCCATTGTTTACGTAATAGCTTTCTCGGAAGTGGTCGGAGAATCGCGAATAGGGCGAACAGTTACGAAACTAAAACCCAACCCGAATCAAACTGAAGCATCGGGGAGTAAAACCGGGATCGGCGATATCAAACACATGGATGTTTTGTCATTATAAACGGTAATTGGATGGGGCTTTTGCGATATAATACTTTTCAGCATATAAACAAATGAGTTTTGTATATTTTAAGTGTTTATGTAACGCGTCAAATGTAGGTGCATCCCCTATAAAAATAAACAGGTTGACGACAAAGGGAGATTGTATGACAAAGCAGATATACAGACCTTTATGGAATGCAGACTCAAACGACCACGAAAGGGTTGATGTTTGAATTACAGAACCAAAACAGTATGATTTAATAATCATAATAAGCTGTACAAATTGTCATATTTATAAGTATTAAACAGAGAGGTGGGGTCCGCGAATTATGCCTTGCCAATACACGCACCAACTTCATTAACTGTGTGGTTTCTACCGTTATTGATGAGATTGAATACAGTAACATCCCTATAGTTATAACACCAAAACAATCTATTAATTAATCTATATTGACAACTTTTGGCTTTTTATGCCCCATTGACGATAGTCAGGGGGCATATTGTTTTTGCCCTGTCTGTTTGTCTGTCTGTTTGTCAGCAACTTTAACATTGGTTATAACTTTTGAGCCAGTACAGATAGAGACTTGATATTTGGCATGCATATGTATCTCATTAAGCCGCACATTTTGAGGGGTGACATGTCAAGGTCAAGGTCATCCTTCAAGGTCAGAGGTCAAATATATGGGTCAAATCACCGACTTTAACATTGACCATAACTTTTGGACCAGTAGAGATAGAGACTTGATATTTGGCATGCTTGTGTATCTCATGAGGCTGCACATTTTGAGGGGTGACATGTCAAGGTCAAGGTCATCCTTCAGGGTCAAATGTCAAATTGTCTGTTTCTTTGTCTGTAACTTTAACGCAACCTTAACATTGGTCTTAACCTTTGAGCCAGTACAGATAGAGACTTGATATTTGGCATGCATATATATTTTATAAAGCGGCACATTTTGAGGGGTGACATGCCAAGGTCAAGGTCATCCTTCAAGGTCAGAGGTCAAATATATGAGGGGGCATAGTGTTTCACAAACACGTCTTGTTGACAAATTTTATGACAAACAGAGCATTTGCTATATAGGAGCAAATGCTCTATTTATCACAATGGTTTCGAAATTACACAATTCTAAAATTTACTATATTTCTAGCAAATGCTCCATTTCGGTAGATTTGTTTAAATAAGTTGGACATAAAAATAGCTAATGAAGTAATGGATTAAATGGCAGCTAAATGTAGTAGGGTGAAAGTCATGCAAAAGCTCCATTAGCAGCTTTCTGCTTGGCTTTCGTCCAGCATAAAGCCACCACCTGCCTAAAAAGCATCGGTGCTTCATTTCTTAAATGTCGAGGTATCGAGTTTTCAATGTTTGTTATAGTAGACAACTGATTTGATAGGGTAATGCCACAATATCAAATCAACTCAAGACTAGCAAAGTGTTGCGTCACTCGAGTTAATAAAATAGAGCGGCAAATTAACACGTTAATGATACGATCACAGGTAGCCCAAACCCTTACCATCCTAAACAATGTTTATTCAACTTCCATGCGTCAAATTTTCCTTCATTTACTTCAAAACGGTCGGAGTATCAAATAAATGGATTCCAGCTGATCTTTTGTGCAAATGCCATATCACGTATTAACACATCTTACTCTTAAAGAGCGGTCTGATCTGTGTCTACTCTGTTTGCAAAGTCGTTATAATGTGTATCTGTGGTGCAATGGGTTATATCAATAAACTAAGTGGGCCAGTTAAATATTCAGAAAATGCTGATTATTATAATGATTTAGCTATGATTTAGTTTGACCGCGGATCGAACCCGTGACTTTTTTAAACCGTAGGCAGACGCTCTTATGCTTTGTCGCATTGTCGGTTAGTTTATGTTGTTAAAACTTGAAGGTTCATCAAGAATGACACCAAGAGCACTGTTTATTGTTACAACCAGTGTCTTAAAGCCGATTAATTATCGTAACCCGGTTAAATTGACGATAAAGTAATACGTCAAACTTATACATACTGTTTATTCCTTAACCCTTTCCCTGTTCTGTGTTTACTACAAATTTCAATACCTACTGAATATTCATAGACAAAATAGATATAATGAAATATGGACGGTGGAACATTTAAGCCCTTTTAGAAAGTAGAGAAACGGGTGTATCAAATTCCTTTAGCAAACAGAGCAGACCCTGATCAGGCGGCTCCTCTAGGAGCAGTCTGAGCTGGGTCTACTCTGTTTGCAAATGCGTTAAAACACGTTTATATCAGGAAAAGGGTTAAAGGCATTTCAAAGCTCCTTATATAAGTGACGACCGCACCCCCCTATATACACAGTATCCAGCTGTGCTCCTGTAGTGTCTAGTCAGGGTCCATAGCCATAAGAGATAAAGTTATGCAATTATACATTGATCCTCTGTGATGGTAGCCCGCCTTATCAGTTTGTGTATCAGATGCCTGACAGTTAGCTCCCAAAATACACAGCATGGGGTTAATGGGTCAACATTCCTTTCGAAATGCCTTTAACCCATTCCCTCATATTGACGACTTTTGGCGACTCTGTAAAAGTCACTTTGTGAAACCATTGTGATAAATAGAGCATTTGCTGCTATAGGAGCAAATGCTCTATTTATCACAATGGTTTCAAACTACAAAATTCTAAACATTTCCTTTTCTCTTGTTAATGCTACTTTTCGGTAGATTTGTTTAAAGAGGTAGGATATAAAAATAGCCTATGAGGTAATGTGTTATGTGATCTCATTAGAGGGGGTTTACTGTACAATAAAATACCTCTAACGCAACCACTAAAAACAGAGGTCCCACTTTGTGTCGTAATTCTAGGCAGGTGGTTGTATAATGCAGAACGAACGTTACACAGGAAGTTCCTATAGGAGCATTCTGCATTACTTTCGACCTGCACCAAGCTGCCACATGCTGTTAAAGACATCTATGTTAATTCATTGAATGATTACTTTGAATTGAGAACTATTTATTCTTCGTCGTTAGTCATAGAAATGACAGCAAAGAAGCCATCATTTAACCCTTTCGGTGTGGGAAACAAGTCACTTTTAGTGTAGTTTAATCAATGGGTGCAGACATGTCAGTTACATTCCAACAATCGTTACGCGTGTACACAAGCATTGTTCCTAGGTGAACTAATTATCTGACACGCTATTTTATACATAACTTCTTTGAATGTATCTACCGAAAAGGAGCATTTACTAGAAAAAATAGAATTGTTTAGTTTTTAAACCATTGTAATAAATAGAGCATTTGAACGATATGAGCAAAATTAATGCTCTATTTATCACAATGGTTTCAAAAAGTGACTATTACAGAGGTGTCAAAAAGCGCCAAAATGAAGGAATGGGTTAAGAATAGAACTAAACTGTACAAAATAGTAACTCTTATCCCGCTGTAAAAATAACAGATCTCGGACACGACTTTAAACCGAGGTCCTATGTCTAGGCATCTAAAAGAACCAGAAAAAATATGTCTATAATAAGAGTAGGGCACTGCGGCCGGGTTCTCTGTATCCTTTCCCCTCTCTCTGGGGCGTCCAGTTATCCCATGGTGAGCAGAAACGGCCGTTAATCAACATAATCAATCAATCAAT
This sequence comes from Azorinus chamasolen, assembly GCA_963576725.1. Taxonomy (NCBI): domain Eukaryota; kingdom Metazoa; phylum Mollusca; class Bivalvia; order Cardiida; family Solecurtidae; genus Azorinus; species Azorinus chamasolen. The sequence continues at coordinate 25,152,110 of OY755235.1, read as the reverse complement.
CAATTTATACTGCCAAGAAAATGGCGATACCACTTATACCGCAATCTAAAATGTAATTAACCGATTCAGCTCCAAACTCTGTCGTCTGCTAACTTTGTCGTCTGCTACAAATTTTCATTTTTTTGATTTTCTTCATTTTTGTTTCAAAAACATAGTAACAGTAACAAACAGTTTGGATCCTGATGAGACGCCGAGTTACTCGGCGTCTCATCTGGATCCAAACAGCTTGCATAGGTAATCACAGATCCGGCATTGGCAGCGAAAGGGTTAACCGATTCGGCTCCAAATATATTTCGTCTGCTAAGAATATCGTCTTCTCAAACAGTTTGGATCCTGAGGTGATTACTCGGAGTCTCCTCTGGATCCAAACTGTTTGCAAAGGTTATCACGGATTTGTCTATGGCGGCGAAAGAGGTAGTAATTAAGTTGCAAAATGTAAATAGAGGATCTGACATAACGGTCACATTACTGAAAATCTTATACCTCAAGTCTCATATTGATGCGAAATACATGATGCTCAAAGAAGATGTTTGGCCAAATAAGTGACAACCAGCGTACAAATGTTTGAAATGGACTAGGGTAACGAGGAGGTCGTAAGACGTTTAGACTGAGATCACATCTCATTTTACACAATTAATCGGACAGCAGGTTATCGTAACCTTATAGTCCTGCAGCGAAACTGGATTTTTGGCCAGAAGCTTCGATTGCGGTGTATAGTTTTTTTTATTGTCGATATAGGTAGAGGAAAGGGTCCTGATTGAATGTCTGCCGGGTGCCACCCTGGCACCCTTGAGGGTTTTGAGATATTACACTTTTACCCCACCCACTATATTTTACATTAGCGAAGCTCGGTGAAACTATAAAATTTCGGTTTTATCTGATTTACTACAGCTGAGGTTATTTATAGTGTGATAATTAGTAGGAATGTAATTTGAAGTTATAGCAGAGACACATTCTAAGATATGTGCATGCTAATAAACTTATTTATATACTTATGAATATTAATTAGAAGGTAAAATTAATGATAGAAAACTGGTTTCGTGCTATACTTTAGGTGTTTTATAACCGTTTATTATGTTGCCTTATAAACTCTTCCTTTTTATTCTTATATATTTATAAACAATGTAGACCTTCTTCAACAATCTCCAAATGACAACATATTTCATAAAAATATCCCTTGAATGAGTAATGTAATAACTTTTTAGACCTTTCAATTTTACCCCACCCACCATAGTTTACATTAGCAGAGTTCGGTAAAGCTATAGATTTGTTGCGGTTTTATATTTACTACAGCAGACGTTGTCTACTGTTTAGAAATTAGCGGAAATTGAAGTTATAGCAGAGACACATTCTAAGATATATGCATGCTAATAAAATCATTTACATACTTATGAATATTAATTAAAAGGTAAAAAAAAGTAATAGTAGAAAACTAGTTTCGTGCTAAACGCTAGGTTTTGTTTTTGTGTTTTGTCCTTTAACCGTTTGTTGTGTTGCTTTACTTTTATTATTGTATATTTATATTCTTTGTAAACAATGTATACCGACTTCGGCAAGCCCCCTATGACATCATAATTCATAAACATATCTATTTAATGAAGGAATTAATAATTCAGCTACACCAACACTACCTTTTATATCATTTTTTATTCGGCTGCGTATCAATATTCCGCATGGACATACTAATTATGCAGCTCCCAGATCGGTTCTTCCATTAAAGGTTCTTTGTTAACATTCTAGAGTACAGGGTTAAGCCGTAATCAGACCAAATTAAAGTTGTATACATACCATTCATAGATATACCTTTTTCGTACCAAAACACAATGATGACAGATCTAACAAAAGCACAATACCTGGCATTAGCACATTAGCAAATAATTTTTTGTCGTGTTTTCACAAGAAGATGTTATAAAAGCCTTCAATGATACTTGTCGATATTTGGATGATATTTTTAACTTAGATAACCCTTTCTTTAATGCTCTGATTCCTACAATTTATCCTAAAGAACTCAAATTGAATAAAGCTAACCCGTCCGACAATTATGCAGCGTTTCTTGACCTAGACCTTAAAATTAATAATGGAATGATTTCTTCTAAAATATATGACAAAAGAGATGATTTTGATTTTAATATTGTAAATTTTCCTCATCTTGACGGGGATGTTCCCCGTGCTCCATCTTACGGGGTTTATATATCTCAACTTATTCGTTTTGCTAGAGCTTGTTCATCTATTGACGATTTTAACAGTCGAAATCTCATTTTAACTGAAAAACTGCTTAAACAAGGATATAGATACCATAAACTAAGAAAAACTTTCTCTAAATTTTACTATCGAAATCTCTCGCTTATTGGCAAGTACAAATGTAATCTCAAGGTACTTTTGCGACACGGTATTTCACATCCTGAATTTTATGGTGATGTGATTTACAAACTTCGTAGAATTATTGGACATACCCATTTTCTCACTTTGTTCATCAAATATATAAAACAATTCATTAAAAAGGGATATGATCCTGTATTATTACAACATACTGCATGTTTGGTTGTGAACCCTTTTACAGTTGGCAATCACGCTGGCCTCTTTGCATGTACGCCGACAAGAAAGGTTTAGTACTCTATGAAGGCGACCTCTTAAATCCAGAAATGGAAGGAGAACGTCGGATATCTGTACTATTTCATTTTTGTCGTACCCTTTATTACTTTTCTACAGTTACTCTGTTTGCAGCTCAATCATTGAGTACACTAGCGATAGGTGGATACAGTATGTTCAATTAAATGTTTTTTTGTTATACATGCACTTTACCACTGTATTTGCTGTCGCGGTTGTTGTAGATTAGTCGGAGAGGGGATACGTTTATTTACACTGTTTGTCTTTTAGGATGGGGATGGAATAAGGGTGAGGTTGGGCGCCCATAAACCGGTTTAAACCCCCGGTGACTTTTGTCACTGACCGTTCCAAGGCGGTACTTCCATCTTCCTCCTATTGAATGTTTGTTTTGTCTTTGTGCGTCTCTTGTTGTTTTTTCTACCCATGTACATTTGCTGTTTCCTTGTGTTGCTGTTCGGGCGAGTGTTTGTTCTGTATGTGGTATTTCCTGCATGACTCATTTTTGTACTTTTATATGCAAATGTGACCTTCAGGCGTTTATTTACACTGTTTGTCTTTTAGGATGGGGATGGAATAAGGGTGAGGTTGGGCGCCCATAAACCGGTTTAAACCCCCGGTGACTTTTGTCACTGACCGTTCCAAGGCGGTACTTCCATCTTCCTCCTATTGTATGTTTGTTTTGTCTTTGTGCGTCTCTTGTTGTTTTTTCTACCTATGTACATTTGCTGTTTCCTTGTGTTGCTGTTCGGGCGAGTGTTTGTTCTGTATGTGGTGTTTCCTGCATGACTCATTTTTGTACTTTTGGCATATGAGACCTTTGAGAGCTAGAGGCAAGTATTTGCTCATGAGCGTTATCGAGATCATTGCCATTCTGATTGTAGAGATTGGTTTGATTAAAGTAATAAGTGACGTACACAGGTTGACAGACAGGAACTTTCAAGAAGGCGTCAGAGCAATACCACTAATTGCAGAGGACCTACTAAGATAAGTTATGCAAGAGCACTGTCCAGAGTCACCAGAATTAGTAAAGCAAAACAGCACCGCTATGGGTAGATGTGTTTCTAAAACCAGTGCTTATCATGATGGTCTTTAGCAATGATGAAATAGAAGGTGGCTTGTGCCTTCATATAGCAGCGTACAAACAAATGATGCCGTGCTTCTTAGTCGCATGCCACGTGAACTGCGCCATACATGGGCTATGTCACTTGCCAGCAATGGAGTCACTCACATATCCAGTTCTCGGGTTTTCAATGAGCTAGCCAGCATGTAATAGACAAGATGGGGGTATATGGAAAGGGATATGGAGCGACATGCTCATCGGGAGCACTTTTATGCGGTATGGGCATGCGCCTGGTGGAGCATCCATCAGTGTAGTCAAATTTAAGCTTGGATAAGATGACCATTCATAGTATTGATCCAGTCATTTCTGTTATGAGACAAAATGAAGAAGGGATGTCTCAAAGAGAAAATGATGAAAAAAACAGATCCAGGTGACATATCAACAGATATCAACAATAGGGCATTGTTTGCAAGTAGTAGATTGTGTCGGAATTGACCCCTGTGCAAAGACAACTTAGTTTTCCCGTACTTTTAAATTATGACGTCATTTACATGATGACGTCGCTTGTTTACCTCTAACGTTTATTTTCAAATCATTTTCATTTTGGCAGACATCGTTATGCATGTTGTGGTGTTGTCTGGAGGGGGAATTTTATTTACATTTTGACTTTGGTGAAAGTGGGATAAGGACGAGGTTGGGTACCCGTAAACCAGGTTTAAGTCCCCCAGTAGCCCTTTTTTATTGTTTTTGGCTGCTGGCCGTTCCAAGGCGGCACTCCTGCTTTCAGCCTACGGTCAATTTTGTTGTTTAATATGCTTAATGTGTTTCGTCTTGATATGCGTCCTGTTATGTTTTGTCTTGTGGCTTTACCGTTTCTTGTTAGATGGTGTTTGGTGCGGTGTAATTTCGTGTGTGGCTCTCCCTGTTTGACTATTTTTCCATATTTATTGTATGACCGCCCTGGTGTGTTGTACCTTTCTCTTACTATAAAACTGAAATAACAAATGTAAAACGCATGGAGTCCACCATCAATGGTCGAAATTGACACTGCAATTACTGTTGAAAAACACAGTAGCATTATCGAAGAACTTTTGCCTGCTCGTTCACTGTCAGGATGTGACACTGCTGCAGGGTGTTACGGCACAGGTAAGGGGACTGTTGCCAAAACATTACATTCTAGTATTGCTCTGTCCCTTCTTGGGTCTTTCATATCTCAACTTGCACTAAGTATATCTCAAGCAATGATATTTATGTCGTTTTGTTATGGACACATTGATGACAATGGGTCGGACACACACCGACACGTATGGGCATCAAGGCTAGATATTGGCTCAACGTCATCGTATCTTTGTAGTCTTCCTCCTAAGAGTGAGGCTTTTTGCAGGAGAAGATGTCAATACATCCCGCGTTCAAGCAGACGGATGACAACATCCCTCATTACCTAGACCCAACAGACTTTAGCTGGAGGAAGGATGAAAGGTCAAAACGCCTGCAGCCGGTGATTTTTCCTAATAATATACCAAGTGCAAGGTTTTATTCTTAGATTTATTTCTTGCGGTTGTCAGAGCACGATTTCCTGTAATAGATGAATGTGCAATTGCAAAACTGCAAACATGATTTGCACTACATTTTGGAGCTACTACAATATAGGATGCCACAAAATACTAGTTGTATTCATTCAATTTAGAATTTTGATGAATCCGTCGGAATGGTCATCATTTCTCAAGTAAATAATACATGTGCTTTACTAACGCCTTGGTCGCCATATTGGAAGCCGTATTGGCAGATATGCTTGATCGTCATGATACTGTTTGGGCGGTTGTGCGTTTTGTATACGGTGTTTCCAGCATGACTCATACATGTACTTTTAACGTTAGTAAATGTTATTTTTAACAAGTTTGGTTTAATTTAATTACTGTTAGCTTATACGTTTCAAAACATTAACGATTGTATGAATTGTAACATTGTTTTATTATTTTTTCCTCCCTCACGGACATCATTTTGGACGCCATCTCGATTTTCTCGAAACCCTCAAGAGTGCTGAGGTGGCACCCGGCATATTTAAAGAGTTCCAACAATCCCTGACCATAATCAAACGAGAAAAACTATAATGTTTTGTCTTGTGGCTATACCGTTTCTTGTTTGATGATGTTTGGTGCGGTGTCATTTCGTGTGTGACTCTCCCTGTTTGACTATTTTGCCATATTGATGAATCCATCGAAATGGTTATTATTTCTCAAGTAAATAATACATTTTTTGTACATGACTTTGTGCTTTACATAGCTTTGGCCGCCATATTGGAAGCCATATTGGAAGCGAACATGTCGGATATGCTTGATTTAACAGTAGTAAACGTTATTTTTAACAAGTTAGTTCAATTTAATTACTGTTAGCCCATAAGTTTAATAAAACAATACGAATGTATGAATTGTAACACATGTTTTATGATTTTGTCCTCACTCGCGGACGCCATTTTGGATGCCATCTTGAATTTCTCGAAACCCTCAAGGGTGCCAAGTAGGCACCCGGCATATTTAAAGAGTGCCCTGGCCATCATCAAGCGAGAAAAAACAACTATACTTTTGATGAATCCATCGGAACGCTTATCATTTTTCTAGTAAATAATACATGTGCTTTACATAGCTTAGGCCGCCATATTGGAAGCCATATTGGAAGCCATATTGGAAGCCATATTGGCGAATAAGCTTGATTTAACAGCAATAAACGTTATATTTAACAAGTTTAATTCAATTTAATTACTATTAGCCCATAAGTTTCAAAACATTTCGAATGTATGAATTGTAACATATTTTTTATGATTTTGTCCTCACGGGCGGGCGCCATTTTGGACGCCATCTTGAATTTCTCGAAACCCTCAAGGGTGCCAAAGTGGCACCCGGCATATTCCAAGAGTGCCAAGAATCCCTCACCATAATCAAACGAGAAAAAAACAACTATACTTTAGATGAACCCATCGGAACGCTTATCATTTTTCAAGTAAATAATACATGTGCTTTATATAGCTTAGGCCGCCATATTGGAAGCCATATTGGAAGCCATATTGGCGAATAAGATTGATTTAACATCAATAAACGTTATATTTAACAAGTTTAATTCATTTTAATTACTGTTAGCCCATACGTTTCAAAACATTACGAATGTATGAATTGTAACATATTTTTTATGATTTTGTCCTCACGGGCGGGCGCCATTTTGGACGCCATCTTGAATTTCTCGAAACTCTCAATGGTGCCAAGGTGGCACCCGGCATATTCCAAGAGTGCCAAGAATCCCTCACCATAATCAAACGAGAAAAAACAATTATACTTTTGATGAATCCATCGGAACGCTTATCATTTTTCAAGTAAATAATACATGTGCTTTACATAGCTTAGGCCACCATATTGGAAGCCATATTGGAAGCCATATTGGCGAATAAGCTTAATTTAACAGTAGTAAACGTTATTTTTAACATGTTTAGTTCAATTCAATTACTGTTAGCCCATAAGTTTCAAAACATTACGAATGTATGAATTGTAACATATTTTTTTATGATTTTGTCCTCACGGGTGGGCGCCATTTTGGACGCCATCTTGAATTTCTCGAAACCCTCAAGGGTGCCAAGGTGGCACCCGGCATATTTCAATAGTCCCAACAATCCCTGACCATAATCAAACGAGAAAAAAACTATACACCACAATCGAAGGTTCATCTATACCGCTGCAGGACTATTATGATGGTGTTTTCTTGTGTTATACATGCAGACGATATTCTTCTCTCTTTTTGCAGAAGTCTATTACATCAACCCTTTTCCGCTTAACGTGGCAGGGACTCTCCTTTTCAAACAGTTTAGATCCAGATGAGACTCTGAGAAATTTGTTGTCTCACTGGACAGCTTGAGTCTAAATCTGAGGCTCAGACTCAACACTGCATATCTAAATAATATTGCAAGTTCACAATTTCTGAATATATTCGTCTTCAAATTGCAAAGAAGGTCATATATATGCAATAATCGGTGTATTGAAAATTCAGACAAAATGGTGAACTTAGAACAATGTTTAAATTTGAAGTCCAAAATGTTAGTAACTAGTTTAAACATATTTTATTCAAATATAATGTTTGGAATGGGGTCGGGCCACAAGTTCTGACAACATTAGAAACGGCCCTACCCCTACAAACTTTCTCAATTTACATTGAGAGAGAGAGGATAGAGAGAGAGAGAGAGAGAGAGAGAGAGAGAGAGAGAGAGAGAGAGAGAGAGAGAGAGAGAGAGAGATATTGCGGCTTGTGATCAGAGGCCGGTAAAAGCAGTTTGAGTAAACCATTTATCATATATGCTAACATATAATATCCTGGTAACATCTTACATGTTGTTAGTAGTCAAATATTATCGACGTTACTAAGAGAAGAAAATCTTCTTGTTTGCTTTATAAAGCAATGGACAGCAGCAAATATAGTTTTATTATCCTCATCAGAAAATTCGCTCCAAATAAACACGTGTCTATATTTAGTAACTATGGGACATGGTCCATGCTATATGATGCTCTGTTAACTCTTTCAGCGCCAATGTCGCCTGTTGGCACCATTGCAAACAGGACAGTCTCAGGTCAGATGCCGCCTTTTCAATATTTTCTGTATTATTTTAGCCCAAGCATACAGGTTTTTAAAAACAAATGTTTTTTTTCTAATATACCTTTATTATTTAGTATGGCATTATATTTAATATAAAATTATTGCAGACGACACTTTTAAATTTGGCGCCAAAATAGTTAATGGGTCCTCAAAAGTTTGTTTGGGTCGGAAGTAGTCCAAATTGCACCAGGTCCAAATTTGAGCAGACATTATTTTTTACAAAGGGGTAATAAGAATTAGGATTGTGTTCAGTTATGCTCTGTTCTTGACCTAGCAACAATGATAGACCATATGATAAAATAAACATTTAAATCAGAATTTTAAAGCAATTTCTTTCATATAAACCAAAGGTGCCCGACGCATGCTTGGCTTGAACTCGCCCATGGACCCCCCCCCCCCCCCACACACACACACAAGAAAAAAATGTGATCGAAGTATGTTCAATTAGCCTAAAACTATATATTTGAACCTTAAACCACTCTGAAAAACAAGAAAAACACGACCCGGAATTTTTGTCCTATCGGGTCTATATATGTATTGAAGACATATATAGACCCGAAAGGAAAACATTTTCCGGGTCGTGTTTTTCTTGTTTTTCGGAGTGGTTTAAGGTTCAAATAGATAGTTTTAGGCTAGTTGAACATACATCGATCACATTTTTTTTTTTTTTGGGGGGGGGGGGGGGATCCATGGGTGAGTCCAAGCATGCGTCGGGCACCTTTGATATAAACGGGGTTTTTCAAACCTTTGCAACAAAGCAGCCCCAGAGCAGACGGCTCCATAAAAAACTGCTTATTCACCTTTTGGATTTGACACGAAAGCCGTTTACGTCAGGGATTATTGTTGGTCACTAATCCGATTAGATTTAGCCCATTTTTCTCTGATATACTGAGATACAGACACACGAATTTGAAACCCTGATTGCTCCAGACGACACGTCAAGATCACGTGTCAAGTCCATACATACCAAACACTCTGCCCACTATGCGTGCATGTATAACTCTTTAAATGTCGTCTGTTCAAATTCGAAATGTTATTTTTTTTATGCCGCTTCTCTTACAACATGCAATAAGGGTATCGAACAGTTTGGATACTGATGAGACAGACGCCGAGTTAGTCATCGTCTCATCTGGGTCGAAACTATTTGCATAGAGTGTCATCTATACGCTGTAGAAGATCATGGATAATGTTGGTTATACATACACATTTATTCATCCTTAGTCCTTTCCCTCATATAAACTCCTTTTCATGCCTTTGCAAACAGTGTAGACCCAGATCAGACGTCTTCCATATGAACCGTCTGATTAGGGTCTGTCATGTTTGCTTTAGATATGATTGTACACGGTTTGTCAAAGCAAAATGTTCCATTGAAGAAAAGTTTACAAAATACAAATTGAGCTAAATAATGTTCCATTGAAAAGTTTAAAAATACAAATTGAGCTAAATGATGTTCCATTGAAAAGTTTACATAATACAAATTGAGCTAAATAATGTTCCATTGAAAAGTTTACATAATACAAATTGAGCTAAATAATGGTCCATTGAAAAGTTTACATAATAGAAGAGTTTTACTTTATATACCACTCTAAACCGGACGCTCAATTTAGTATAATTATTGGTCTTGGAGACAGGTGGCGGCTTAATGTCGGGTGAAAGTCGTGCAGAAAGCTTTCTGTATTATTTTCACCCGGCATTAAGTTGTCACCTGTCTAAAGTATCTCTAGTTATTTCTCAACTAGAATTCTGGTTTAGAGAGGTTTTACTGTACTCTCATTTTCATATGATTCTTATAGATGCAACCCTTTAACCTTCATCATGCTACAGTAAAACCTCTCTATAATGACCACTAAATTGTGTTTATTAGTTGGTATTCAGGGCAGGTGGTTGCTTAAAGCAATATGAATAGGAGCGTTCTGTTTTACTTTCACCTTGCTTTAAGCAGCCACCTGCCTTTTACACAAAATATTTGATGTAATTTAGTGACCATTATAGAGAGGTATTACTGTACAAGCAAATTCCTGATAATCCCATTCCCTATTCTATGTTTATTCGAAATATCAATACCTACTGATTATTCATGGACAAATTAGTTATGATGAGATATAGAAGGTGGAACATTGTAGCCATTTAAGAGAGTAAAAAACAGATCTATCATAATCAACTAGCAAACGGCAGACCCTGATCAGACGGCTCCTATATGATCCGTCTGATCAGGGTCTACTCTGTTTGCAAATGCGTGAAAACGCGTTTTATGACTGAAATGGATATATATGTATGGGCAAACTGTCTTGGCCAAAATAAGGTATCAGGCAAGTTGTTGGCTCATCGGGATCCAAACAGTTTTAGACATGCGTGGTACATTTGTAGATTAAGACAACATAGCTTCTCATGTTTAACTGCCAATCATGTATATATGATTGTATTTACAAACAGTCTGGATTCAGATCTCCTCGGTGTGCAAACTGTTAGATACTGCGATTTTTTCTAAATGAGACTTGAAAATAAAATTGAAGCAAACTGAACAAATTTTGCAGACAAATGCTTGTTAGCGATGGAGTTAACCCATTCGCACCCAGAATCCCTTTAAGGAACAGTGTAGACCAGATCAGGGCTCCTGATTGCTTCAACCCATTTACGTCAATACTAGCAAATGTTTGGTTTACTATGTACCCGCAACATGGAAAATGGATGGCTTCCACAATGAGATCTAGATGGGAATTAACCCATTACCTCATAGGTTATTTTTAGATACAACCTCTTTAAATGAATCTACCGAAAAGGAGCATTAACTAGAGAAATCGATTGTTTTTAGAATTGTGTAGTTTGAAACCATTGTGATAAATAGAGCCAAATGCTCTATTTATCACAATGGTTTCACACAGTGAAAATGTCGTCAATATGAGGGAATGGGTTAATAGATTAAATGATTTTAACAGGATTGACTGTTACCTAGTGGTCAGTTTTGTATAGTTCACTGGTCATTGCTTGACTGTTACTTAGTGGTCAGTTTTGTACAGTTCAGTGGTCATGACTTCACATTGACATAATAGAACAATACCCGCATATACAACAACTAAGCAGATTTTTTCGTGCACAAATAGGTTATAAAGTCATTAGACAACCTTGGTCAATATTTCATAATTTTTCAATTAGGGTGTGTTCCGAATTACCATGTCAGTATTACAGTAAATCGTCCTTGAAACGGCCATGTGGTAAACAAAGTTAATAAACAAATGGGCCTAAGCCGTTACCTCATGAATAAGCATGCCAGAAATAATGACGTCACAAATATAAGTTGACAATTCTTTACAATGACATATTCCATAAGCAAACAAACATACGAGTATCTTGATCAGACGGCAAACAACGAGAACCGTTTAATCAGAGTCTACCCTGTTTGCAAATGCGTGAAAAAGCGTTTGTGTGAGGGAAAGGGTTAACATATGATCTCGTAATAGAGGACAAAGATAGTAAATTACGTTCTGCAACATAGCCGTTAAGTTATCTGTACCAGATAACTGTACAGATAACTTAACATCGTTTGAGTGGTAATTTAACACATTGCCCCCTAGTGACGCATTTTGCGCCTCTATAAAATTCACATTGTGAAACCATTGTGATAAATAGAGCATTTGCTCCTGTAGGAGCAAATGCTCTATTTATCACAATGGTTTCAAATTACAAAATTCTAAAAATGTCCTTTCCTCTAGTTAATACTCCTTTTCGGTAGATTAATTAAAAAGGTTGGATCTAAAAATTGCCTTATAGGAGAAAATGAGTTAACCTTTTCACTGTTCTATGTTTATTCCAAATTTCGATACTTGTTGAATATTCATGGTCAAAATATTTATAATTAAATTTGAAAGGGGTAATATTGTATCCATTTTTGAAAGTAAAGAAACATCTTTTATTTTCCATTAGCAACAAAGCAGACCCTGATCAGACGACTCCTATAGGAACCGTCTGGTCTGGGTTCTTCTCTGTTTGCAATTGCGTGAAAACACGTGCATATGAAGGAATGGGTTAATCCATTACCTCATATGCTATTTTAGATACAACCTCTTTGAATAAATCTACCGAAAAGGAGCATTAACTAGAGAAAAGGAAACTTTTAGAATTTTGTAGTTTGAAACCATTGTGATAAATAGAGCATTTGCTCCTCTAGGAGAAAATGCTCTATTTATCACAATTGTTTCACAAAGTGACTTTACAGGGTCGTCAAAAGTCGTCAATATGAGGGAAAGTGTTAAGAGGGGTTTGCTGTAAGTGGTATGAACATGTAAGTCATGCCATGACAATATGTATCAGTTAAGATTTACAATCCGTACGGAACCAAACTCAACCACCGCCTTGTGAACCGTTTACTCCATAAATACGCCTGTATACGCCTTAAATACGCTCTGCACACAGAGTAGACCTAACTCAGACGGCTTCTATAGAAGCCTTCTCGTCAGTGTCTGCTCTATTTGCTTATGAAATAATGTAGATATGATTCTACAGCTTTTGCCATGTACACAAATTCCTTTGTTGATGACTCTGATCTCCGTCCGTCTATGAAGACGATGGATTGCGACCTATTGAGATAATAGAGCAACGTCTGTGATTAGACACCACAGAAGAAGAATGAACAATCCTGGCGAACCACTGCCAGATGTTTCTGTCTCTTCTGTCTCTGCTGCTGGCAAAGACGAGTTTCTGCCACCTTCACTCATTTATGAACAGCAAGACACCACGACGAGCGTTTGCTTGCTGTGTCCTCCCATGTGTCAACATCAATGTTTGCAGGAGTCCTTATATCAGATAGGGTGGCCTTGTTGTCGTGTACCTAGCTCTAGCTGTCCATACAACATATATTTTGGCAAGCGACATTCCTCCATGCGACGTACGTGTCCATGCCATCGCAAGCGTCGTTTGGTGAGCATCGCAAACACAGAGATAGAGTTTGCCTTGCTTCGGACATCCATGTTCGTAACCTTGTCCTTCCAGGTGAGTCCCAAGATTGTTCTAAGACACATGTTAAGGAACATGTTGAGTCTGGTCTCTTGCCTAGCATATGTTGTCCACGTTTCGTTTCCATACAACAATGTGCTTAGGACGCATGCTTTCTAGACCGCAATCTTTGTATTTAGTGTCAGGTTCTTATTTTTCTACACTCTCTTTGTAAGCTTGGACAATACACCAGCAGCTTTTCCGGTGCGAGTATAAATCTCAACATCTAGAGAGATGCATGTTATCTGAGATGTTTGAGCCCATATACTTGAACTTGTCCACAACTGCAAGTGTAGATTCGTATATTGAGATGGAAGGTGGTATTGGAACGTCCTGGCCTATTACCTCTATTTTCTTTATGCTGACTGTGGGACTGAAGTCATCACATGCTTTGATAAACCTGTCCAGTTTCTGCAGTTGGACACCATTTGTGGAAGACTGGAGGGCACAAGACAGGAGGAGTGAAAAGAAGATGCCAAAGAGTGTGAGACGAGGACACAGCCTTGCTTCACACCGCTAATAATTGGAAAAGCCTCTGATATGTCTCCACCAAAGCATACTTTGCTTTTCATAGTTGAATAAAAGGATGTTGTTATGCTGAGAAGCTTTGGTGGGCATCCAATCCTTTGAAGGAGCTTGAACAGTCCGTCTCTGCTAAGAAGGTCAAATGCCTTTGTTAAGTCGATGAAGGCAAGGTACAAAGGTTGGCGCTGCTCCCTGCACTTTTCTTGAAGCTGTCTCACAGAAAATATCATGTCATTGGTACAATGTGCGCAAATGTTAACATTTTCATCAATGAGACAATTTTCGAAGAGACGATTCTTAGGGGTGGTTATAGTAAAGGGTTCGGTGGAGAAATGGCGATTTAAGTACATGTAATTAGGCATGCACCTTTATCTGTAGCTGTGATCGTAAGTTCTAATATACCCTCAATCACTACTACAAGGATAGCCGACACCATCGCATATTCTAGTGTGCAACAATGAAGGCTGACTACGACAGAAATTATCATAACTATCACAAAGTCTAGCTGCCATCGTCACATATTGGCACTTGTGATAAGTTCAGTCGTACGATCTAATCTTTGGTGAAATGGGACATAGATCAGTCGCTAAAGTGAAAAGCTCATTTGCGGTTAATTGTATGACGGATTAGACATCTGATCTGGATCTATTCTGTTTGCATAGGCGAAAAAAGAAGTCTCCGTGGAGTTAAATGTTTTAAATAAAGCCCGACAAAACTAGTTCTTAAACAAGAGATGTTTGTAAAACATGTATACCCCCAGACCCCTTGACCTTTGATCTAGTGACCTCAACTATAGAGGTCATCTAGCAGTCATGACTAATCACCACAGCAACTTTGAAGATCCTAAGCCAAACCACTGATCATTTATTGATCTGAAAACATTTCACAAGTTAAGGTCATGGTGACCTTGACCTTTGACCTAGTGACCTCAACAACTATAGGGGTCATCTAGTAGTCACGACCAACTACCACAGCAAGTTTGAAGATCCCGAACCAAACCATTGAGCAGTTATTAATTGGAAACCATTTCATCAGTTAAGGTCATGATGACCTTGACCTTTTGACCTAGTAACCTCAAAATCAATAGGGGTCATCTAGTTGTCATGACCAACTACCACAGCAAGTTTGAAGATCCTAGGCCAAACCCTTGAGCAGTTATTGATCGCAAACCATTTCACCAGTTAAGGTCATGGTGACCTTGACCTTTGACCTAGTGACCAAAAAAACAATAGGGCTCATCTAGTTGTCATGACCAACTACCACAGCAAATTTGAAGATCATTAGCCAAACCCTTGAGCAGTTATTGATCAGAAACCATTTTACAAGTGAAGGTCATGGTGACCTTGACCTTTGACCTAGTGACCTCAAAAACAATAGGGGTCATCTAGTTGTCATGACCAACTACCGCAGCAAGTTTGAAGATTCTAAGCCAAACACTTGAGCAGTTATTGATCGCAAACCATTTCACCAGTTAAGGTCATGGTGACCTTGACCTTTGACCTAGTGACCTAAAAACAATAGGACTCATCTAGTTGTCATGACCAACCACCTAAGCACATTTGAAGATTCTAAGCTAAACCCTTGAGCAGTTATTGATCGGAAACCATTTAACCAGTTAAGGTCATGGTGACCTTGACCTTTGACCTAGCGACCTCAAAATCAATAGGGGTCATCTAGTTGTCTTGACCAAACACAACAGCAAGTTTGAAGGTTCTAGGCCAAGTCGTTTATTAGTTATCGTTCGGAAACCATCGATCTACCGACCGACAGACCGACAGACCGACAGACCGACCGACATGTGCAAAGCAATATACCCCCTTTTTCAAAAGGGGGGGGGGGGTATAATAATAGTAACTTAATACTAAGTAGATCTTGTTTGTTGGAGTGGGGACGTATTTTGCGACCTTGAGATATGGGTAATAGATGGTAATTATAGAATTAGGTGCGTTCTTTAAATTACCTTCAACTTGCAGTACAACCTGTCTTGAGCGATCTTATATTGACAGAAATTGTGCGTCTAAAACGCAGGTGGTTGCTTAATACAGGGCAAATTAAATACAGAAAGCTCGTGTGTTACGCTTGACCTGTATTAAGCAACCATTTACCTTACAGACCCATAATTAGACATCTTTTTGTTGACCGTTCAAGGTAGGTTTTACTGTTTTTGTGACTTTATGTTCATGTAATAAGATAAGCTGTCCTTTAGGACGCTACAAGCCATCCGGTGATAGTCTTTGTAACCAGTCTGGACTTTCGGATCCAGACTGGTTGATTTTTAGTGTGTATTGTTGAATGTAAAAAGACAATAAATTGAAATGTTAGACTTTTATATACGAAGCAGTTTTTAGCGAATAAAAAAATGACCCATGTCGACGGTTAAGGTTTACAACATATTCTGTTCTGTTCAGTGGATTAGGTCACACGAATGAATCACACCATGAACATATGTACCATCCCTTGTTACCAAAAGTAAGAATTACATGGAGGCCGAAAACTACCAAACAAAGCATAATATTTTAATTATAATAATTGTTGCACATGTCTTCCAAAATAGAGCAAACACAGATCAGACGGGTCTGCTCTGTTTGCTTATGAACTATAGATCTGATTCTATAGTTTCTGCTACGGTCATACACTCCCTTATCAAATAACCGTATTACAATAAGCTGATTCATATTCATAAGTCATTATTTCTTACTTTCAACATTCATCAGGTAAATGGTTAATAATGTCACATGGCCGAATGCAGCACGCGATGAATCATCAAGGCGGGCGGCGAATACAATGACGCTCAAAAAACCCATAATGGTGTAGCTGCTTAGATACATAATAAAAATTATGTAACTTATAGCATTGACATCTGTCTATGATTACAGTAGAACCTGTCTTAAGCGGCAAACCATTTGCTGAACATATGAGTTTTAAAAAGCAGGTGAATGTTTAATGCAGGACAAAAGTAATACAAAAAGCTCCTATAGGAGCTTTCTGCATTACTTTTGACATGCATTAAGCTACCACCAGCCTTACAGACATATATTTAGACCTCTTTTTTATGGTCGCTTAAGGCAGGCTCTAATGTATGTAAGTTATATTATTGATAGTTGTCTATGATTACCTCCTTGTAAAACTCATCCGCCAGGTCAGACCACTCACAGTGAAAACATTATACAGTAAAATCTCTCTATAACGGCCACTAAATGATGTTAATTAGTTGGTATTTAGGGCAGGTGGCTGCTTAAAGCAAGGTGAAAGTAAAACAGAACGATCCAATAGGAGCGTTCTGTTTTACTTTCACCTTGCTTTAAGCAACCACCTGCCTTTAACACAAAATACTTGGTGTAATTTAGTGTCCGTTATAGAGAGGTTTTCCTGTATATCAGGTGCATGTATATTCGTGTAGGACTCCGCTCATTATCCTGATGAGATGCCAATTAATTCGGTGTTTTAACGGGATCCAAACTGTTTGACACGCCCATCTTGCTTGTTTGAAAAGACATACACAAGGTGAGCACAGAAGTAGATGGCATTTTCTAGCGACGAGACTTTACTCAGCAGGCTAAAAATTGTTACAGTTTGACCTCTCCAAACCGGAATTCAAGCAGAGAAGAACTTAGATACTTTTAGGCTGATGGCTGCTTAATGCAGGGTGAAAGTCATGCAGAAAGCTCCGTGGCATTCACCCTGCCTCAATTAAGCTGCCACCTGTCTCCAAGACCGATATTAATACCAAACTTAACGTCCGGTTTAGAGGGGTTTCACAGTACATCATTTTCAAAGTGAATTGGTCCAGCATTGTTTAACTACAAAGTCCCTTCAGTAGAAAAGGACATGATTTATAAGAGGATTTTGAATGATAAACCACCAATACCCTGATCAGAGGTTCCTCTAGGATCCCTCTAATCTTGGTCTACACTGTTTCGAAATGCCAGTATACACGTTTCCCGCATTAAAAAAGGTTCAGTTTTTTTGTGGTATCAAATTTGTTAAGGTATTATTTTACGTAATTGTTTGTGCTTGATGGTGGACTTACACGACAGCTGGGTATTAATCAACTATTTGTCGGATGGACATCTTCACTGTAATGTATTGTCGTTAGTACAATCTTTGAATTTTCTTCCTTTTTCGTCTCACGTCGTCACATCTTGATCCAAACCGTTTGCAAAGGTGATCACAGATCAACATTTGCAGTTTAACACGCCGGATGAGAGGGGAGATTGGGTGTTCGAATACTTAGACTTAACCCTTTCCCAGTTCTATATTTAGTCCAAATTTCAATACCTACTGGATATTCATGCACAAAGTAGTTATATTGAAATGTGGAAGGTGGTACGTTATAGCCATTTTAGAAAGTGAAGACACAGATCTTTCAAATTCTATTAGCAAACAGTAGACCCAGATCAGACGGCTCCTCTAGGAGCCGTCTGATCTGGGT
Source organism: Azorinus chamasolen (assembly GCA_963576725.1). Classification (NCBI taxonomy): domain Eukaryota; kingdom Metazoa; phylum Mollusca; class Bivalvia; order Cardiida; family Solecurtidae; genus Azorinus; species Azorinus chamasolen. The sequence continues at coordinate 25,133,865 of OY755235.1, read as the reverse complement.
CTACTCTGTTTGCAAATGCGTGAAAACACGTTTATATGAGGGAAAGGGTTAATACATGCGTGTGAAGATGACAGTGGGTTAAGTATTAGACATTCAATGCACTGCAGTTGGTTAGACATGCAGAAGTACACTCGCTAAACAACGGTATGGGGCCATTCCAATAAAGTGAGGTAGACATTCACAAGTACATTCGCTAAACAAAGGCCTTGGTCGAACCCTCTGCTCTGCAATGGGTTAGACATCAATAAGTACATTTGCTAAACAGAAGTCTGGGACGAATCTATTGTTGTGGGATAGACATGAGTTAGGCGTTTAGAATTGCATTCGTTAAACAAATGTCTGTGTCGTACATGTATCCACTGCAGTAGATTAATCATTCAGAAGTGCATTCACTCAGAAAATGTATGGGCCAATGCAATTTCAATGGGTTATACATGCAGAAGTACATTCGCTCAGTAAAGGCCTGGGTCAAATGTCTTCGACGAACCCGGCCCGTGTGCTTTCCCCGGGTACTTGGATAGACAGCCACCGCGCCTCCGGTCCGCCGGGGTATTATCTACGGGGCGGAACCATGCGCCCGGTCGACTTTTACCGGCTTCCTTCAGCGAATGCAAGGAAGTCGCACGTCGTACATCGCACGTCGTGCGTAACCCGCACTGCACCCCCACGACACCCCAACGTACGGCGTCCATGTGGTATCCTACCAAATTACTAGGTGTCTGAACAAGAATGAACATGTATGTTAATGTTAGTGTGGTGACAATTAAAATACATGGATTTAACTCTAGTCCCATTTCTAATGACATGGCAGACATTTTCGAACAGTTTGGATCCAGTTCAGACTGTTTGACATATGAACTACAATTTCTCAAAAAGGAAGCAGATGACATTTTCCAGCAGAAAAGAGTTACAGTGAAATCTTTTTAAAGCGACCACAAAAGAATGAAAATCCTATCTCATAGAGGCAGATGGTTGCTTAAATACAGAATGAAAGTAATGCAGGAAAGTCCTATATAGGAGCTTTTGGCATTGCATGTACTTTACGTCCTCCATTAGGCAACTACCTGTTTTTAATGAGCCTCATATTCATTCTTTAATAAGTCATTTTAGTTGGGTATTACTTTATGACAGAAACTCTCCTGGCTTTATATAACAACATGTTTAACCCTTTGATTGAGTGAGATATTAGCTGACTGTGTAGATCTAAATCAGAAGGCTCTTTAAGCAGCCCTCTGATCAAGGTCAGCACAGTTTGTAATCCAAATCCTCTAGTGGAGCTTAAGCTTTTTTTATTCAATTTCTCCAGTTTGAAAATTCAGCACTCAAGAATATGCTGCATTCTGGTTTAACCCTTTCCCTGTTCAATATCCATGTAAGAAATAATGGCATCATGAATATTTATCAGCTGGATCTTTGTAATGTAAACTTATCAAAGGAAGTTTTGCTCTGACAAAAACTGTAGAATTATATCTATATCATGTCAATAGCAAATTGAGTAGACCCCATGGGAGCCGCTTACCTACTCTTTGCAAATGCAAGAAAATGCGTTAATATGGAGGAGAGGGTCAAGTTGAGACCAGCTGAACATTTGTTACAAGAATATGTTAACATTGGTAATGTATTGTGAGACCAAGTGATTGGGAATGAATGATCTGGCATTGGTGAAACATGATCTGACACGGATACCATATTCGGCTAAACAAAATACCGTTTGCATGTACAGTAGAACCCCTTTGACATTTTCCTTGTTGAATATTCATGTAAGAAATACTGATATAGTGAATAGTATTTTTATCAGCTGAATTTTTATAATAGCATTTGTACACTTGATATTTGATATACGTTGAAACTGTAGTCAGATATATCACAAATCTATAGGAGCCTTCTGATCTGGGTCTACTCTGTTTGCATATGCATGAAAAAGCATTTATATAAAGGAAAAGCTTAACCCTTTCCTTCATATAAACCCGTTTTCACGCCTTTGCAAACAGAGTACATGTAGACCCAGATCAGATGGCTCCTTTATGTGCTTCAGTACATCAAGGCGACCCCTTTACCTAATGCACATTTGTGCATGAATTGATCACTTCATGAATATTTATTAACCTCATTATTAATAAGGGAGAAATAACAAAATAACAGGGAATTGTTGACTTTTGCAAAGGTATAGACATGCGTACTTATGGAGTAAAGGGTTATATACAATGTACAGGAAAGCGTGTCTCTAACGGACGTTAAATTACATCAAGTATTTTGTGTTAAAGGCAGATGGCTGCTTAAAGCAAGGTGAAAGTAAAACAGAACGCTTTAAGCAACACCTGCCCTAAATACCAACTAATTAACACAATTTAGTGGTCATTATAGAGAGGTTTTACTGTACCCTACTGCAAGTAATTCACAGGTTTGATTCTTAACGTTTGGCCTGGCAATCCATGTCCTTATCTAGCCCTGGGTGAACTAGACCATCAGTGTTTACCTATAGAATACACTCAGTATGAACAGTATGGGCGGCTTAAACTTGCTAGAGGATTTTGAATGACAAACAATGCAGACCTTGATCAGAGGGTTCCTCTATGAGTCATCTGATCTGGGTCCACACTGTTTGCAAGCACCAGTACATGCATGTCCCGCATTCAACGGGTTAATAAAATAATATTCAACATGATTAGATTCATCAAGTAGAAGGTCAATATTTTGTTAACCCTTTCCCTGTTTTATGTTTATTCCAACTGTCAATACCTACTGAATATTCATTGATAAAATAAGTATATTGAAATATGCAAGGTGGAACATTGTAGCCATTTTAGAATCTAAAGAAACAGGTCTATCAAATTCCATAAGCAAACAGAACAGACCCTGATCAGATGGCTCCTCTAGGAGCCATCTGATCTGGGTCTACTCTGTTTGCAAATGCGTGAAAACACGTTTATATGAGGGAAAGGGTTAATTGGTTCTAAGCTCCTACAATTACAGAATCAACATCCTGAACTAACAAAAAAAGAGCAAACTAACAAAGAATATTTCTGGTATTCAAGAAGCTTTACAAGCTTCATTGTACATAGACATTTAGATGTATTTTTTTAACTGGAGAAACAAATCCGCATTTTCTTCTTGTGTGATACTAGGCAAGTTGGTTAATTAATTGCGCCTGCATTCATTAAAATGTTTTATTGTCATAACAATAACACATACAAGCAGTGTCATAATACTTCCATACATATTTTTTTCTCATGTTATATACATAAGCTTATATCGTTGGTGTACATAAACTATGGACACTTATCATAACTGTAATATTAGATGTAAGCAGGAGCCGTCTGATCTGGGTCTACTCTGTTTACAAAAGCGTGGACACGTGTATTTGTTGAGCAAACGGTTAAACCCCATGAATGAACATTTTCGCCAGACGTGGATCAGTATGAATGGACTGTAAGTACGAAATAATACTACTGTCTAAAAAGCAATTATTTCATTAAACCTTTTTGTAAAAGTCACGTGGGTTTAAGTTTTGGTGCAATGTTTTGTATTCTTCCAATTCGTCTAAGATTTGAGATGTTGTCCCAATAACCAACAGCTTGGACCCTGACGTGACGCCGGGCACTCGCCGTCTCATCTGGATCCAAACTGTTTGCAAAGTCCATTGAGTAAGCATGATAAATGTAAGAAATAATGACATCATGAATATTTATTAGCTGATTTTTTATAATAACATATGTACTCAGGATTGTTTTGGTATTGGTAGAAACTGTAGAGTCAGATCTATTATAATTTCATAAGTAAACAGAGAAGACCCAGATCAGACGGCTCACGCAGAAGCATGAAGCTGAAAAGTAAACGTCTCTGTTTGCAGTCTCAGCGTAAACTGCTACATTCTGCAAAATAAAAATGCTTACATGTGCTTTTTCATGTAAGTGCAGTAAAGCCCGCTAATGCGACCACCTAAAAAAGGTATAACTCTGGGTGCTAGATGCATGTGGTAGCTTAATGCAGGACAAAAGTAATGCAGAAAGCTCCCAGAGGAGCTTTCTGCATTACTTTTGCCCTGCATTAAGCAACCACCTGCTTATAAAGACAACCATATGTATTTATTAAGTGGTCGCATTAGATGGGTTCTACTGTACTGTCATAGGTTCTGTTGGTGTATTTGAAGTAAGATTTAGAAGTAGAACAATGGTAAAAGACGTGAGAGAGAGAAGCGGTTTATTTTATAAAAGCTGTGTTGAACCAGTAGGAGTGAAACCTGATCACCTCAAACACAAACTGTACAGCTCAAGAGTCTTGCACTTTCCACTTTAACCCTGTCGTGTCACGTGTCCCTTAAAAGGATCAGGGTCTGCATTTTTTGTTGAACCCAAATGACAAATATTTGGTTAGTTGTGAACCCCCCCCCCCCCCCTCCTCCTTCAGCATGAAAACGGACGTGTTCCACAATTAAATATTATGGGAATGAATGGGGTAATATCGTTTTGTAACAACCGTTGCAAACAGTTTGGATCCAGATCAGACACTTAGTAACTCGGTTCACCCATTGTTCTTATCAGGATCCAAATGCTCGACACTTAGATGGCCATAGTTCATGTGCACAGAGAAGGAAACTACAGGTAGAGTAGCCTAAGACTGAAGCAGATAACAGTTTGATCAAGCAACAAGTAGTGTATTGTGTAGCAGGATATTCGATATCTAACATTGTGGCTGTGTCCTTCAAATGCTCTAGACGTCATCTATTCTAATAGCACATAATCGGCGGTAGTTGAAGTGAATACATAATGCATAATACTGATAAAGAACATACCCCTTTATTTTGTTTTCAACTTGTTTGTAAGAAACTTGCGGCATGGATACAGTAAAGTCCCTCAAAAACGACCACTGTACAGAAAAATCCCTCTAATGCGACCACCTAAAATAGGTATACTTATGGGTGGTAGAGGCAGGTGGTAGCTTTATGCAGGACAAAAGTAATGCAGAAAGCTCCTAGAGGAGCTTTCTGCATTATTTTTGTCATGTATTAAGCAACCACCTGCTTATAATAACACCCATGTTTATTCATTTAGTGGTCGCATTAGAGGGGTTCTACTGTATGAATAAACACACCAGATGGTTGCTTAATGCAGGACGCAAGTAATTAATAAAACCCCTGCATGAGTTTTCTGCATAACTTCCCTTCTGCATTAAGAGAGACATTCGACACCTCATCAGAATCGAACCCATTTGTCTCTCAGTCAATAATTTCCTTTATATAGACGCGTTTTCACGCATTTGCAAATAGAGTAGATCCAGATCAGACGGCTGATCAGGGTCTGCTCTGTTTGCAAATGGAGTTTGAAAGATTTGTTTTTTTACTTTCTAAAATGGCTACAATGTTCCAACTTCAGTATTTCATTATAAATATTTTGTCCATGAATTTTCAGTAGGTATACTATTGAAATTAGGAATAAACATAGAACAGGGAAATGGTTAAACCTTTATCAAGTAGTCAAAAGTCTATCATATCCGTATTTGAGCAGACATTTTTATAGGGCAGAATACAAAGGTCGAAAAGTAAGAAGAAACGATTTCAGCCTCGACCCTGATCTGCAGAAAAATGTACTTGCTTGCCGTGCAATTCGTTCAAGATGACCGAGTGTCAACGAGCTTGGATCTTTATATGGTGTCGGGTTATTCTGTGTCTCATCTAGTTCCATGGCACCTGTCAGACAGGTGGCTATCACTTGTTATTTATCTTGGGCATTCATTTATCACGCTTTAATGCAAACGCAGATATGTATTCCAAGGCTAACCAGTATTGTATTGCACATGCAGGACTGCATGTCTATTTATAACTGTTCAACAATTACTTTTATAATTATTTAACTAAGCGTAATGATAACACACGGCGGGCACATTAACCTGACGAAATTAAACACATCAATACCTAGCTCCAATCAAATCAGTGCATATGCAAATAGTCACAACCCAGATCTGGGTCCATGCTTATAAAACGTTTAGTTGAGTCTGAGTTCGTTCTCAAGTTTTTGATTGGTCAGATTTGAGCCTTTGGCTCAAATCTGACCAATCAAAAGCTTGAGAACTCAAATCTGACCAATCAAAAGCTTGAGAACGAAACTCAGACTCAACTAAAAGCTTTATAAGCATGGACCCAGATGTATCTCATTGTCAAGGTGTCTGCACTGTTTGCTTCAACAATGGGTTTACGAAGACCATTTCTTGCAGAAGCACCATTTCAGATGCAGTTAGAGCAGATCAATATAAAAGTTGATGCACATAGAAAAAGGAGTTTAACCCTTCTCTTGCTGAATTTTAAAATACATTTCTCCTTCTCTACCCATGCCCTGTTGTATAATTACATATATCTTCACTGTGTACAAGTATTTCGCTGTGAAATCACTGCTATGAAGTGCACTGGTTGCATAATCAACTTGTAAATAGTGCAGACCCTGATGAGACAGCTCATGCAGGAGCTGTCTCATCTGGGTATTCACCATTTAAAGGTAGGTTTATTGACGTGAATAGCAAGTGAAGGGTTAAATGGGCGAATACCTAGTACTGTTAAAAGTTGCACGAATCGTGTAGATCCGGATTCTAAGAAGAATAATGTGACTGAATATGTATTGTTTCTCCAATTAGTTGTCATGCATGTTTAATTCTGTCAGAAACACTCCTTCGGGTTCAATGCAGGATGAACGTCATGCAGAAATCTCCTTTGGGAGTTTTCTGTATGACTTTCACCCGCATTAAGCTGCCACCTGTCTTAAAAACCTCGCATTGATACTAGTTGTAGTAATCGAGATATCGGGGTTTTACTGTATATGTTGTTTTGCTGAGGATATAAACCCGGGTAAGTGCAATTAGACATGCAGGTATAAATTGATGAAATTCGATCCGTGAATGTTTATTTGCCTTAGCACATGTAAATTCGATGTACAGTGAACCCTCGTTATACCGGCATTGGTTACAATGGCACTCACGTTATACCGACAGTATGCATTGAAAATAAATTACAGTTAACTCTTTGAAACAACCACTTAATAAATAGGTGCAATGCCAATAGCATAGGTGATTGCTTAATGCAGAACACAATATGTGCAAAAAGCTCCCTAGGGGAGCTTTTTGCACTTCTTGTGCTCTGCAGTAAGCGATCACCTGGTGGTACTAGTTTAAAACTGACCAAATGGTTCTTTTCATATTTAAACTCGTTGTAACGGCAACCTCGTTATACCAGCACAATGTCTGGAAACAAACACATCCGTTGTAACAAGAGTTCACTGTACCTAGCGCTGTTAAAAGTTGCACGAATCTTGTAGACCCGGATTCAAAGAAGATTCCTCTGACTGGATATGTACGTTTTGTTTTTCCAATTAGTTGCCATACATGTTTGTTTCTGTCAGAAACACTCCTTTATAATTAAATACAGTATAACTTGATACTTCGACATTTTAGTAATGAAGAAGCGGTGCAGTTTAGGCATGTGGGTGCTCAATGCAGGGTGAAACTTATGCATAAGCCTCCTCTGGGTTCAATGCAGGATGAAAGTCATGCATGATTTTTACCCCGCATTAAGCTGCCACCTGTCTTAAAAACCTCGCATTGATACTAGTTTTAGTAATCGAGATATTGGGGTTTTACTGTATATGTTGTTTTGCTGAGGATATAAACCCGGGTAAGTGCATTTAGACATGCAGGTATAAATTGATGAAATTAGATCCGTGAATATTTATTTGCATGCACACATGTTAATTCGATGAACATGTACATATACTCCGCTATTTGTAATTGTCTCAAATGGCTTGGGTATGGCACTTGCCAAAAGTTTGAACCTAGATCAGAGGTTGAATATCTGCAAAACTAATCAGCAACCCTGGGTTTGCTCAACTTGTCTCTGAGAGTCGTTAAACAAAATACGCTGGCGACCGATCCAAGGCTATTGTAAAGGTGTTTGAACTAAATCTTTCACTTGTTGAGCAAGTTGTCGTCTGCTGACATTGTCCTCTGTTTCATTCTTGATTTATTTTCGAACAATTGCTTCTCATACACCAATTAGTGTCATTCACCTGTGATCCCGATGAGAGGTAAACCTGAGCCTCATCGAGATCCAAACTATCTGCAAAGTTATCAAAATGTTGTTCATAACGCGCTAAAGTTAAAGTGTCTAGAGGTGTTTGGAATATCGTCTCCAGTTTCATCTAGGTGGCACACATAACCGTCCGGGGTACAGTTTTCTGCAAACTACAGTCCAGCTACCACCTACATTGACAACGTTCTCATACACAATGGGAAGGAGTAAAAATTTATTAAAAAATGCACGCGCAAAAAGTGAGTACTTCCATTTTGCAGCAATTTTATTTTTTTTAAATTCACTCAAATAAACGTTTTTAGTTTATGCTAACAGTGTAACAGGACCTAGTTGAGGCGCACCAGGATCCAAACTATTTGACAATTCTAAATTATTTTTTTCTGGATATAGCACATGCGCATGCACTGTCTGAACAAGACGACATTCTTGGCATACAGGACTATTTGTATTCAATGTTGTCTGTATAAAACGATACATAAACCATAAATACTGATACGTCGAACACCATGACATGATTGCACACGGGCAAACACAGAGGCACTGCGTTTCGACGTGCCGTGTTGATATGGGTCTACATTGTTTACAAGACACATACTTATACTCCATTCATATTTCTGTAGGAAATAATGACATCAGAAATATTAATTAACTTAATTTGTATAGTTACATATGAATATGGTCATACCTAACAGGTCATATCCTAATAAGACAAGGGTCCAAGATTATAAAACTTCTGAGTCTGAGTCTGAGATCATTCTCAAGTATCTGATTGGTCAGATGCTTGAGAATGATCTCAGACTCAAGCAAAAGGTTTTATAAGCACGGGACAAGATCCGCGAGATCTGGGTCTGCTCTGTTTGCGAAGGCATTAACCCTTTACATGTACTCCATCAATACGCCTTTCTACGCCTTTGCAAACAGGGTAGACCCAGGAGCCGTCTGATTAGGGTCTGCTCTGTTTGCTTATGATACCGGTATAATATAGATATGATTCTACAGTGTCTGTCATGAAAATATATTCCTGTGTCCATAACAATTAATCCATGTGCTTTTATAACAATTAATCTAATTATAATGCATGGTGTCATTATGTATTACATGACTATTCATGGAGTGAAGGGTTAAAAGGCATAATGGAGCAAATTGTTAATGTATCCTTTTGGAATGTATTCTTCGATCCCCAGGCTATACAAGCATATAGGGATGGGACAAATATATGATACAAACGTCATGATACGAAAACCATTATCTCAAATGTCAAGGAACACAATGAGGCAGATGTTCCTCTGTCATATTGCCTTTCACGACAACTTGTCCAGATACAGATACATGTACAGTTGAACCTCGATATCGTGAACTTTATCCAATGCCCTCATAGGCTATATTTAGACATAACCCCTTTGAATAAATCTACCGAAAAGGAGCATTTACTAGCCAAAAGGTATAGAATTGTGTAGTTTTGAAACCATTGTGATAAATAGAACATTTGCTCCTATGGAGCAAATGTTTTATTTGTCACAATGGTTTCAGAAAGTGAGTTTTATAGATGCGTCAAAAGGCGTCAATATGGTGGTTGGGTTTAGGGACCAAACATCTTCTAGAGAACGGGAGTTCGAGTAATTTCTAATTTGGAAACTTTCTCGATGCATTCAGGCAGATCAAAGGTAATGTTGAAAGCTTCTGTAGGAGATTTCGGCATTACTTGCGACCTGAATCAAGCTGTCACATGTCTATACTTATGTGCAGTGGTGAATTTTAGACTGCAGGGTGAAAGTCATGCAGAAAGCTCCTCTAGGAGTACAATTTTTAAGGAACTGGATATATCGAAGTTTGATTTATCCGAATTCGGAAAATCGCTGTTCAACTGCATATGAACTCCTAGGACAAATGCTCTATTTATCACAATGTTTTCATAAAGTGAATTTTACTGAGGTGTAGAAAGGCGTATTTGTGGAGGAAAGTGTTAAAGCAGGACGAAAATTATGCAAAAAGCTCCTGCATGAGCTTTCTGCACTACTTTTGTCCTGCATTAGGTAATCACCTGTTTTTAAAAACAATTATTATCGTTATTTTCCTAAAGTGGTCGCTTGAGACGGGGTTAACTGTCATTTTATTTATTTTTCACTGAAACTGAAAAAAAACCATAATGGGTATTTCTGCGTACGTGCTATGCGTAATATTGTCACACTTTAAATGTTTATTACATAATATGTTGCTAACGTGACTTATCAATAAACTACCACAGAAGCTGTTTAAGCGGCCATAAAAAAGAGGTCTAATAATGATTATGTAAAGCAGGTGGTAGCTTAATCCTGGTCAAAAGTAATGCAGAAAGCTCCTATAGGAGCTTTTCGCATTTCTTTTACCCTCTATCAAGCAACCACCTGTTTTTAAGAATCCCGTGTCTAGTAAATGAATGGCCGCTGAACACAAGTTCTACTGCATTATAGTGTTACAAATTGAACCTTTCAGGGGGCCTTGCTCACTGGGTTGTCCTGAGCTCGAAGGGAGACGGATTTGCCTGTGAGGGCAAGCCGGTCGGAAGCAAACCAATATGTGACTGCACCCATATAAAAGGTACAACTAAACAATGTAAAAGTAAAATAATAAACAGGATTTTTCGTCAATAGTTTATTCCGAGGTACGAAAGCCACTTTCCACTCTGTGACTGTAATACTGTACGCCATATTTCGATGTTAATGCTTCTTTCATAACCAAATTGTTATTGAGATTGTTTCTTTGATGAATATTCATGAAGGAAAATGTAAAGGCTTGCTCGGTTTTGATTGATTGATTTATTTTTATTTTTTGCGGGGGATGGGGTGGGGTGTGTGTGTGTGTGTGGGGGGTTCTAGTTGTAAATTGGGAGTCTTCGTTATTACCCTTTATATGTTTTCCAATGGCGGACATTTTATATGTTTTTATATGATAGTCGCCATTTATGTAGAGGTCGCAATTTGCTGCCCTTGCTCTAGCTAAACCTGTCAAAAATGCGGAGAACAAAAGACGAATGATTTTGAATGTCAGCATTTCATGCAAGAGTTGAATCGAGAGACCATGTTTATGCTATTGGTATATAGTGGCTTTTTGTTGTTTAATTCTATTTTTAAACCAGCCATGATTGTCCTCTGCACATTATTGTAGTGCACAGATTGTCGTCTGATTACTATTTGTGAGAAGACTTTTAACGCAAAACCTTTAAAAGCGTGTCAATGTGTCAAATAAATTAAGAGCCTGATGAAACGCCGATTAACTCTTTCGCTGCCAAATTTTGTCGTCTACAAATTTTGTCGTCTGCTACAATTTTCAGTTTTTCTTTAATTTTGTTTCATAAAATAGTAACAAACAGTTTGGATCCTCAGTTACTCCGCGTCTCATCTGGATCCAAATTATTTGCATAGGTAATGACAGATGCGACATTGGCGGCGAAAGCGTTAAAATACAAAACCTGTTTTGATCCAGGTTGCGATGTTATGGCGCCAGTTCCTCGCCTATTTTGCCTGTAAAGGTCATCCTGCACATGTGCGGTAAAAATGACAAAAACATTATTTCAGAATAATAGTTCAACTGAATAACACGCTAAAAGATCTACCTGATTACCGGGCTGAATATTGATAAATATTTCGCTGCCAATGTCGCATCTGTTATTACTTGTGCCGACAGTTTGGATCCTGATGAGACGCCGAGTAACACACCGTTTCATACGGATCCAACCTATTTGTTTAATGTGACTGTGTTTTAAAACAAATGAGAAAACATATTTTTTAGCAGACGACAAAGTTTGCAGACGACAAAATTTGACAGAGAAAGAGTTTAAATGACCTTGGTACGGGCAGTATTTCGTGGTACGGGTGAGCAAATAGTTACTATAATCATAGATCCTCAGTGTGCTGACAATAGCTCTCACCCTTTCCCTCATACAAACGCTTTATCAATCGTAACTACTCGCCGTATTCCGCCAGGGTTCGATATAAATAGCTGAAGTGTTCCGAGTGACGCTTTAAACGCCTTTGCAAACAAAACAGACCCAGACCAGATGGCTCCTATAGGAGCCGTCTGATCAGGGTCTGCTCAGTTTGCTTATGAATTGATATAGATATGATTCTACTATTATCAAACATCGTGTGTTCATAGTTCATACACTAGTTCATTTAACCATTTCCTTCATATAAACGTGTTTTCATGCATTCGCAAACAGAGTAGACCAAGATCAGAAGGATTTTATAGGAGCCATCTGATCAGGGTCTCCTCTGGTTGCTAATGGATTTAAAAATATGTTTTTTTACTTTCTTAACTAATTGCTACAATGTCCCACCTTCCATATTTCGTTATAACTAGTTTGTCCATGACTATTCAGTAGGTATTGAAATTTGGAATACACATAGAACAGAGAAACAGTTAAAGCAGGCAATAAATAGTTATCGTGTCACTATTTCTTACATGAACAGGTAGGACACTTTTAAAGGTCAAGTAAATAGGTAGGACACTTTTAAAGGTCAAGTAAACAGGTAGGACACTTTTTTCGTAGATATTTTGATACATCATGAGTAACTTGTACGGCGTATTTTTTCAAAACAAAAAATATATATTACTGATAAGTAAGTACCTGCTATGGACGCGACCAGGGTTGTCTAGCGTCTCTGCAAATGAATATACATGAAGACATATAACTATTCTTTAGAGAAAAAGGATAAATAAACATCATGTAGCACTGTTGACAGCAGACGCCAACTTTGCTTTAAATACTTCTGTTAATCAGTCTCTTCTTTGCAAACAAAGTAGATCGAGATCGGACAGTTCCTGCAGGAGCTGTCTGATCAGAGTCCGCTCTGGATCATGCATTTATGATTTCACATTATTAATTCTGTATGTTCGTACTGACAAACAGTATTTGGAAATGTAAACAAAATAAATATACTTTTGTATTTTTGACAGATTTTTAATTATTCGCAATATTTACTTTGGAGATAGAGCATTTTGGTAAAAAAAAAAGCTGAACAGTTTTTAAATGTGTACTGCTCTTGTGGGAAATTGAACAAACTGACACAGGGCAACCTAATACTGTTCGATAAAAATATTAATAGAAAATTATCTGTCACTTTCGTAAGTCTTTGTAACAAAAAGCAAAGAAGATAAACAATCTCTTATAATACAAGCGGCAATAATTTGTAACTTCAAAATAGTAATACAAACTCTTAGCTACTGAAAATCAAAATCATGATCATGTAGTTTCGCGGCAATGCAACAACCAAATCTGTCATAAAAATAATACCATATATGTGCTTTTAACAACTTTAGACACAAAACATTGAATCAATACATGAAATAACAGTTGTCTAAGAATGTATGCTTATTAAAAATTGCATCTCAAATCTCAACTGATTGTTTTCGCGAAATAATAACTTAACAATTGCAGAAGTAAAGTGACTAGTAGTTTGGACTTAGGATCAGACTCAATAATTGTTGCGTTTGATCTGGATTCAAACTGCATGAACACATTGCAGGTAATCAGAGAGAAGCCAAAGAGTTATTCATTTCCCTGTAGAGCATCCATGCAGGATATAATGACATCATGAATATTTATTACCTGAATTTGTATAATGACATACCATATGTGTATTGGTTGAAACTGTAAACAGAGCAAATCCTGATCAGATGACTCCTACATTAGGTTCTGGTCTCGATCTACTCTGTTTGCAAAAGCGTGAAACATATTTTATGAGTTTTATCGCACTGTATTATAGTATATGGATTTAATATACATGTATTCTAGGAAACAAGCTGCTACCAGTCAGAAGGTAGCTCTCTAATAATGTTTAGTGTGTATGATTCAAACAGATGGGCGTATTGAAGCTTTATTGCTCAACATTATAGTATATAAGTTAATTAAATGTATTTCTGAAATACTACCAGTAACAACCTTTCTCTCCATTAATGTTGGTGTATATGATTCTAACAGATGGGTTTATTTGAGTTTTATTGCGATTACTGAATATGAAGATGATGATTATGGAGATATGCAATTTACTATTTCTCGGATTTCTAAATCATCTTCGGTGCATTCTGCTTTTCCTCGCCCACTCAATATGCCATGAAAACATAGCCTGTTTCGGATATGATTGAGATAAACAAAATATGATTTAGGAGTAATGTTAAGAAATAAATATCCGAGTTCCATTTATCTGTCTGAATGAGTTTTCAATACAAAACTATTCACATTTTTATTACAGTTAAAGCATTTTAATGTAGCTCCACCACCGTCTTACGTGTTTTGTTTTAATTGGCGATGGTCAGCAATGTGCTTGAGAAGAGATGGTCTAATTTACCGACACTACATGTACGGAGATAAACAATTAGCCAAAAAAACTACCTTTTCCGCAGTCAAAGTTCCACTATTGTTGAATCAAACATATATAAGAAGAAAATGACTATGCATTTATAAAACACGTTTCTGCATTAAGAGTTTGGGTGGCCATTTTGTTTTCCGCCATTTTAGCTTAACGCTCGGGATACAACTTTGAATGCACTAAAGGATATTCAGCTTTAATACATTGTTTCCATTGGTGGTTTGTACATTTTAACAGACAATTTTAGTGTTCCGCCAATATTTTCGGTGTAGTGTATCCTTGTTTGGCTGGAAATAGTGTTCGTTGGCGGCCATTGTTGTTTTTCTGCCATTTTATATGCGGAACATACAGCTTGGCAAACGGCATATCCGGATTTAGCACTCAAATTATGTAAAAAACAATTTTTAACAAGAAATACCCAGTGGTGTCAAGAGTTTCCAAATTCTGCCTAGGCTATATCTACATGTAGTAACAGTTTCAAATGTGTTTACCAAATATGCATTTTATTTGTGAAAATAAATTTGTAGAGAGTCCAATCATTCAAACATAATTTACAAGCTTTAGACACATAAATATATCAATAAAAAGTAATTTTTCAAGATTGATAAAGATAAATTGTTAAGATGCACATTTTCTACATTTCCCAAACGAAATATATATTTGTAATATCACAAACGGAAGTAAATAACAAGTTTCCGCATTTACTAAAAACTAAAGTAAATATATGATTTTCTTTTTCTCTATTTGGTGAAATTCTTTTTTCTAAAGTACATACAGATATGCATGGTAACGGGAACGTCCCGTTTAGCCTGAACCCATTTTGTCTAAATATCAAATTCCGATTTGATCTAAAGTTGTCCCATTTTGTCTAAGAGTTGTTTGGACCCAACTTATTGGTTGTCTCTAATACCCCTCCCTGTCTCTAATACCCCTCCCCCATCTAGAAGTGTGTGAACATAATTTTTATAAGCAAACAGAGCAAACCCTGGTCAGACGGTTCGTGTAGGCTCTGAACTGGACCTACTTTGTTTACAGAGGCATTTATATGAAGAAAAGGGTTATGTTTCTGTGTAAATTCCCCCTCTCGATGAAACCCCTAGCTGGCGAGTGTCACAAATGACGTCATGAACCAAGGGATATTATCGAGTACCAGAATGTCTAAAGGCACGGTACGCAGTACAATGAAAGCTTTGCAGACGCTGAAATAGTCTATGCATGGGGTCAATGTGTTGAAATCAATTTTCTGATAACGACTAAGTGCGATTTGGCATGACATTGCGTATCTATTAGATATAGGATTAATTCTCTTTCCAGTTGGTAATTCAGTTACAGCTGACACTTCATCCATTTCCGGCTATGCGTATTATCAAATTGACCAATATAGGCGTGAATACATAAGCGCTTGCAAAAGGTCATCCGACGCACACTTCTTTATTCATTGAGTACCTGGACAATACTTTCATTTATATTATGAGCACGTGATTTTGTCATGTGACTGATATCTGGTATATTCTTGCACTCTCCTTACACATTGCTATCGTATTTTATGGATATTTTTGCACATACTAAACTAAAGATAAAGTTACGAAGCACTTCCATGTGTATAAGTAGTATACTTATTTCCGGATGTTATGTTACTAAACGCCTCTTATATCCATCGAATGCACGTCAATAAATTGCGTCAGGCTGCTATGCAGAATGGCAGTTGTCACGTATGTTGGTTAAGCATGGCATCGACGTGAGAATACGACCTCTGTTTTTATTGTTTGTAACTCAAAGAATACAATAAAAACTCTAATTAAATCAAGATTATATGAAAAGGGTAAGGCGTTTTAGATGTAAGTGTTAATTAACTGTATACTATCAGAAATTAACGAAACCCCAACCTGTATACTTGATCCCAGATTATCAATTACTGTGCAGCAACCACTGAACTCTTAATTTCATATAAATACCTTTCTAAGTATTTGCAAACAGAGCAGACCCAGATCAAACGGATCCTGTAGGAGCCTTCTGATGAGGATCTGCTCTGGTCAATGTCTGCTCTGATTGTTTATTGAATAATATATTTGATTCTACAATTTCTACCAGTAACAAACAATGCCAACATTAAAAAGGTAAAGTTTCCTGTCTTTAAAAACAGTTGGTTGCCTACTATATACCGAAATTAATGCAGTAAACGCCTATGCAAGTCGTTCGCCTATTGTTCGTCAAGTATTAAGCTGTCATCTGCTTTAAAGACCCATGACTAGATTTGGTTTGAATGGTAAGAGAATGTTACTGTGGTAAGAGTGTTGATGAGCCAGCGTGTTACTCGGCGTCTCATTTAGAGCAAGTCTGTCTTCTGTTTGGTTACCATGAATTATCCATAGTGTTAAAGAGTCTACATTTTTCATGTTGTATAAATGTATATCTGACATTGTATGCTTATGCACCTTTTCAAGTAAGTTATGTACAGTTAACCCCCTCTAAACCGGATGTTAAATTTGGTATAAATATTGGTCTTGGAGACAGGTGACAGCTTAATACAGGGTGAAAATCATGCGGAAAGCTCCTTTAGGAGTATCTTAATTCTTCTGTACTAGAATTTCTGTTTAGAGTTTTTTTTATTGTACATGTATAGTCCACGCTTGTTATAATGCATGATATGGTTCAATAATCATTTTGCATGCCTAATATAAAACATCTTTGTTTTTAATTTTATCATTTTTTAAAATAAAAAATATACAAGAAAAAGTAGTTAGGTCAAACAGGCAAAGCCACATGCAAGACGCAACCACCACCAAAACACCGATAGACAGCATGACACATACACACACACACCCAAACGCACACACACACACACACACACACACACACGAAATGAACACAGAAAACACCAAAAGAGACACAAGAACCAGGGACAAACGTTCCACAACATGAACAAACCACAAGCACAAAGACGCAAGGCAAACAAAAGGAAGGGTGACAAAGAGAGTACCGCCTTGGCACGGTCAGCAGCAAAAACACCACTGGGGGTTTAAACCGGTTTACGGACGTCCTAACCTCACACTTCTCTCAAAGTCACCCTAGCTTTACAAATATTGTAAATAAAGGTATCCCCGCTGGATTCACCCACAACATAGACGACGGTGAACACAGGACAATATGTAAAACATAGCATAATAACTGTGACAATCCGTCAAATATGTACTCAATGACTTCAGCAGAAGTCAGAGCAGCTGCAGGTAAGCCGTTAAGGGCACGACAGGGAAAAAATGATACATGAGTCTGGTAAGCTCCTCCTGTATCCAAGTTTAAGAGTATACCATCATAGAGTACTAACCTCGGCCTGTCATCGCGCAAGCAAAGAGGGAAGCGTAGCTACCAACTGTAAAAGGGTCGATAACCAAACATGCAGTGTGTTGCAATATAATAGGATCATAACCTTTCTTTTTAAATGTTATAATGCGTTTTATAAACAAATCATGAAAATGGATATGACCCCGAATTTTCCTAAGTTTGTAGATAACATCCCCATAAAATTCTGGTTGAGAAATGCCTTGTCGCAGTAACGTCCGTAGATTGCAATTATATTTACTAATGAAAGGTAAATTTCGATAATAAAATTTAGAAAAGGTTTTCCGAAGTTTGTGATATCTGTAACCTTGCTTAAGAAGTTTATCAGTTATAACTAAATTACGTCTGTTAAAATCTTCAAGCAAAGAACAGGCTCGGGCAAACCTAATAAGTTGAGAAATATAAACACCATAAGATGTAGAACGTGGCACATCCCCATCTAGAAAAGGATAATTAACAATTTTAAAATTAAAATCTTCTCTTTTATCGTATACTTTGGACGAAACTTCGTTCTTATTGTGTACTATTGTATAAGTGCAATGCAGATATGCCTACACGTGTATATTAGTACTATAGCCACTGCAAACAGGCTATACCCTTATATAACGCAGTGGTTGGTCAAGGTATTCACTGTTTTTATGTATCCGAATGCTTGTAACAATGACGTATTTTGTAATTTCCAGCCAATTTGTCATGCTGGGCCACCAGTTACGAGTCGTGTGTAAAAATGCAGCTAGTGAATCTTCTAGAGTGTGGTATCAGCGAGGAAAGCCTGGACAACAACAAACCCCGCATCATTGCTCGAGACTGGTAAGTGAAATAGTGATGACTGGCATGAACAAGCTATAATGATAGTAAGTGTTGATGACTGGTAAGAAAACTGTTGAAAACTGGTATGTGAATTGTTGGAAACTGGTATGTGAAATGTTGACAACTGAAATATAAAATGTTGAAAACTGGTCAATGAAATGTTGGTAATTTGTAAAGGAAATGTTGGAAACTTGTAAATGAAATATTGGAAGCCGAAAGTTGAAATATTGGAAAACGATAGGTGAAATATCGGTAACTGGAAAATATAGTGTTGAAAACCATTAAATAAACTGTTAAAGACTGGTAAGTGACTTTATCCACACTGGTAAGTACTGTACTTGTTGGATAGTTTTAAGTGAAACGTTAGAAACTGGTGGTGAAATGTTGAAGATGGTTAGTGAGATATTTGCGAAGATATGTGAAATGTACGATACTGATATACAATTTTTAAAGTGTTTCAAACTGGTAATTGAAATGCAAGATACTGATATACAATGTATAAAGTGTTTCCGACTGGTAAGTGAAAGTTACGATACAGATATACAATGTTTGTTTGGTGTTAGAGACTGGAAAGTGAAATGTACAATACAAATATACAATGTATTAGGTGTTAGTGACTGTCAGTGAAATGTACAATACATATATACAATGTATTCTTAACGAAATTATACACAGTAATATATAAATGATTTTTCTGTCTTTTCCATATACAGTATAAAGCAGATGTATCCCAATCGGATACCGAGTTTATGGATTTCTCATCTGGACCCATACTGTTGCCAAAATTAACACGGATTCGTGTTCTAATTTCTTTTATTTTATTAAAAATCGCAAAGGTAAAATTCATCAAGAATTGCATCCTGGTACTTTGATAAATGACTCTTGGTTGTCAAATACCTGTTTATTGATAATATTCGAATCATGTCTTTACTCTTAAATTTGCAAGTCACTTACACAATTGAATCATTAGCATACAGTTATAGTATATACAAAAGAACCTCTCTAAAGTGGGAGTTTTTTGTATGCCTTTCATCCCGCAATAAGCAACCACCTGCCCCAAAGTATCTAAATTCTTCTCTACTAGTATTCAGGTTTAGATGAGTTTTGCTGTATCAGTACCAGTATATAAAGGATGTTATATTTATTCTCTTGGGGACTGAAAAGATACACTCTCATTGACTTGAATGCTTAATAAAGAAGAATGGAGAATATTTAGACAGGAGATTGCTTTAAGCATGGTTAAAGTCGTGCAGAAAGCTCCTCATAGAGACACCGAGAGACAGTGGTTTCATCAGAATCCAAACAATTTGATAATATGATTATGGTTTGGAAATAAATATAAAGAAAACTTCACAATTACAGTAGAACCTGTCATAAGCGGCCATTCATTTATTAAACATAAGAGTTATAAAAAGGTGGTTGTTTTAATGCAGAGCAAAGGTAATGCAGAAAGCTCCTATATCATTTTTTACCTGTATTAAGCTTCTACATGCCTTACATACCTATTAGGCCGCTCTATGGCTGGCGCTTAACACATGTTCTACTGTATCGCAATTTGTGCAGACAACTGAAGTTGGCTCTGAAATAATTAATGGAATCGTCAGTCTCTTACATATAAGGTAGACCTTTATCAACTCACCATTCAAGGAGGGACAGTACCGTTTGCAATTAGTAATTAGTAAACATGTTGTTTCTGACGACATTTGAACCATAAACATCTTGATCAGATACGTAATTACACCGGATCTATCCTGATCATAATTGTCTCTTTTGTCCTTTGAAAATGATGGAAGCCTTATTGTTTGATCAATTATCCATATCATATAACACACACTATCCAAACACTATGTGTTTAAAATAAATTATTTTGAAGGTACTGCCCAAGATTTGACTGTGGCTGTGAGTATAAGCTGAGTGTGCGGTTGCTAGGCGACGACAAGGAGACTGAATTGGACAAATGGGAATTTAATGACAAGAAAGAAGCAGGCGCTGATTGGACAAAGGCGAGTATACAATAATTATTCGAAATGTTTTGAATGAAGATAAAATACTTAAATCATGCGGCATAAGGGAACCATGATCGTTGGAAAGAGTATAACATTTTACACATTAAAAGAAGTCGAAATAATGGAATGAAAAAAGGAGACTCAGTTATAAAAGAAGGGGAAATCTAACAAAAACCGCCGTAGCTAATAAGCAGTAGCTAATTTAAGATTCAGTGATGATAACAAAACTTAAACCATGTTACTTATTTTGATGTTCTTGCATAAAATTTAAGGTCAAGCACGTGTTCAAAAACTATCCAACCGGAGTGCGATATGTGGAATTCACCCACGGAGGACAGGACACAAAGTACTGGGCCGGTCACTTCGGTGTTAAGATGACCAACTCCGGTGTATTTGTGGGAAAGAAGAAGCGTAAACCCGAACCGAAGAAAGTGAGTACCAATAGTGGGCTATATAGTACCAATAGTGGGCTATATAGTACAACATGTCTTAAGCGACCATTACAAAAATAACCTACATTGATTTTCCCTGCATTAAGCAACCACCTGTTTTTTCAGGCCACT
Organism: Azorinus chamasolen; assembly: GCA_963576725.1. NCBI lineage: Eukaryota > Metazoa > Mollusca > Bivalvia > Cardiida > Solecurtidae > Azorinus > Azorinus chamasolen. The sequence goes on along the minus strand of OY755235.1, from coordinate 25,112,729 downwards.
TAAGACAAATTCTTCTTTAGTTTCTACTTTTTACTGATCTTGTTTTAGTTGTCTTTGTGCGAACTAACATCATGATCTCTCATTTTGTAAGCTTTGCACAATACAGTGAAACCTCGTTAACTGGAATTTTAGTAAAGAAGAATTTATAACGTTTTAGGTAGGTGGCTGTTTAATGCATGACTTTCACCAGAAAACTCCTTTAGGTGCTTAAATTTACGTATTACTTGTATACTTCGATTTACAGTATTCTATTGTTGTTTTACTGTTCACTGAGAGAAACAAACTGAAACGTGTGTCTTCTTTCATTTTATTTTAGCCTCTGCGAATCGGGAATGGAAAGAATTTGGTAAAGAACCCATGCGCGAAATGTAAGTATAATGGAGGTTTGACCTGGGTCGATCAACGTATATTGCATCGCCGTAATAGATGTATTATATATTGTACAGAAGAATTACCCAGTTTTTCAAATATCAATAGTAACTGCAACATTCTGCCAAATTGGTGGTCTTTTTAAGTAAGCTTTCGTCCGCTCATAATTGGCATTGAATGTGTATGTTTCAACCATACAAACATGTACATATATACAATCAAAGTGATAAACAGTTTTGAACTTAGTACTGAGTAACTCTGTGTCTCATATCTACTGAGTTACTCTATCTCACTCTGTCTCATATCTACTGAGTTACTCTGTGTCTCATATCTACTGAGTTACTCTGTCTCACTCTGTGTCTCATATCTACTGAGTTACTCTGTGTCTTGTATTTACTGAGTTACTCTGTCTCACTCAGTGTCTCATATCTACTGAGTTACTCTGTCTCACTCTGTGTTTCATATTTACTGAGTTACTCTGTCTCACTCAGTGTTTCATATCTACTGAGTTACTCTGTGTCTCATATCTACTGAGTTACTCTGTCTCACTCTGTGTCTCATGTCTACTGAGTCCTTCTATGTATCGTTTGAGTCTTCATTGTCCATATTTTATTCAAGTCGGCATGGACGACTGGGAAGTAACGGCCAATGGTGGTAACGGGTTCAAGGCGGAGGAGACACCTGGTGGTTGTAAATCGATCAAGGAGGTCAATCCACATGCTACAGGTATAATCTAATACTCTGACAACTGTACAGAACAAGAATAAGTTTCATATATACATAGGGAGATCTTGTCCTGCCTAACGAGTCAGATCAAAGCGTGGAGCTGTATGAGCTATACAGTAAGTTGTGGGAGCATAGTGGTATTTATTCTTTCAGAAACAAGGTGTTAATTAGAGGAACTAAGAAGGTAATAGAGAGACAGAACATCATATTTATCGTGAGATATCAAATCATTTTAGAAAAAAATCAAAATTCATGAAACTGAGGTAAAAATAATATTAGTTCTGCCACATGGATTATCATTAAAACAAAATATATTTGTTCCGTATCAAATATCCCATCTGTGCTTCCATATCGTTGCTGTGGCAGGCATACAGGTATTGTCGTTAAGACTTTCACGACGGCCAGGTCAATATAACAGTCCTTATTACCAGTCAGAGTAAATCCTTGTAATTTGATTGGTCAGTTTGCCAAAAACTGCCGGGGTGTACAGTACCGTATTCAGCGGCTTCCACGGAGAATACAGAATTATTCAAATTTGACGCTTGACGTCATTCGTTTTGTTTTTATTTTTCGCGTCGATTCGAAATTTCATATCGTCCTTACTCCAATAATTCTGGATGAATTACGACCAAATAATCGATAATAAACGTAAACAACTGTACCTCATACGTTCCTCAATTTAACACTATCAACCTATCAGTACAACGTGTTACCGTTAATGTTTACAAGTGAAGTCTCAATTCCTCTTTCGAAATTGCTCTGAGACGACGTCATATTTGCTTTGTGATGACGTCATGTTTTCTTTGTCATGTCGTCATACAATTAGATTATCTAATGTCAGCAAAATAAGAGTTGTTCGTTTCTTAATTAGGTAAATCGGATCTCTGACTGGTAATAAATTCGTTACACGGTAATTTGGCAGAGTGTACGGGCTGGTATGACCGGGTTAGACCACGTATTTCCTTCGGCTAACGCCTCAGGAAATACGGGATCTAACCCGGTCATACCAGCCCGTACACCCTGCCAAATAACCGTGTAACTTATAATATTCATTAAAAACAATCAGTATAATGTGAAGGAAGTATAGTCGTAATGGCCAGTTCTAGTAATTTTCTGCAACGTTCTCCTAGATTCTCCATCTGAAACATTACATTGCAAAAGATCGCACATTCATTGATTAGTTTGGTCCGTTCTTGTCATTAGATATTGTAGATAATTGCTTTGAAAGTTTATGTGGAAATACCAATGAGTTGAGTTTATCGCTTTTCTTCATATAAACGCCTTTTATGCCTTTGCTCTGTACGTTTATGGAAGGTTTCTACAGTTTCAGCTTGAGCCAAATTGTCATGTGTCCATGTACCATTATAAACATAATCTAATATTCATGATGTCACTACTTCTTACACGAATATGCAAAGGGAAAAGTTAAACTAAGGTTATGATCACGATCAAGTTAGAACATGTAGAATATTCTCTTTCCATTAGTCATGCTTGTCACTTGGCTGTCAGTACATGAGCGTAATACAAGGACTGGTTGACCCGATGTAACATCCCACCTTGAAGCAGTGTTTTGCACTGGGAACGTTAAAGGACAAGGACGTGAATGTGCCAGAATCTCTTTTCGTGACACCCTTTAGCACACACGCTTTGCGTTAAAATTAGGTTAAGATTTATTTCGTTTACATCGATTATGAAATAAGTTAATACAACCGATCAAATCACTCTCGATTACGTGGCTAGTGGCTTTCAAGAGGTTATTTCATGTGGGAGAGTAAAGGAATATCCGAAACAAAACCCATGTATCCCTACGGGCAACTATTGTAAGGTTTCACACACTGTAAAACTTGGTGCTTTTGCGAGAAAAGGTTGCGCTAAACACTGTCTGTGTTGATAGGGTTAGTATACTTTAAATACAATGTATAGACATTTGGTATTATTTCTTTACAGAGGACTCGGGTTGGGCGACTTCTCACGGAGCGTGTGAAAAGAAGCAGTTGATTGACCTTAGGTCTTCTGACATCCCCTTTGACGTAATAGACAGCAAGAAACCGGAAATAAAGATTTCCGAATGGTACATCTTATTGATAACATGCTATCTTTACTTTCGATTTAACTGATTTTTGTGATACTTTTCAAAGACACAAAGGAAGTAAAACATGGATTTGTATTGAAAACACTAAGCAGACAGGTGGTCTTTATAACCCTGTCCAGAACACTGATCTGGGGACTTTATACCGAAGACACGTGCACGAGCACATACACGAACTAACCGATTCAAATTTCTTTCAATATTGACCACAACACAAAGCAGAACACGAAACAACTTTGATCAAATATCATTATGGTCCCAATTCTTTGTAAATGACATTGACATATGTAGGACTATCATAGAAATACAGCAGAACCTTGATAATTTGAACATTTAGCATAGGGGAATATAAACATTATTAGGCAGGTGACTGCTTAATGCAAGGTGGGAGTCATGCAGACAGCTCCCAGAGTAGCTTTCTGTGTGACTTTTACCCTGCATGAAACTGTCACCTCTCTTAACCTATTCCCTCATATTGACGATGTTTGACGACTCTGTAAAAGTCACTTTGTGAAACCACTGTGATAAATAGAGCATTTGCTCCTATAGGAGCAAATGCTCTATTTATCACAATGGTTTCAAACTATAAAATTCTAAAAGATTCCTTTTTTCCAGTTAGTGCTCCTTTTCGGTAGATTTATTCAAAGGTGTTGTTTCTAAAAATAACCTTTGAGGGAATGGGTTAAAGATCAATAAGAATATGTATTTGATTGTTAATCGAGATTATAGTGTAGTTGTGTTACACACTCACTTTTCCTTTCATTCCAGGTACGGGGCTAGGTCTGATGCTGGTATTGAGTACTGGCTGACAGTTCGCCTTCTTGACGGAGATATGCAGGAGCTAGACAAGAAGGAGTTCAAAGAATCCAAATCCGCATGTGGAGATTGGTTCCAGGTATGCATGCGCATGTAAATAATACAGTGTTGGCGATTCTCACAGCGAAAGAGGTCTGTTGTGTTCGAATCCCGCTTAATTCTGATTAACTCCATACAATTACGGCTGAGACATACTGATATAATTTACATAGCGGGGATGTGAACAAACTAAATGCAGTAGAACCTGGCTTGAATGGTCATCAAAACGAGGTCAAATTGTAGGTATGCAAGGTAAATGGTAGCTTAATACCCTGCATTAAGCTACTACATTATTTTCAGACTCCTATGTTCATTAAATGAATGACCGCTTAGGACAGGTTCTACTGTCACAGGCCAACACGTTACCATTGACTTTCATACGAATAATTCATTACCTGGTAAAACTCTAGTAAATACAATGTCGAGAACTGACAATTATAAGGGAGATAACTCGATTTAGAAATTTATTAACCGGACTAGTCTCTCTTGGAGGTCAATGGACAAATATAAAGGTGTCATCAATATATAAGTAAATGCATGCTGCAGTGTTATGTTATATATCAGACTGATCGGTTATGGAAATAGAACATATGTCAGACAGGGCATTAGGAAATGACATACGAAAGTCCAGAGCTATACCATGGAAATAAGCTTAACCTTTTACTCCATGAATATTCATGTAAGAAACAATGACATCATGAATAATAAAATCAATTTAATTAATAATGATACCTTAAACCCATTCCCTTATATTGACGACTTTGGACGACTCTGTAGAAGGCATTTTGTGAAACCATTGTGATAAATAGAGCATTTGCTCATATAGGAGCAAATGCTCTATTTATCACAATGGTTTCAAACTACATAATTCTGATATTTTCCTTTTTTTCTAGTTAATGCTCCTTTTCGGTAGATTTATTCCAATAGGTTGTATCTAAAAATAGCCTATAAGGTAATGTGTTAATGGAATTTGTGGTCATGGCAGAAACTTGATAATCATATCTATATTATTCAATAAGCAAACAGAGCAGAGCCTTATCACACGGTTCCTACAGGGGCCGTCGGATCTTGGTCTACTATGTTTGCAAAGGCGTATTTACGAAGTATCGGGTTAAGGCTTGTGTTGTGTTGATGGCGTTTGTCTCTAATTAATAGTGTTTGATTCTCTTTAATGTTTAGGTCATCGATAGTTTCAAAGACTACCCCACAGGAGCACGTTACGTAGAATTTATTCACGGAGGGAAGGACAGCTGCTTCTGGGCTGGGCATTTCGGAGCCAAGATCACATGCTCGTCATTGATAGTTGAGGTAGAAGAAATATGTTATTTACCAACCTGCAAGTAACTGTTACTCGTTAAATATGACGCGTATGAAAACAGGAAAATAGAAGATAACTAGAAACAATGAACTGATACAAACGACAGGGCACTAGAATTGTGAACCTCATATCTCACTAAGTCTCTAACTATAATTAACCACGATGAATATATTCAGCATATGTAAAAACATAATATTTTTCTTTCATTTAAACCTTTCCCTGTCCTATGTTTATTCTAAATTTTTATATCTACTGAATGTACATGGACAAAATAGTTACAACGAAACATTGAAGGTGGAAAGTTGTAGCCATTTTAGAAAGTAACGAAACAGAAAGCGGCTATCAAGAAGAGATCTAATTATGGGTCTGAAGGGCATATGGTAGCTTAATGTAATTAAAAAGTAACTTTATTACTTTTGTCCTGCATTAAGCAACCGCGCTGCTTTTTAATAGTGCTATGTTCAACAAATGAATGACCAGTTCTACTGTAGTAAACAATGTTTCTTCATAGTAAAAAGACTCCTTTTATTTGTATTACTTTCCACTCTAGCCGACAGAAATGGTGCCTGTAAGAAATTTGGTACAGAATCCATGTGGAAAATGTGAGTATTGCTCAGTGTCATTTGAATTAGAAATGTAATTATATTAAAAAATTCCTCCATACATACTCCTTTCTACTCCTCTGTAACAGTTACTTTTTGAAACCATTATGACGAATAGAGCATTTGCTCCATATGAGCTAATGCTCTATTTATCACAATGGTTTCAGATCCAAAATGCTCTTTTTCGGTAGATTCATTTAAAGAGGTTTGATCTAAAAATAGCCTTTGATGGAATGGGTAAACAAACCATTGTGTAAATGCAGCCATTCTCTTTTCTCAAATTAAAATAGCATTTTAAAATAATGTAGAACTAAATATGTTAGCACTTAGCTCGTTTGATAATAGTTCAGTCATTGCTGTCTGTCGATTACTCGGTGATTTTGCCATGTCAGACTGTTGGTATTACACGACAGCACAGTGCTCTTAACGTATTGAAAACGTAAGGAATGCATGCTTCGCATACGGGTTTCAGTCTCTGGAATGTAAATGCGTCTATTGCTAGTGCATCATGCATTGTTTCTTTTAAACCACTAACGAAACCGAAAAGTATTGTATCATTATCACCATCACCATCATCACCATCATCATCATCGTCGTCGTCGTCGTCGTCATCACCATCGTCATCATCATTGCCATTAATATAATCATCGTTATCATTCTTTTCTTTACCTTATATTGGTTATGATACGTGATGACTTTGATACTGATTAAGATAATAATGACCTCAAAGCATGGTAATAACAATACTATGAGTTGAAACATCAACATCGATGATTATTCTGGCCCTCGACCATCAGAATGACTATCGTAATTGGATTGGAACACCATATACGTCTCAGGTAGACATATCCTTTTTAAGGTGGATTTGTGTATTCTTCATGCAGAGCTTCTTTTAGCTATATGACGTAATGCGATGAGCTCCCATGACCATATGTGCATCTTAAGACATTGCATGGTTATGTTATGGAGATATCTATGTGGAACGAACCTTATATACAGCTTAACCGTATGACGTATTTACAATTAAAGCATTGACGCAAGCGTCAAAGTTATCGGGCCGAATAAGAGTTTCAAGGAATCTTGACAATATTGTAAACCGAATATGTATTTCAAAATAAGTACGAAATAAACTCAGCAAAAGATAAACATCATAGTTAAAGATAAAAGTGTAATTACAGCAACACCTAAAAATATAAATCGGATATATGAATTAGAAATGTAGCATATGAAATTTGGAAATGTAATACGGTGCTATGTTGGACTGATTGTTAAAGGAAGAAGCAGAAGCACAAAGCAAGATTTCATCTTTATCTATAAATTATAAAACTTTAAGAAGTAGAGTGATTCAAATCTGTTATTTGGCCGAAACCGTCATACAAACCCGTACATCGTGCCGAAACACCGTGTAACTAATAGGATCCATTGTTTGCCAATGTCTGAACTTCATTAAAATATTAGTTTTTGTTTCTTATGAAATGTGCATAAAAACGCCCTTTATCAACCCTCGTCAATTGCTGATTTATTCCGAATTGTGACCAAAACGACCAAGGCCGAAACGACCAAGGCCGAAGGGATTGGGTCCGAAACGACCCGGAACCCTGGCTTCTCCTCGGATGATTGATTAAAGCTGAGAGCTGAAAGTGTCTGGTTGAACGACACTTAAACACTGTCATTCCGCAAGATACAATATACAAGAAACTTTATTTATAGCCCGGTATTACAGAATAAAATTAAACATTAGTTAGAAGCTATTTACCGACCAGAACACATTGTTTCTTAACAAAAATACATTAACCAATTAAAAACCTATGGATAAGAACATGTTAAAGACAGGAATAGCTATAAATAAATAATACATCACAGTTTTAATGTTTGCTGTAGATGGCTTAAAATACGTACATGTATTTGTCTATGTTATATATAATGATATGAGAAAAGTGCTGATCTAGGCCAGAGGCCTAAAACTGCATTAAGAAGACAAAATAAGAGGTTGGTTTGACAAAAAGAACATAAAAGTGTGATTGCTATTTTTTCTGAAAACAGATATCACCCCAAATCAGAATTGGGGAGAACTGATCTGAACTAATTGTACACATGCATTTTTTTTTATTAATTCTTACTGAAAAAATATGCATATCTCTCAGAATAATGATAACCTCCGGCATTCTTTACATACACAATATTTACTTGAAACATTTAAATACAAGTTTACAGGTTACCCAAATATGCACACAGAAACGCGTGTGCAATTCTCAAACCCTCGTACCGTATCTAATTACCTTTGCATATTAAAGCCGGCATGGACCACTGGGAAGTAACGGCCAATGGTGGTAACGGGTTCTTGGTGGAGGAGACACCTGGTGGTGGATGTAAACCAATTAAGGAAGCCAACCCCACTGCAAAAGGTATACCGGTAGTTTTCATATCATGTGCATAACAACATTTCACAAAATCTGTTGGAACTGCTGTTCTTTAAGTTAGTTAATTTGGATGCATAAGGGGAAATGATTATTATTATCCTCTGAAATGTAATCATAATACTTAGAAAGTAAACAATGTTATAATGTTTTTGAGAATGCAATGTGCTAGTGTAAGAATGTTTAATCCTCAGTGAAAACAAAATATTAACCCTTACAGCAGTACATACATATACAGTAAAACCTCTCTATAACGGCCATTAAATTACATCAAGTATTTTGTGTTAACGGCAGGTGGCTGCTTAAAGGGGATGTCCCTACATTTGACGCGTTTCATAAACACTTAAAATATACAAAACTCATTTGTGTATATGCTGAAAAGTAGTATATCGCAAAAAGCCCCATCCAATTACCGTTTATAATGACAAAACATCCATGTGTTTGATATCGCCGATCCCGGTTTCACTCCCCGATGTTTCAGTTTAATTCGGGTTGAGTTTTGGTTTCGTAACGGTTCGCCCTATTCGCGATTCTCCGACCACTTCCGAGAAAGCTATTACGTAAACAATGGAGAGATCGGGTGATCATCGGCAAAACGCGGAAGAATTTAACGGAAAAGGCCGATGATATTGTGTTGTAGAACAAAAATTATCAGTATTGATGAAATCGGTTTATTTGTGTCACAGGGGCATTTTTCGATATAAGTTCAAATTGGGAACCTTCATAATAATGATAGAGCATAACAAATACCAAGTTTTATGGTATTATTGAAAATATGCGAACATTGTAGGGACTTCCTCTAAGGTGAAAGTAAAACAGAACGCTCCAACAGGAGCGTTCTGTTTTATTTTCACCTTGCTTTAAGCAGTCATCTACCCTAAATATCAATTAATCAACGCAAATTAGTGGCCGCTATAGAGAGGTTTTACTGTATGTGATAAAACATGAAAACGTTTGATCGGGATGAGGCGCCAGGAAACCCAGCATGTCATCCGGATTCAAATTGTTTTGCACTGGACTCAGAAACTCCTGTTTGGAAAATATATTGAGTTTACAATTTCGAGAGCAGTGTTTTCTGTAACCTTGACTCACACTGGTGCCAAATATTTTGGTTCAATCTCTTACTTTCAGAATATTTGTATTATAAAAGGTTTTCGTTTTTCAAGCATTAGTTGTGTTTCAGAGGACTGCTGTTGGGCGACATCTCACGGACCGTGCGAAAAGAAGCAGTTGATTGACCTCCAACACTCTGGCATTAGTGTTAACTCGATAGATAACCAGAAACCGGAAATCAAGATATCTGAATGGTGAATTATTTATCAGACATACAACGCCTTAAAAGATGCCTACGTGATTTCTCAACTTAGTCTACGGTGTTTGCAAATTTCCGACTGAGCTTTTTGTTTCCTGTGCATGACTTTTTTATATATACATTTATGATAAATATCGGTGAACATCTTGGATAAAATAACTAGTTTAATATGTATTTGTTCTATATTTATGTTAAACAAACTAAACTGATAAATACAGCGACATTGCTAGATTTTAGACACATGATGAGCTTCTAATTTCAGTAAAATCTCGATTATTCGATTTTTGTATAGATGACTTCAGACACTTTTAGGCAGGTGGTTGCTTAATGTATGGTGAAACTCATACAGGAAGCTCCTGGAGGACTTTTACTGTATTATAGTTTGGTCCAAACAACATGTGAATAACCAGAGCTTACATCATTACACATGTACTTTCGTTAAACCTAGGTATGGTGCCAGGTCTGACGCTGGTATTGAGTATTGACTGAGGGTTCGCCTTCTTGACGGAGACATGCAGGAACTAGACAAGAAAGAGTTCAAAGACTCTAAAGATGCATGCGGAGACTGGTTCCAGGTAAGCTGGACCCCTTTAGTAATACATTTCGGAGACTTCAAATCAAATGAGGAGGTTCCAGTGTCCCAAATCACATTTTTTTCGTTTTAAATATACGACTAGATTCAAAGACAGTCTACGTGTGGTAGATGTGTTGTCATAAACAATACAATTTCTTGCATGAATTAATATATTAACACTGATTAACATTCAATGTAAAAGTATTACAAAATGATGAAGACATCTACTATAGTACATATTGTTAAATACAGATCTGTACCAGGACGAACCCCTTCAGCACCCACTAGGTACAATGTATATGGCTAACAACCAGATGTATGTAAATATCCCTCGTTACATTAGCCCTTTACACTATGAATATTCATAAATGATGGCATCATTAATATTCATGAACTGTTGTTATGGCATATGGACACATGGATTTTTCGTCTTTGCAGAATCATATCTACGTTATTTTATAAGCACTCAGAGAAGGCCCTGATCAAACGGCTCCAAGAGGAGCCGTCTGATCTTAGTCTACTCTGTTTACAAAGGCGTAGAAAGGTGTGTATATGGAGTAAAGTGTTAACCCTTCGCTTGCTATTTGCGTCAATATATCTACCTGTAAATAGTGAAGACCCAAATGAGACAGCTCCTGCAGGAGCTGTCTCATCATGGTCTGCACTATTTACAAGTTGATTGTGCAACCAGTGCACTCCACAGCAGTGATTGCACAGCGAAATACTTGTACGCAGTGGAGATATATGTAATTATACAACAGGGCATGGGTAAAGAAGGAGAAATGTATTTTAAAATTCAGCAAGAGAAGGGTTAATATCCATGAGTGTCAAACACATGGTCATGAAGGTTTTGAAACGGCTTCATTTGGTTTTACTCGTTTTCTACTGTTTTAACATGTACAAACTATTTCATCGTTTTGATTCTATTTTACCTTTAGGTCACCGAAAGTTTCAAATGCTATCCCAAAGGAGTGCGATATATAGAATATATTCATGGAGGGAAGGACAACTGCTTCTGGGCTGGATATTACGGCGCCAAGATCACTTGCTCGTCAGTGACAATTGAGGTAGACTAACTATTTGATTAAACACCCCTTCCCTTCTTCTACTGATGCATTATTGCAAGGCATTAATAACGGAATACAAATGAGATTCGTATTAATGATTGTGTGCATGTTTATTGTCATTTCTCAGCCAGGGAAAATTAACAAAACCAGAAACAAAACAAGTAGTCAAGGGCTACAACTCAGGTACCCATTAACCCATTCCCTTTTAGATTATTTTAGATCTGTAACCTATTTCAATAAATCTACCGTAACGGGGCATTAGAGAAAGGGATGTTTTTAGAATTGTGTAGTTTAGAAACAATTGTGATAAATTAAACCTTTGCTCACAATGGTTTCAAAACGTGACTTTTACAGAGGCATCAAAAGATGTCAATATGGGGGAATGTGTTAAACAGGATTAGGAGTGCATTACCCAAGAAAGACCACGCAATGTGTTATACATGTTTATTAATTTTACGATATCCCATCTCCTGTTCTTTAGATGCCATGGTGTAATAATACATAAATCAATTTGTCATATTTACACATGGTATACAGTACATGTATGTTCGGGTTTTATATTGGGTTATGTAGGGCAATAATAGTGCATTGCATTTATTCTGCATGAAGCTGCTACCTGACATAACTACCTGGAATTAGACCTCTTTAAAGAATCGCTTTCAGAGATAGGGTGATTTAATAATTGGTTACAATAACTCTTTGCATGCTAGCGGCGAAACTGTGATTACCTATGGAAACAGTTTGGATCCAGATGAGACGCCGCATGACGCGGCGTCTCATAAGGATCCAAACTGTTTGACACCTTCACCACGTTGTTCCTTAGAAATGAGAGAAATTCTATTTTTAGAATTGAAGCATACACCGAGTGTTGCAGATGAAAATTACTTAGCGTGCAAAGCTTTAGACAGTATTAAGAGAAATTTATTACTTTTATTGTAGCCCGTACAACCTAAGAAGGGAGGAAATTTAGTAAAGAATCCATGTGGTAAATGTAAGTATTGGCAAATAAAGTATACAGTTTAACGAGTTAAGATCTAGTATGATGTCGGCGAAAATGTAACTTACTTTGCATCAGTTTGTACCTAGATGAGACGACTAGTAACGCGGCATCTCACCAGGATACAAACTGTTTGAAGCTTGGAATATTGTACATATTTTATACGATATAGGAAACATTTTGAACGGACTAACATTTACAGAGCATTTTAACCTTTTCCCTCAGAGCCTTTTTTATCCACCCTCTTTGAATAGATCTACCGAAAAGGAGAATTTACTATAGAAAGGGAACATTTAGATGTGTATAGTTTTGAAAACATTGTGATAAAGATTTATCACTATAGTTTCATTAAGCGACATTTACAGAAGTGCTAACGTGCGTCTTTATGCGGGAATGAGTTGAAGTGTCATATGATATACCTGTTCGTGTTTACACAATTTATATCAGCTTCTCCATTAGCAATATTCTGCTCGGCTTAAGAACAGGGCCGTCTACTTCCTGTAGCCACGCCGGTGACATCTCAACATTGACCACATTTAGTTGACCAACTTTACAAACAGTGCCACCAACTTCTTGTCGCCGCTTCTGTCACCTCTGAGAGCATTTACAAACATCCATCCACTTCCAATAGCCGCGTGTGTCACTTCTTGGCATCTATAATATGTTTTCAAAGAGTCCAACTTTACAAACCGTGTCACCCACTATCGGTCGCCGTGTTTGTTACCTCTCAGCATGTACAAAACATAATTTACCAACGTTACAAACACTGCCATCCACTTCTAGTTGCTGCGTCGGTCATCCCTCATCATGTGTATTATGTTTTCAAAGAGTTTATGTGTTGCAAACAGGAACGTCCACTTCTGTTGACCGAGTCTGTCGCCTCTCATCATTTACAATACTTAATTGTCAAAATCTAAAAACGGTGAAGACCTTGATCGATCACTGCGTCATTGAAGAGGTGGTTTGTAGGAATACAAACTTCCCTCAAAACATTAAAACTCGCTGTATTTGTACACCAGTTCGTGGCTCCATTTGATTAAGAAAATCTTTAACATATGATGTATTTTCACACTTTAATATATGATACCTGTCTTAAGCGACCTTATATTAATTGGACACATGGATCTTAACAAGCAGGTGGTTGCTACAAAAGTAATTTAAAAAGCTTCTATAGGAGCTCTCTGCATTACTGTTGATCTATTGTATATTCATATATTTAATATATGAAGTGTGATACGCATATACAGTAAACCCCTTCTAAACCGGACGTTAAAATTAGTATAAATATCGGTCTTGGAGACAGGTGGCAGCTTAATGCAGGGTGAAAGTCGTGCAGAACGCTCCTCTAGGAGCTTTCTGCATGACTTTCTCCCTGCATTGAGCAGCCACCTGCCTTAAAGTATCTAAATTCTTTATTACAAGATTTCTGGTTTAGAGGGGTTTTACTGTACTTCTAAAACTGCTACAGTTTAAACAGTATTGTTCCTTGGTTTATTGAAGGTGGTGTAGACGACTGGGAGGTAACAGCCACTGGCGGGGACGGATTCCTGACGGAAACGTCACCTGGTGGAAGTTACCCAATCAAGGAGGCCAAGCCAAATGCCGAAGGTATAATAGGATGAGTCCACGATCTTAATAGAACAAGAAAACGGTCTTATTACAAACCATACCATTATATACTCATACAGTAGAACATGTCCTAAGCGGTCCTTTATTTATTGAGCACGAGTCTTTAAAAACATGTGGTTTCTTAGGAGATTTCTGCAGTACTTTTACCTTGCATTAAGCTACCAGCTGACTTGCATAGCCATAATTAAACCTCTTTTGATAACGGCATTGTAATTATTTTAGCTGATTTTTGTAATGTAATAATGTAAACTTTTCAAGAAATAGTTTGCTTTGGCACAAACTGTAGCATCAGGTATATATCATGTCAAAAGCAAACAGAGCAGACCCTAGCAGGACCTACACTGTTTGAAAATGCGAGAAAATGCGTTTATATGAAGGAAAGGGTTAAGGCAGTTCTACTTACAATAAAAACTCTCTAAAGCGACAGCCTGAGCGATATCAAATTATGTGTGTTAAAGGCAGGCGGTAGCTTAACACAGGCCGAAAGTTGTGCACAAATCGTTCACAGTCACTTTCAATATTATTTTCGTCCTTCATTAATAAACCACCTACTTTTAAAACTTCCAAGGACAATTCATTAAATGGTCAATTTAAATGATCAATTTATATTACTTCTACTGTATCATAAAACTTAAATCTATTTGTCAAACATATTTTAGTGTAACTCTTCTGTTTACAAGAGATAATTTATATAACCCATGCATCATTGGTATCATTATCTATTCATTTAGTCGAAAGAGGTGTAATATGTGTGATATTTGTATTTTCAATGTAGTCTTCCTATGTGTCATCATTGTTAAACAACATGTCAAACTATAGACAGGTATATTTAGTGTTTCAGCACTATGCTCCGGTTTTGATGACGTTTGCAAACAGTTCCCATCCAGTTAACCATTTACTCCATAAACACACCTTTCTGTGCATTTGCAGAAAAGAGTAGACCCAGATCAGACAGCTCCTATAGGAGCTGTCTGATCAGGGTCTGTTCTTTTTGCTAATGATATAATACAGGTATGATTCTAAAGTTTCTGTCACGGCCAAAAACCCCTGTGTTCATGTGCTATTATAACATATTAATCTAATTTATATTCATGTCATTATTATTTCTTACATGAATATTCATGGAGTCAAGGGTTGAGACGCCGGGTAACTCCAAATCTCATCTGGATAAAAACTGATCGGCACCCTGATACTGATTTGAAAGAAATAGGAAGAAAGTTACTGTGTGTGTTGAAAAGGGTCAAGTGTTTTATATAGAGCACCGTGTCAGTGTTGAAAAGGGTTAACCCTTTCCCTCGTATAAACGTGTTTTCACGCATTTGCAAACAGAGTAGACCCAGATCAGACGGATCCTAGTGGAGCCGTCTGATCAGGGTCTGCTCTGTTTGCTAATATAATTTGATATATCTGTTTCTTTAGTTTCCAAAATGTCTACAATGTTCCGCCTTTCATATTTCTTTATAACTATATGTTAATGAATATTGAGACGCCGGGTAACTCCAAAATCTCATCTGGATAAAAACTGATCGGCACCCTAATACTGATTTGAAAGAAATAGGAAGAAAGTTACTGTGTGTGTTGAAAAGGGTCAAGTGTTTTATATAGAGCACCGTGTCAGTGTTGAAAAGGGTTAACCCTTTCCCTCGTATAAACGTGTTTTCACGCATTTGCAAACAGAGTAGACCCAGATCAGACGGCTCCTAGTGGAGCAGTCTGATCAAGGTCTGCTCTGTTTGCTAATATAATTTGATATATCTGTTTCTTTAGTTTCCAAAATGTCTACAATGTTCCACCTTTCATATTTCTTTATAACTATATGTTAATGAATATTCAGTAGGTATTGAAATTTGCCCTAAATACAGGACTGGGAAAGGGTTAAGTGTTTTATATAGAGCACCTTTTCAGCCATGTTTATCTGGTGAAGAGAAAATTAGGAAAGAGTTCTGCATCTTTGATTTCTGTCTTTCGATTGCCTGTACGTTTCGATCATGAACCACTGATTGATGTTGTGTTGCAGGTGATTCCAACTGGGCGACTTCTTACGGACCGTGTGAGAAGAAGCAGTTGGTTGACCTCAGTTCATCTGGTATAAACGTTGACGTGATAGACAACCAGAAACCGGACATAAAGATATCTGAATGGTGTGTAACCGTGTGTTTGAGGTGGTAAACATGGGTAGTTGATGTCGCGAACTCCTTTAGTTTTAAAGTTATTGAGTTTATATAAGATATACATAATAACCATGAATGGTAGATGTGCAAGACACAATTTTCATGTGTTTAGCGCTGGGCATTGCAGAATAATCTCCCCTTGAACTTTGAATATTTTTTGTCATTTTTGCATGAAACAGGAAGTTGGTGTTGCTAATTCCTCCTTCAATTTGAAAGCTACTCAGTTTATATTTGGTATACATAAAAGTTTAAAAACCATGAATAGTAGATGTACAAGACACAACTTTCATGTGTTTAGAGCTGCGCATTGCAGAGTTATTTCCCCTTGAACTTCGATTTTTTTGTAATTTTTGGCATAAATCATGGGTAGTTTGTGTCACGAACTCCAGCTTCAATTTTAAAGTTATTGAATTATATCTCCCATCACGTAGTGGTGTGGGAGACATATTGATTTACTCCTTTCTGTCTGTCTGTCTGTCACAAAATCTTGTCCGTTCCCTAATTTTAACAGTTCTCATCCAATCTTCACCACACCTTATACAATGTTTATGGCTATAATATCTAGGCCAAGTTCAATATCCAGCAAAATATTTGTCCAAATTTGGCCTTTTTAGCCTTGTCCGCTCCCTATGTCGAAAACGTCTCATCCAACCTCCCTCAAACTTTATAAAAATGTTTATGGCTATAATATCTAGGCCAAGTTTAATATCCAGCAAGATTGTTTTAGGAACTTTAGAGTTATGGCCCTTGATTTATCCAATTTTGGCATTTTGGTTTGGCCGCTCCCTAAGTCAAAAACGTCTCATCCAAACTTCACCAAACCTTATAAAAATGTTTATGGCTATAATATTTAGGCAATGTTCAATATTCAGCAATATTGTTTCAGGAAAGTCAGAGTAATGGCCCTTGTTTATCTGAATATCTAGGCCAAGTTCAATAACCAGCAAGATTGAACTAGGCACTTTAGAGTTATGACCCTTGAATAATTCAAAATTGGCCTTTTTAGCCTTGTCCACTCTCTAAGTCATAACGTTCTAATCTAATCATCACCAAACCTTATGAATAAGTTTATGATTATAATATCTAGGCCAAGTTCAATAACTAGCAATTTTGGAACAGGTCTTCAGAGTTACGGCCATTGAATTGTTAAAAACTGAGCTTTTTTAGCTTTCTCTGCTCTCTTTATAAAAGAGTTCTCATCCAGACTCCAACGAACTTTATAAAAAATGCATCCAATCATTTTTAGACAGGAGCAGGTTGGAGACAAATGTTTTTCTTAAAAACAAGCTCTAGTTTATATTTGGTATACATGATAACCGTGAATGGTAGATGTGCAATACGCAATTTTCATATGTTTAACGCTGGGCATTGCAGAATTATCTCCCCTTGAACTTTGAGTATTTTTGTCATTTTGGCGTGAAACGAAGGAAATTGGTGTCACGAACGTCTTCAATTTGAAAGTTATTCATTTTATATTTGATATAATAATAATGAATAGTACCTGTTCAAGACGTAATTTGCATGTGTTTAGAGCTGCGCATTGCAGAATTATCTCCCCTTGAACATTTGTTTTTGTAATTTGGCATAAAACATGGGTATGGGGTGTGGCAAACCCCTCGTTCAGTTTTAATCGGTGTATATGTTGTATACATAATAACCACGAATAGCAGATTAGCAAGACGTAATTGTCATGTGTTTAGCACTGGGCATTGTAGAATAATTTCCCCCTGAACTTAAGTATGTTTGTCATTTTGGCATGAAACAACCATGGGGAGTTGGTGTCGCAAACGCCTCCTTCAATTTAAAAGTTGAATTGAGTTTGAATTGATACTTGCAATTTGGAACAGGTCTTCAGAGTAACGGCCCTTGAATTGTTAAAAACTGAGCTTTTTAGCTTTGTCTGCTCTCTAAATAAAAGAGTTCTCATCAAGACTCCAACAAACTTTATAAAAATGCATCCAATCATTTTTTAGATAGGAGCAGGTTGGAAACATATGTTTTTCTTAAACACAAGCTGTGGTTTATATTTGGTATACGTAATAACCACGAATAGGATATATGCAAGACGCAGTTTTCATATGTTTAGTTGCTGGCAGTACAGAATTATATCCCCTTGAACTCTGGGTATATTTGTGTTTTGGTCCTGTTATAATGGGTAGTTTGTGTCACAAACTTTGTTTTGCAAGCAAAGCTGCTGTGCGGGGGGGGGGGGGGGGGGGGGTATTCATCAAAGTTAGTGATATTTCTAGTTCTTTTTGTCAACATTTTGTTATTTACAGGTCCATGTATCTTAATTACACGTAGGCGATGCCCTATATGTATTTCCATTTATCCATATTGTGAAATGTCCAGTTAGTGTTTAACTATAGAGTTTAAAAGGCTTAAACATGCTGAATGATTTGAAATGACAAACTCCTCTTTGAGTCGTCTATTCCGAGTCTTCACTGTTGTTCGCATATGTCAGTGCATGCGCATTCGAAGTGTTAAGTACTACACAGTGTATGTAAATATAAGCATTAACCCATACAGCTCTGACTTTTCGAATGGACTATTCCAAAGTTCAAACAGGTCAAGCTTATGGTGATTATTTAGGTATTTTTCTAAAGAAAAATGAAACATGACAAACAGTACACTGTTTGCAAAGGACATTAGTGACTCGTGTCCCGCACAGTTAGGGTTCAGTACGCAGTGTATGTAAATATAATATATTTCCCAACATTCTAGGTACGGGGCTAGGAGAGACGCTGGTATCGAGTATTGGTTGAAGATACGCCTTCTTGACGGAAGCCTACAAGAGTTAGAGAGGAAGGAGTTTAAAGATTTTAAAGGCGCATCCGGAGAATGGTTTAAGGTACGCATTGTTGAAACAAAGGAGGGTTATTTTTAGTCAGACATTTCTCTCCTTCGGTAAAAAACATAAACAGTAAAAAACACCTCTAAACCGGAATTCCAGTAGAGAAGAATTTAGATACTTTTAGGCCGGTGGCTGCTTAATGCAGGGTAAAAGTCATGCAGAAAGCTCCTAGAGGAGCTTTCTGTATGACTTTTATTCTGCATTTAGCTGCAACCTGTCTGTAAGACCAATATTTATTTTAAATTATACGTCTGGTTAATAGGGGTTTCACTGTATTATTGATACGAATCTATTGTGTACAACAGGCTTAACATTTCTCACGCTGAAAAAAAATGTCTGCCCAAACTCTGATCTGCTGAACATATGCTGACTTTCGATTCGTTAAAGCATTTGAGACACTAATGACTAGGTGTCAAACAACTTGACTGGCTCATGCGAACAGCTTGTATCGAGATGAGACGCCGAGTAAAACGGCGTCTCATCTAAATCCAAGCTGTTTGCAAAACGCCAGTCATGACGCGCTTAGCATGAACAGTTTAAACTATGGTTCATATGTAAACTGTGCATAAAAAACAAATTTCAAGTTTTCTATTGAGCTACATAATGGCTTCTATTATCTCTGCATGCTATACTTAGGAGGAAGGCCCTACAATCAACGCGGTTTTTAATAATGTCATAAAATTGGGTATTTGTTATGCTCAATCATTATCAATACGAACTTATATCGAAAAATGCCCCGTATACAAATTAAACAGATTTCATCAATACATATAATGTTTGTTCTACAACAAAGTATTATCGGCCTTTTCCATTCAAATTTTCCGCGTTTTGCCGATGATTACCCGATCTCTCCATTGTTTAAGAAAGAGCTTTCCTTTGAAGTTGTCGGAGAGACGCGACTAGCGCGAATACGAAACTAAAACGCAACCCGAATAAAACTGAAACATCGAGGAATAAAATCGGGATCGTCGATATCAAACACATGGATATTTTGTCATTTTCAACGTTTATTTGATAGGTTTTCTTGTAGTATTCTACTTTTCAGCATATAAACAAATGCGTTTTGTATATTTTAGGTATTTTTGAAGCGCGTTGAATGTAAGGACTTCCTCTTTAATACAGGGCAAAATAATGCAGACATCTCCTAGGAGCTTCCTACATGACTTTTGACCTGCGTGAAAAGCCACTTGCTTTACAGACCCATAATTATACCTATTTTTGATGAACGCTTAAGACATTTTACTGTATACTTATTTTGGTAGCTGTAGAGAGGTCTACTGTGTTTTATTACAGGTTACCGAGAGTTTCACAGATTATCCGAAAGGGGCGCGGTTTGTGGAATATACGCACGGAGGGAAGGACAACTGCAACTGGGCGGGGCATTATGGCGCCAAAATCACGTGCTCGTCAGTGACCATTGAGGATGAGGAAGATGGCAACTCTTCATCGTCCTCAAGCGACGAGGAGTAATCATGATAGCAAGAGTTTGAAATACATATACATGTACAGCAGGACAAACTTGTACGGTTGGCAATTGTGTTAGAGTTCAGAAAACAATGTTGTACTCTTTTGAATCAGAAAAGCTGATACACAGACAAATATATTTTTCAACAATAGTTTTTTTCTCAATAAGTAGTGTTTTTTTTCAATAAGTATTGCTTTGATGCCATTAATAGATTATACTCTATATGTAATATTGCAATATGTATATACATTCCAATATGAATTCTTATGTGTCATTTTCGTATAAGTACATATCTGTTCCAAAAGACTTGATATCATGACCGATCGATGACATAGACGCCGCTCTGCAACGCAAGTGTTCTGAAAATGTTACAAATATTGTAATACCATTTAACCCTTAGCGTGCTGAATAAAAAAAATTCTGCGCAACACGCCCCAACCTTCCCATCTGTTACATACAGTAGAGCCCCTCTAATGCGACCACTTAATGAATAAACATGGGTGTTGTTATAAGCATGTAGTTGCTTAATGCATGACAAAAGTAATGCAAAAAGCTCCTCTAGGAGCTTTCTGCATTACTTTTGCCCTGCATTAAGCTACCACATGCCTCTACCACCTATAAGTATACCTATTTAAGGTGGTCGCATTAGCGCGATTTTACTGTATTTTATTTACTTCCGATTTGTACAAACTTTCTGAAAACTGTGTTTCGATTGTACAGTAAAATCTCTCTATAACGGCCACTATATTACAGTAAAACATCTTCATAATGGTCACTAAATTGCATCAAGTATTTTGTGTTAAAGGCAGGTGGCTGCTTAAAGCATGGCAAAAATAAAACAGAACGCTCCTATAGGAGCGTTCTGTTTTACTTTCACTTTGCTTTAAGCAGCCACCAGCCATAAATACCAACTAATAAACACAATTTAGTGGCTGTTATAGAGAGGTTTTACTGTATTTGCAAACAGGTTGAATCCAGATGAGACGCAGAATAGTTTGGCGTCTCGTGAGGAAGTGTTTGAAACTTGGTCAATAATTTCTCAAAGGCGTGATCGGGTGGGAAGTACCGGTAGTCAAAACTGGACCAGACTCAAATTTGAGCTGATATTTGGTTTGTCCACAGCGGAGTAAGGAAAGCCTTTGTTTGGCTAGTTTGACTTCTAACACACGTCTTTAGAAATGGATTGCACTTTGCAAACGCAAAAATATCGTTACTATTGGAAGTTTATGTTTGTTTTTGAAAGCACAAATCAGAAGCCAATGATTTTTAAATAAAAACCAAACAATGTCTATATCTTAACCCAGCTCATGTCTGCTCAATCTATTTGCTAAAGTTTGGGGAAACTATTGACGGAGAATTAAAGCTACTCGACGTCTCATCTGAATCCAAGCTGCTTGCAGATGCTGGTCAAAACGCGACCGGAAAATATGTCGATTATGCTTGAACAAACGACCTTAACCATTTACTCCATAGCTACGCCTTTAAATGTAGACCCAGATCAGAAACCTCCTTTGGAGTCGTCTGACTAGGGTCTACTCCGTTTGTTTATAGACTTGGATCCGATTCTATACTGTTTTTGCATACATTTTAGCCGCTTGATTATTATAAGAATTAAAATAATTACTTGTAGTTAATTAATGCTTATATTGGAACTTCCATATACAGTAAAACTTCGATTATCCGAACACTAAAATACATATTATTATCGCTCTTTCAGACAGGTGGCAGCTTAATGCATGGTGAAAGTCATGCAGAAAGCTCCTCTAGGATCTTTCTGCACGACTTTCACCATGCATTAAGCAGCCACCTGCCTAAAAGGTTCTAAATTATTCTATACCGAAAATTCGAATAATCGAGGTTTTACTGTATATTAATGGAGTAAAGGATTAACCATGTTCTTGTGAAACTTGCTTTTGATGTGGAGTATTCTCTCTTGTTTTTATTCTTTTTGTATCCATGTATGCTCATTTATATATAGAATTGCACTAATGCAGAAACATCTCGACTATTCGAACACTATTAACGTTCACAATGCATTAAGAAGCCACCTGCCTAAAAGGGTATAAATTTTTCTATACTAAAATTTCGAATAATCGATATTTCACTGTATATTTCATATTTGTCTCCAATTTACTGCTTTCGTCCAGGCAATCAGAGAAGTCATTACAGTTCTTACAGACGTTACCGTACTTAAAACTGTTACTTCTTGATACTTCTTGTGGTAAACAGTTCAGATCCAGATAAACACCACGTAAATCGGCGTCAAAACAAGATAAAAAACTGTTTGACAGCCTGGATAAATTCTTATTAACCCATTTCCAGTCATTTGTCACCTGATTCCAAACAACTCGGGACGGCACTCAAATGAGACGGCGCTCAAATGAGACATCATGTAATTCGGATTCTCGTCCAAGCCCCGCTCGAGGTTATAAACAAACTTTTTGCTTGAGCCTGAGATTATTCTCAAGCATCTGACCAATCAGATACTTGAGAATAATCTCAGACTCGTTAATTTTATTACCTTGGACCCAGACTCATATTGGCTGACACTCGGTCAATAGTTTCTCAAAAGCTTGACCCTTTCCCTGCTCTATGTTTATTCCAAATTTTAATACGTGCTGAATATTCATGAACAAAAACAGTTACAATGGAATATGGAAGGTAGAACATTGTGGCAGTTTTAGAAAGTAAAGAAACAGATCTTTCAAATTCCATTAGCAAATAGAGCAGACCCTGGTCAGACGGCTCATATGGGAGTCGTCTTATCTGGTTCTACCTTGTTTGCAGATACTTGAAAACACGTTTATGTGAAGGAAAGGGTTACACTAGGTTTAAGTGAGAGTAGTCATTATTGTTGTCACAGCTGGATAAGAGGTAGAAGAATACAGTAAAATCTCGATTATTCCAACACAAAAATACCTATCATTATCGATCTTTAAGAAAGGCGGCAGCTTAATGCATGGTGAAAATCACACAGAAAGCTCCTCTAATAGCTTTCTGTATAACTTGCGCAATGCATTAAGCAGCCACCTGGCTAAAACCGTCTAAATTTCCTGTATATGACTTCAGAGAAGATGACAATATTTGTAGACAAACTCACTTTTGTGCAAGTGCTAGATGTAAGAATAAAACTGATATATATTATTTGTGTTTTCGACTTTTTCAAACTATACAGTGCCAGAATCCGTTCTAAAAACTATTGAATTCAGCAGGTCTGGTGAGTTCTAGAACCTTCACCAGGTCCAGTAAATTCAACAGGTCTACATAGTGAACCAGCCGAGTACGTTCGGCAGGTTGGTGAGTTCGGCAGGTCTGGTGAGTTGAACAGGTCTATTGAGTATAGTACGTTCTTATGGTTTCAGTAGGTCTATTGGCATTAGCAGGTCTGGTGAGTTCCGCAGGTCTAGTGATTTCAGTAGGTCTTCTGACTTCAGCAGTTTCTATTATAGTGAGTTCGGCAGGTCTAGCGATTCCGAAGTGTAGTAAGTTTGTAAAACAATATGGAACAAAATACACCGTATGAAGAAGGAAGCTCTTTGAAAGGTGTAGCCTCAAGTTTGGGAGATCGCGGGTTCGAATCCCGACCACATCATGGAAAAGTCATGGAAAAGGCGGTTAAAATGAAAGTAATACAGAAAGCCCATTTGGGAATCTACCTACGTCTTGTATTACGCTATCACTTGTTCTAAATAAGAAAATAAGACTTTCTCAATAGCTTGAACGAATCGGATGTAGTCAAACTAACACCAGGATCCCTGCTTATAAAGCTTTTTAGTTGAGTCTGAGCTCGTTCTCAAGCTTTTGATTGGTCAGATTTGAGCCTTTTGCTCAAATCTGACCAATCAAAAACTTGAGAACGAACTCCGACTCAACTAGAAGTTTTTTAGGCATGGACCCAGATCCTAGTTTGAGTATTATTTGAGTTATTTATTTTGAGTTGGGTGACCGTTACAGTATGCAATTGGAGCATTGTTGAACCGTACATGTCACGGATCGAATATTTAACACGTGTGTGATATATTCGACCGTAAAAAGCACACCTCTCAAATGTGTCATATTCTTCTGCTCAGTATGCTCAGTATGGCAGTAAAACATAAGCGTATATGTCACATATGTTGTGATATAAAACCATTACCATCATTCACCATCACCATAATCACCATCACAATCATCCTCATAATCAGTTTTGTCATCATCATTATCATCATTCACCACCAGCAACATCATTCACCATCATCATTACCATCACCATCACAGTCACCGTCATCACCAATAACATCATCCTCATTACGACCATCATCATCAACAATAAAATCATCGTCACATTCAACTCATCACCAATTTATTTAGCGTTCTTGTTGCTGCATAACTGAAAGTGAATTTCAGATCATGTGGAAAGAGGTATCTAATACAAAGAATTAAACTACATTGTCATACAAGTTATTTCAATATGAAAACGATGTCATAATTGTTTTAAACACATTTTGAACAGTTTCATCTGACTACATGTATTTGCCATATTAAAATCAGTGCCGCGAATACGTAATTTCGATAACATCATACCATATAATGCCACTCATACGCAAACGAACCCAGGCGTTTGCCCACCTTTGGTCTTTTGCCATTTGTTTAATGGTTAATGTGACACCACTGTTTCAACCTGTATTGATAAGCAGAAAACGAACACTCGCGGGATTTCGAAATATCTGGTCTTCTACAGATCCTTCGCCTATGAATACCCATTAACGACGACGACAATGATGATGATGATGATGATGATGATGATGATGATGATGATGATGATGATGGTGGTGATGGTGATTGTGATGATGATCAGCCGAAAAATAGTTGTTTTCAATATAATGTAATTGTTTAAAAGAAATACGTGTTTTGTTTTCAAAACAGACTAACAATAAACAAATTTGTTTTTTGTGTCCACTTTGTGAGTGTTACATGTTCGTTTTGGTACGCATATAAAACCTTAAGCCACGCGATTATATCACGTTTTATGTACCGTTTTCGTTTGATGTTCGTGTCATTTTCGACCGAATATATCACACGTGTGACATATTCGGTCGAATTTTTCAATCATGTTAGATATTCGATCCGTGACATATACGGTTCAAACGAGCATTATTGTTTAACAGTAAATAGGACGGAAGCAGTTTAGAGAGAAGTCTAGCATATGGCAAACAGTTAAGCTTCGATATCTTGACCTTGGATAACCTGAACTTCAGATAACTCGATATAAAAGCTCGGACCTTCCAAAATGTACATTACAGAATTGTTCTAAAACGTATCACTACGTAAATCAAGAAACACACGTGGCAGTAAAATGCAGGTCGAAAGTCTTGCGGAAAGCTGCCCCTACATCCTACAGCAGCTTTCATCATTACTTTTGACCTGTATGAAGCTGTCAATGGTTAAATTGAGATTAGAAATCGAACTTCTATTATCTCGTAGTAATTTGTATTGTCCATTGAAATTCGAGATATTGAAGTTTAACTGTATTTGCAGCCACTAATTGCTTAACAGACTCTGGACGTTCTTACATAGTGTGACAAACGAAGGAAGTTACCCCTTATAATTCTGGATTTCCAAAGTGGAATAGTCCACCGCAGTTTAAGGGCAGGGTCCATTAAATATGAAAGGGAATACATATACTTTATAAGAGGATATTGAATTACAAACAGTGCATATCCTGATTATAGAGCTCATCAATGAGCCTTCTGGTCAGGGTCTGCTCATTATCCATTTACCTGATAGAGGCAACTTTTGACTCCTATACAAACAGAGTTGAACCAGATCAGACTTGCTTCTGTAACATCAAAGTCGGCTCTGCTTATCCCTCTCCTGCATAAATACGGCTTTCGACGCCTCTGTAATAGGCACTTTTTGAAACCATTGTGATAAATAGAGCATTTATCACAATGGTTTCTAAACTACAAAATTCTAAACTTTTCCTTTTCTCTAGTTAATGCTCCTTTTCGATAGATTTATTCAAAGAGGTTGGATCTAAAAATAGCCTATTAGGGAATGGGTTATGGAATTATACAGAAGAGCTGATTGTATAATTTCTGCCATGGCCAAAACATCCATTATAAACACACCGCTAATAAATCTTCATATCCGAAATTTGGCATGAATAATTATATTCATCAGGGGAAGGGTAATACAGTAAAGTATATCCTCAACGGCCACCCAGACTGTTTGAATATTATGTCTCTAAGGCAGGTGGCTGCTTACTAGCTAAAGTTATGCAGAGATTATCCGTAGCAAATGTCTGACATTGCTTTCATTCTGCATTAATCAGGTACCTGCTTTTAAATACACCCGTGTTTACATCACGCTGTATATAGGCTTTACAAAGACAACAGTCGTCGTCGTCGACCTCCGTCCGTCTAAGTAGACGATCGGTTCCGTCAGGGTGAACTTGAGCTGGAGCAGTGTCTTAAGCGGCCATCAAATAGAGACCCAATTATGGACATGTAAGTTAGATGGTAGTTTAATGCAGGTTAAAAGTAATATAGGAACTTTCTGTATTACTTTTATCTTGCTTTCGGCAACCATCTGCTTTTTAAGCCCCCTATGTGCAATAATGAATGACCGCTTATAGGACATGTTCTACTGTAAATTGCTATTTATTTTTAGAATAAAAATAGAAAACGGTTCATTTTCACTTTATCCTTCATCCCTCTATTCGCGACCTGGCTCGCATTTGAATACAATTTGAATGCGAATAAGAAGCCGAGTAACCGAGAAACGGAGAAGCCGAGTAACCGAGAAGCCGAGAATCCAAAATGTTTGACACTCGGTCAATAGTAAACAGAACTTTAATCACGTCAGTTCGAAGCTGGAACAATGTCAGATATTGTAGGAATAAAGTTATGGTACTTCGTAAGCAGACAGAACAGACCCGAATAGTATCCGTCTGATCTGAGTCTGTTCTGTTTGCAAATGTGCCAAAAAGCGTCTCCATGGAGCACAGTATTATTGTCCAGAATATCGGACTGATGATATTGACCCGTCCAAATAAATTCAAATACAGTATTGGTTTAACAGTTTTAATCTGCCGTGGAGAGGTGATATATGAAAAAAACTTTATGGAAACGGAAGACTATTCTAGGCGGCATAAAGGTACCATTTCAAAATAAACAGCATCTATTTACCTTAAGCCTCGTGTGTCAACTTTGGTTCTAATACAACTTACCTTAAATCCATTAACTCAGCCGCACCTCGCTGTTGCATTATGAAAGAGTACCCAATAGGTATTGTTTTTCTCTATGCATTACCTACCAAATATAGTCGAATATTAAATATTAACACTGAGCCCGCTGTGAAAAACTGCTCAGATTTGGATCAGGTGCAATTTGAACAACTGCCGATGCGATCAAGTTATTGCCAAAGTTCAAACAGTTTGGATCCTGATGAAATATCGAGTTACTCGGAGTCTCACCAGGATCCAAACTGTTTGCTAATACGAGTCATGTTTCTCGTAGCGGGAGAATGGTTGTAATCTATAAAAATGATCATATGTTCAAAATACAGTACAACCCCTCTAATACGACCACTAAATGGATAACCATAGCTGCCTTTATACGCAGGTGGTTGCTTAATGCAGGACAAAAGTAATACAGAAAGCTCCTTTCTGCATTACTTTTGTTCTGCATTAAGCTACCACCTGCATCTAGAACCAAGAATTATACCTATTTTAGGTGGTCGCATTAGCGGGGTTTTACTGTTAACCAATGATAATTACTTACAGTGGTATCACAGTAATTTATTTCCATAGAATTGTTGACGTGTGAGGAAGAGATGAAGATGTACCTAAATCGAAAGAAATGTCTTTGCACGCTGACAACCATACTAGCATGTTTCGGTAAGATTTATAAATTTATTTTGTTTTCACATATCTATTACTTTGTTCTTGAACAAACAAATTCATGCCGTGATGAAACAAGAATACTACTTCAGAAGTTCGCTTCACGAACGAAATTGGCGACAATCTAAATCTCATGACAACACCATATGTATTTATTTACATATGTTATGTATACAATAAAGTCATGTAATTACTTTAACTTAATATAAAAACGAGAACATTCTCTACATAAAGTATAATTTACAGAGTAATTTATTTTATTTGTGTACAGTATTCCTTACAATATATATGTTACTTTCATTGTATATCTCATTAAACCCTATACTCCATGAATATTTATAAGTAAAAAAAATGAATACTAATGAGATATATTCTTCTAGTGGCATATGAACACAGAAGGCTTGGATCCTAACATAATTTGTAGAATCATATCTATGTCACCAGCAAACAAAGCAGATCCCAAGCATACGGTTCCTATAGGAGCAGTCTGATCTAGGTTTACTCTGTTTGTAAAGACGCAAAAAGGCGTAGTTATGGAGTAAAATGTTATATACAGTAAAACCTCTCTTAACCGGACATTTAATTTAGTATAAATATCGGTCTTGGAGACAGGTGACAGCTTAATGCAGGGTAGAAGTCATGCAGAAAGCTCCTAGAGAAGCTTTCTGCATGACTTCTACCCTGCATTAAGCAGTCACCTGTCTAATGTATCTAAATTCGTCTTTACTAGAATTCCGGTTAAGAGAGGTTTTACTGTATCTGATTATAATCAAAGTTCGCTAATCCAAGATCTCAAATAACTATCATTATTGGTCTTTAAAACAGGTGACAGTTCAATGCAAGGTGAAAATCACACAGAACTTTCCGAATGACTTGCACTAAGCAGCTAACTGCCTAAAAGTTCATTTTCTTTAGTTCAGAAAAGCAAGGTTTACTCTATAATTTCGAAGTACTGTAGAACCTGTCCTAAGTAGCCAATCATTTGAACATAGGAGTGTAAAAACAGGTGGTTGCTTATGTAGGACAAAAATAATGATGAAAGCTCTTATAGAAGATTTCTACATTACTTTTGACCTGCATTAAATTACCACCTACCCATAAGTAGACCTCTTTTTGATGACCACCTAATACAGGATATACCATATTTACTATTATGATAAAGCAAAACAAGTGTGTATTTGACGGGGTTTGTTTTCAAGAGATTTTATTGCATTACATTGCATGATTTATTAAACATTACCCATATATATATAACGCTTTTGGACGCATTTGCAAAAGGAATTAGACCCAGGTCAGAAGGTTCATATAGGGACTGTCTTATCAGGATGTCCTCCGTTTGTATATAATAAAACAAAAAAGATCTCTGACTCTACAGCTTCTAGCAGCACCAAAAACACCCGGCGTACATTTGCTGTTATAAAACAACTAATTAATATCCACGATGTCATCCCAGTTTGTTTAACAATATTTGCCAGAAACTATAAGTGGGTAATCCTACAATAGACATATCTAAAACGTATTGGCGTCAAAAACCCTTTACCTGATACAAACGCAGTGATGAACCAAACACTTACCTGATACAAACGCAATAATGGTGACACAAACACTTTACCTCATACGAGCGCAATGGTGAACGAAAACACTTTACCTGATACAAACGCAATGGTGAACGAAACACTTTACTTGATACAAACGCAATGGTGGTGACCGAAATACTTACCTAATATAAACGCAATGGTGTACGAAACACTTTACCTAATACAAACGCAATGGTGAACCAAACACTTTACAGCATACAAACGCAATGGTGAACCAAACACGTACCTGATACAAACGCAATGGTGGTGACCCAAACACTTTACCGCATACGAACACAATGGTGAACGAAAACACTTTACCTGATACAAACGAAATGGTGAACAAAACACTTTACTTGATACAAACGCAACGGTGGTGACCAAAACACTTACCTGATACAACCGCAATGGTGGTAACCTTAATACTTACCTAATACAAACGCAATGGTGAACGAAACACTTTACCTAGTACAAACTCAATGGTGAACAAAATCGTTACCTGATATAAACGCAACGGTGAAGCAAACATTTACCTGAAACAAACACAATGGTGGTGAACCAAATCATTTAACTGATACATATGCAATGGTGAACCAAATCGTTACCTGATACAAACCCAATGGTGAACCAAACACTGTACCTATACAGACGCAATGGTGACCCAAATAGTTTACCTGATACAGCCGCAAGTTTTAGTTTAATCATATTTTATTGCTTGCTTGTTTACATAATTACACTATTATATATTCATACATACTATAAAGCAATAGCAAAAGGGTTGGACCACACGTTATCAAGTTATTACAACATTAGAAACGGCCCTTCCCATTGAAAGCAGATACAGTAAAAACCCTCTAAACGGGAATTCTAGTAGAGAAGAATTTGGATACCTTTAGGCAGGTTGCTGCTTAATGCAGGGTGAAAGTCATACAGAAAGCTCCTAGAGGAGCTTTTTGCATGACTTTTACCCTGCATTAAGCTGCCATCTGTCTCCAAGACCGATATTTGTGCTAACTTTAGCGTCCGGTTTAGAGGGGTTTTACTGTATTCGTATGTAAACATATAAATAATGTTTGAGCTAAAAAGAAACATGCAAAAGTTTACAAAAGAACGACATTACAGCTAATAACTAAGCAAACAAACACTGAGATGAGTATTCCATGTTTATTCCACATCTCACATGATCCAAACACTTTACAAGATATTGGAACCGTTCGATACCTTTACAAACACAGTAGCCTGTTTAATAATTGTTTTAAACAATGTATTTCAAATATGAACATGCGTTTACTTCTCGAAATATTAGTTGACCAATATTTCCTTTGAACCAATATTTTTACATTTGTGAAAAACTTTACTTCTCGAAATATTAGTTGACCAATATTTTTACCATTGTGAAAAACTTAAAGATGTAAGTCGGTTGTATGATCTATATGTTCTTTAAATCGGTACCACAGAAGTACATACAGGACTATTATCAACATTAACCCTTGTGTTAATTTTTTTTTTAAAAAAAGCATAAACCACGAGCCCTACTATGCCCATTAACTCATTACCTCCTAGGCTATTTTTTAGACACAACCTCTTTGAATGTATCTACAGAAAAGGAGCATTAACTACAGGAAAGGAAAATTTTAAAATTTTGTAGCTTGAAACCATTGTGATAAATAGAGCATTTGCTCCTATAGGAGCAAATACTCTATTTATCACAATGGTTTCATAAAGTGACTTTTATAAATGCGTCACTAGGGGAGAATGTGTTAATACCTAGGGTAATAAAAGGACATTTCCTCTTATAATAAGCTGAAATACAATGCTAAAAAAATTAAAGTGGTATTAAAGTATGTGTACGTCGTGTTCTGCTCGTATGTTTACAACGTTTGCGTTACAAAAACAATACGGAATCGGATTATTTGAGTTGAAACTAACTAAACTCTTTCATTGCCAGGGTTGCCGCCTTGCCGGAAGAGAGATTCGCATGTCTTGGTGGATTGGCGAATCTGTGATTACCTCAACTAACAACTCTGTGTCAATTATATACTAGCCACCGTAATTAAAATAGATGCTGCGTTTTAATAATCAAGTTAAGTACTCGTGTACTAGCCGCCATAATTATGATAGACGCAGCGATTTATAATCAGTGCAGAATATAGTTAGCCGTTTCGTAAACAGCGTCAAGTACAAACTAGCC
Source organism: Azorinus chamasolen (assembly GCA_963576725.1). Taxonomy (NCBI): domain Eukaryota; kingdom Metazoa; phylum Mollusca; class Bivalvia; order Cardiida; family Solecurtidae; genus Azorinus; species Azorinus chamasolen. The sequence goes on along the minus strand of OY755235.1, from coordinate 25,080,634 downwards.
GCCATAATTATGATAGAGGCAGCGTTTCATAAAACGTCTACACTAGCAGTCTTATGTACAATGTATATCATACTCAGCGTTTACATGTTGACGTAAACACCAGAAAATGAAATAGTACAGACGCTGATGTGTGTCAACACGAAAACTGTTCTATAATGTTTGAGAGTCCATGTCGTTGACTGTTTTATTAATGTTCTTTCAGAATACGGAATTATGGAATTGACGTACACGCCAGAAACATCGATTAGCAATTTCCATACATATATCGGCAAGATGGAGACGACGACCATCAACGGGTACACCAACTGTATAGTGGAGTGTTACTTGGAGCCAAAGTGTGTCATGGTCGGGTATGTCACGACAACTGGTGGCTGCCAGAAATACTCCATCGACCTGACTGGGTTCACCACCAATATTATCGCTCAGTCCAACACTGTGTTCTACAAAGGTAGTGTGCTTTGGTGTTTCCGTATTTTATTGAAAAATGCAGGTGCGGATCCAGGATTTCAATTTAGGGGTAGGGGCGTATAATTTTTTTTGGAGGGAGGGAGGGGCGTAGACTTTTATGTTTGATGACATAAATAAATAGTGTGTTTGTAATACATGTTGAAAAAGCGATGTGTTAAATGCATGTTGTTGCTTAAAGCAAGATGAAAGTAAAACAGAACGCTCCTATGGGAGCATTCTGCTTTACTTTCACCTTGCTTTAAACAGCTCCTATAGGGGCGTTCTGTTTTACTTTCACCATGCTTTAAGCAGCCCCTGCCCTAAATACCAACTAATTCACGAAACTTAGTGGCCGTTATAGAGAGGTTTTACTGTATCTAAGTATGTGATGTTAACTGCGATCAGATGTGTAATAACTAATAAAGGTAGACAATAAGTAATACTTGTCCCAGCGCCTTACCAGCATTCAGAAGTCGTTTAACCCTTTACTCCATGAGCATTCATGTAACGACTGAGATCATAAATATTTATTAGATTAACTGTTATAATAGCACTTGGGAACAGGAAGTTTTGGCCGCGGCAGCAACTGTAGAATCATATATATATTACACCATAAGCAAACAGAGCAGACCCTGATCAGGCGGTGCATAGGAAGGCATTTGTATGGAGTAAATGGTTAATCTAGGTACTGCACTAATTGACTATGATTGTTTGACCGAATTGTTAGGGTATTCGTGGTAATATTTGTTACTTTACATCTCACAAATAGTCTCACTGACATTTATATCTATATATTCTTCACTAGATAATAAATGAAGTGATCAATGGAATATTGAGCAAAGAGGATGCTAAAATGTTTGCTAAATACTTTTTTTGTTAGGCGTCGAATTCTTTACACGCTTGTGATTAATTATGATTATGTGATGATCACAGTTTGAATCAAGGCGCCTTGTAGTATGTATTTGTACTACAAAGGACATTGGTGTAATCATCGTCTTTTATTTCAATCTCTTACAGAATATAGTCATTTTACATTATTAACTGAAGTAATAAAGATCAAACAATGTAGACACAAATCAGAAAGAAGTTTTTCACTGTTTGCTTCACAGGCTGTTTTCCTTATTTCACATCGACTAAATGCAAAAGAAGTAAAGTCAAGCAAGAAAAGCCAAACACAAAACGCCACCATCACCAAAACACCGACAGAAAGCATTTACATGTATATAGCAATTTATACACATACACAGACATACAGGAGAAAGCTACATACAAGACGCAACCACCACCAACACATCGATTGACAGTATGTCACACACACAAGCACACAACAAAACACAAGCACACACACGAGAACACAAAACACCAACAAACACACATGCACCAGAGACAGGCATGAACAAAATCGCAAGCACAAATACACTAGACAAAAAAAGATACGGGTGACAAAGAGAGTACCGCATTGGCACGGTCAGTAGCAAAATCACCACGGGGATTTAAACCGGTTTACGGACGTCCTAACCTCACACTTATCTCAAAGTCACCCTAGTTAAACAAACATTGTAAATAAAGGTATCCCCGCCGGACTTCCCCCATAACATAGAAGATAGTAATCACAGTACAAAATGTAAAACATAGCATAACAACTGTGAAAATCCGTCAAATATGTACTCAATGACTTTGCAGGGAAGCCGTTAATGGTAAGACAATGAAAAGGTAATACATCAGTCTGGTAAAGATCGTCCCAATTCTGGGTTTAAGAGTATACCATCATAGAGTAATACCCTCAACCTGTCATCGAGCAAGCAAAGAGGGAAGCGTAGCAACCGACTGTAAAGGGGTCGATAACCAAACATGCCTTGTTTTGCAATATAATAGGGTCATATCCTTTCTTCCTAAAAGTTTTATTGCGTTTAATAAACAAATCGTGAAAATTGATATGATCCCACATTTTCAAGTTTGTAGATAACATCACCATAGAAATCTGGGTGAGAAATACCTTGTTGCAGTAACGTCCGTAAATTGCAGTTATATTTACTAATGAGGGGTAAATTTCGATAATGAAATTTTGAAAAAGCTTTCCGAATTTTCGGATATCTGTAGCCTTGCTTAAGAAGTTAATGAGTTATAACTAAGTTACGCCTATTAAAATCTTTCTTGCAAAGAACAGGCTCAGACAAGGCGAATCAGTTGAGAAATGTAAACCCCATAAGATGAAAACCAGGGAACATCTCCATCTAGAGAAGGATAATTAACAATTTTGAAAAGCGAAATCTTCCCTTTTATCGTATATTTTAGACGAAACTTTATCATTAGTGATGGAAATATTCAAATCTAAAAATTAAGCCTGAATGTCGGATCGATTTGCTTTGTTTAAAGTAAGTATATTTTGGGTAAGAGAAGAAACCATATTTTTCAAAATAAGGATTATCTAAATTCAAAATATCGTCTAAATACCTAGACGTTTTATTAAAAGCACTAACAATGTCAGATTGTATATCAGGTTTTAAGCTAAGCATGAATTCCCTCTCATAGCAATATATATATAAAAACAAATCTGCAATAAAAGGGGCACAATTTTTTACCATAGAGCGCATAAATATGTTATCTAAAAGAAATGTTAAAGATCTACAAACATCAAGGCAAGTCCACATTGTGTAATTTTCAACTTCAGAATTCGAAAAGAATAAACGTTGAACATTACAAGCAAGGAACATTTTATTTTCTCTGGCAAAGGTTTTTTCTATTAATTTAATCAGTTTATCCTTTATAAGATGGTGAGGTAGAGTAGTATAGAGTGTAGAGAAATCATAAGAGATCAATGATGTTGTACTGTTCATTTTCAAGTTTAGTTGGAATATCATTTGAATTTTTTATGGACAATAATACCAGAATTGTTATATATTTTATCACAGTAACTTTTAACATGTTCTTTGATTGTATTAAGACACGACGTTACTTGTGCGACGACAGAAGAGACTTAATGCTCTATTAAGACTTCCCCTTAAGCCCGTTTATGGAGCGGAGGGAGGACATTGGATATTTGTATTTTGCTAGTTTGTCGTACCCCAAATGACTTCTCCACAGTTACTCTGGTCCCTGAGTAGTCATTTTTTCCGTACTTTTAAATTGTGACGTTATTAGAGGATGGCGTCGTTTGTTTACTTCTTCCGTTTACTTTAAAATCATTCGGTCTTGGCAGACATCGTTATTCATGTTGTGAAGTTGTCTGGAGGGGGGATTTGATATACATTTTGACTTTGGTGAAAGTGGGATAAGGGCGAGGTTGGGTACCCGTAAACCAGGTTTAAGCCCCCAGTAGCCGTTTTTTTTGGCTACTGACCGTTCCAAGGTGGTACTCCTGCTATCAGCCTAGTCTAATTTGTTGTTTGATATGCTTAATGTTTAATGTTTTTCGTCTTGATATGCGACCTGTTAAGTTTCGTCTTATGGCTGTACCGTTTCTTGTTTGATGGGGTTTAATGCGGTGTCATTTCGTATGTGGCTCTCCCTGTATGACTAATTTTCCATATTTAGATAGTTTAGTAGTAATACAACAAATAGAGTTAGCAATAAAACGCGCCTTATACGGATTTTTATGTAGCTTAGGAATCCAGTACATAGTAGAAAGTTTATGTTGTTTTGCGTTAGGATTAGACTTAAAAGCGTTGCACATTTTTACATGTTCCGAGACTATATCTTTTTTCAGGGGTTTGCACTGTAATATATGTTTGTGAACCAGTTAATTCCTTCTTCAAAACACCAACATAATACAATCTTCACCTAATTATTACATTATTTGATGCCTTTTCAGAAGGAGCAAGAACATAATAAGAATGAAAATTCGAAATGTTTTTCTTCAGATATCGAAATGTAACTCTTGGTCTAGGTGGTAATAGATGGTTATTAGATTTGTAAAAAGCAATACGTGTATCAATAATGTCAAAAACATATTTATTCCAATCTGAAAGGGCATTTACATCAGCATGTTGTATTAATACATGCCTCTTCAGGAATTTTATTCGTTGATGTACTTATAAAATGAGGCTTAAATGTGTTATTGTTACTTTTTCAGCCTCCTGTTCCATAAAGGGCTACACGTATGTCGGATGGCTGTCAACTTGTATTAAACGAGTTTACTCAGCCCCTCAGAACTTTAGCGATGCCAAGAAGGTCTGCGACGACGACGGTACATCGCTCCTAGAGGTGGACTCTAATGATAAGAGGGACTACCTTAGAGACACATTGTTCCAAATCCACAGTAAGTACAAGAGGGCATCATTCAACGGCCCTGTTCATAATCCACAGTGGGCACAAATAGAGTCTCCTTGGAACACACATTGCTCAAAATCCACGGTAAGTACAAGACAGTCAAACTATCTCCCTTAACGACAGATTGTTCAAAAGCGACAAAAAATATAAGAAGGGCTCTTTAACCCTTTCCTCCATTAATACGCTTTTCTACTCCTCTGTGAAAGTCACTTCTTGAAACCATTGTGGTAAATAGAGCATTTACTCCATATGTGCAAATGCTCTATTTTTATCACAATGGTTTTAATATTACGCGATTATAACATTTTCCTTTTCTCTAGCAAATGCTCCTTTTCGGTAAATTTATTCAAAGAGGTCGGGTCTAAAAATAGCATATGGAGGAATGGATTAAAACAAATATTATTACAAATCTGCAGTTGTACAAGTTGTACCAAATCTATATAATGGAAAGAGGGTCTCATTAGAAGACTCGCTGTCCCAAGTCCACAGTGTGTACAAAGAGGTGCTGTTTCAAATTCATTGTAAAGTACAGGAGAATCTCATTCAAAGACATGCTGCTCCAAACGAAAAACAATATTAGTACAAGCAGTTGTGTTCCCTTCAAAGATATGCTGTTCCAAATCCATAACAAATACAAATGGGTCTCATTCAAAATCCACAGTAAATACAAGAGGGTCTTCTTCAAAAGTACATCAAATGTATACAGAGTGCAAGGGGGTCTCCTTAACTCTTCTCTTGCTGAATTTTAAAATACATTTCTCCTTCTTTACCCATGACCTGCTGTATAACTACATGTATATTCACTGTGTACACATATTTCGCTGTGTAATCACTGCCATGGAGTGCACTGGTTTGTAAAAAAGGTTTGTAAGTAAAAAAGGTTTCTGTTTCACGATGTTCTTAATCCTCAGTAAGTACATGTAAGTATGTTACAAATTCAGACTAACAATAAATACAATAGAGTATTCTTCCTAATCCACAGTTAGTACGAATAGGTTCTCCGTCAAAGACATGTTATTGCAAATCCAAAATTAGTAAAGATGATCTCTTTCAAAGACACGTTGTTCCAAAACCATCTACAATAGGTTCACAAAGGCCTCCATTAAAGACACGGCAATCCATATCCACAGCTAGTACAAGAGAGTCTACTTGAAATATCCAGTACAAGAGAGTATACTTCACGGACATGCTGCTCCAAATCTACTGTAAGTACAAAAGAGTCTACTTCGTAGATACGTATGATCCACAGTTAGTACCAGTGGGTCTATTTCACAGACACGTTCAAAATCCATAGTTGGTACATATGGGTCTACTTCAAAGACACGTTTGTCCAAATCAACAGTAAGTACAAGTCAGTCTATAAAATCCACATTTAGTACAAAAAGCCCATTCCAAAGACACCTTACTCCAAATCCTCAGTTAGTACAATATGTTATTTGTCAAAGACACGCTATTGCGTATCCAATTAGTACAGAACACGTTGACAGAGGTCGGAAACAATGTAGCTGTTCTGTATAAACCTTTATCCTGCTACAAAATTGTCGTCTATTCAAATTCTCGTCTGCATTTCGTGAAACATGTTTTGATTTGCATGTTTGATTATTTGTATGCAGAGAAACAAACAGATTGAATATCAACCAGACGCTAGGAACGGTTAAATGTTTATTCATATCACATCTCCATCATTTGCGCTTGCTCTCCCAGCTTTGAACAAGTATCTTTTATTGGATGTAGTGAGTGAGGTATGTATACAACGCGGGGGACAGTTATACTGTATATCTTTGTCGTAATGTACCTGACATTAACAACATAAACCAGAACCTGTCTACAATAACCACGTAATCAATAAACATTGGTGTTAATGGTTGCTTAATGTAAGCTAAAATCATTCCGAAAGCTCTGGTTACAGACATATTGATTTGTAATAATATATCACCTGCCTTAATCTCTTCACTACCATGAAGACGGGTCTTTGATGCAATATGTAACAGTTTTGATCCATATGAACGCCAGATAACTCGGCATCTCACCAGGATCCAAACCGTTTAATACACGGTTTATTTGTTTAAACAGAAATTGAAGAAAGGTCCACTCTAAAACTTGAATCAAACGAAGTGAATCAAGCAGACGACATGCTGGCACTGAATGTTTTTAAAACACATAATAAGTTGTTTTATTTTTACTGTTTACCCATTCCCTCATGGGCTATGTTTACTGTTTACCCATTCCCTCATGTTTTATTTTTACTGTTTACCCATTCCCCTCATAGTCTATTTTTACTGTTTACCCATTCCCTCATGGGCTATTTTTACCGTTTACCCATTCCCTCATGTTTTATTTTTACTGTTAACCCATCCCCTCACGTTTTATTTTTACTGTTTACCCATTCCCTCGTGGGCTATTTTTACTGTTAACCCATTCCCTCATGGGCTATTTTTACTGGTTACCCATTCCCTCATGGGCTATTTAGGTCCTGCTTCTTTAAATAAAAGAAGCATTTACTAGGGAAAGGGAAATTTTAGAGTTGTGTAGTTTTGAAACCATTGTGATAAATAGAGCATTTGCTTCCTTGAAGCAAATGCTCTATTTATTACAATGGTTTCAAAACGTGATTTTTACAAAGGCGTCAAAATGCATCATGTCGGTGTTTGGTTTACTCTACAGGCACGGACTTTCAGTATCTGTTGGGTGGAGTTTCCGTCACGGACACAGTCTGGCAGTGGGAGAATGGAGGAAACATTACCTTTGGAAACGGGGCCATGTTCTGGGATGCAAATGAACCGAATATCACAAACGGCGACTGCATGACACTAAAGTCTTTAGGCTCAGACCTTGTGTTTGTGGCCGCTAATTGCAGTGATATAAATTATTTCATCTGTGCTTCGACTATTGCAATTGTGTAGGACTAAACTGTGTGTTCGAAGCGTAACCTTTCTCGTAGCCACGGACAGGTTGCAATGACCATTGCAAATACATGTAGGTTTGACCAATATGAGACATCGAATAAGTGGACGTCTCATTATAGTTCAAACTGTTGGATATTGGGATTATATTCTTGTATGTTGAAATCTTTCCCTGATCTATGTTAATTCCAAATGTAAATACTTATTTCGAATAATCATGGACAAAATAGTTGAAACGAAATATGAAAGGTAGAACACTGTAGCCATTTTAGAAAGTAAAGAAACAGATCTATCAAATACCATTAGCGAAGAGAGCGGACCTGATCTTGGTCTACTCTCTTTTTAAAAGCGTTAAAACCGTTTATATAACGTAAATGTCTCAGTGGGTGTAAATGTGTATATGTTTGAATGTATAGTGGCACCTGTCTTAAGCGGCCACCAAAATAATTATGGGTGTGTAAGGCAGGTGGTCTGCATTCAATTTGTCTTGCATTAAGCAACCACATGCCTTTAAAGACTCCTATGTTCAATAAATGATTGGCTGCTCAGGACAGGTTCAACTGTAATGAAAGACACAAATTTGATTGGTCAATGGTTGTTAATGTAAAAGCGTGACTGTCATGCCCAACCAGAGTCTGACATTCATGCCACTGTCTATGTATTTACATACAACGTTGACCTATTCAGGTTTATGATCTTAACCCTTTCACCGCCGATGTCGCATAAATGCACCAGGACAAATAGTGCTGTCCCAGATCAGACGCCGCCTTTAAAAGGCGGCGTCTGATCAGGAACTTCACTTTTTGTCTCAAATTCTAGTTCTGTATCTGTGCTTTATTCCTTTGAAAATGTCATTTATTTATCCAGTTTCCTTATTGTACCAAATGGTTTAACAAAATTGGATTGCAGACGACAATTAGAAATTTAGCGCCGAAAGGTTAACTAGTTTCTAGGAACTGTTTCGAGACATTGTTTTTCAATACTCTTATTATTATATTATATGTTATAGTGTGCAATATGAACTTTTTGTCGTTTAAGTTATTTTATGGATCAATCATCCTGTTTTAGTTCTTTACTCGTAGTACACCGTCCTTCAATGTCTGTGTTGATCTCAGTGATTGGTCCACTCTTCTGTCAAAAACGTGTCCACGACATAGGCCGTTTCCAGCCTGAATAAACCAAAGGACAATGGTTTGGTTTGACCCATTTGCTCCCAGAGGATTTCCGTATCCATATATTTGATTAGTTCATTTTTATCTAAGGAGTACCTGACCTAAATTTTCGATTTCGTTTTGTTCTATATTGAAATTCCTAACAGCAAACAGTGTCGACTCTGATCAGCCACATTATCGGCGTCTGATCAGAGTGTACACGGTTTGCCTACGTCCCATGTAAATGGGTTAAACTGCAACTTTTTTTAGGTGAATGCGTATCACACTATAATTGTTTAATCTTTGTATACTTCAGTCACAATGGAGGAAGGTCTGTTTGCCCTACATTAAGCTACCATCTGTTTTAAAATCCCACAATTACCATTCTTTTGAATGGTCATACATGTATTTGCGAATACCAAAATTAGTTACCGGTACGTAAACACGAATAAAACGAGCATGATATGTTGTTATATTTTCTGGTCCTCCGGGATCACTAGTTTCAGTGTTGTTAGTATAGTCCTGTATGAAAATTGAATACCGCTTAAACCGGTGCTAGGGGCATGGGTAGTGTTGCACTTTTAGCTAATACTCATGAACAGACTCAATAAAACCGAGTCTACAATTTTTTCTTTCCACATTGCTACTTTTGCTTTCGAAGAATCTCAGACTTTCAGAATTTATGTACTTCATAACTGCCGGTGTTAAGTGCTCGTGAAGCGGCCGTAAAAGTCTTCCCGTACTTCATCTCAGTGTTGTTATATTTTCTGGTCCTTTAGGATCACCAGTTTAATTTAGCTATTGTTGTTAGTATGGAAATTGAACACAGTTTCAGCCGGTGCTATGGACGTGAGTAGTGCTGCACTTTTAATTACTGCTCATGAACATAATCAATAAAACCGTGCCTGCAATTTTCTGTTTCCGCATTGCTATTTTTCTTTCGAAGAATTTATTTAGTTTGGTCTTTATATTTTCGTCCACTCAAAACTTGGTCTGCCTTTTAAAACATATCTATTTGTTGTATTTTCCTACTAACACACACTTCTAGTGTCAAACAGTTTGGATACCATCGAATCACTCGGCTACTCGGTGTCTCATTTATAATTTGCCTTGAAGTTCGAGATATCGAAGTTCAACTGTATTAATTTGATGTTTACAACAATTTTTGGACTACTTACAGATTTAGGTAGACCAGATTTAGGAGCATTTGTAACAGACTACACTACACGCCTGTACTAATTTTTCTAACCCAATTTGCAAGCTTTTTCATAGTGTTTGATCCCACCCTTGTTTCTGAATATTAGTTTAATTGTACTATTCAGTGTTATATTAATTATTATAATAGCATTTGGACACGGGCATGTTTAATCATGCAGAAACAGTAGAATCATATCTATAGCTTACCATAAGCAAACAGAGCAGACCTTGATCAGACGGCTCCAAAAGGAAGCGTAGAAATGGATGTTTAAGGAGTAATAGGTTAACCCTTTCCCTGTTCTATGTTTATTACAGATTTCAATACCTACTGAATATTCATGGAAAAAAATAGTTATAATGAAATGAAATATAGAAGTTGGAACATAGTGGTCATTGTAGAAAGGAAAGAAACAGATCTATCAAATTCCGTTAGCAAACAGAGCAGACCCTGATAGGAAGGTTCTCTACATATGCGTGAAAACACATTTGTATGAAGGAAAGGGTTAAGAAGCTTTCTGTACTATTTCTGTCCTGCACTTCAAACGACATTAGAGAGTTCTGCATTACGTCTGTCCAACATTAACCCTTCGCTTGCTGTTCACGTCAATATACCTACCTGTAAATAGTGAAGACATCAGGGTCTGCACTATTTACAAGTTGATTGTGCAACCAGTGTAATCCACAGCAGTGATTGCACAGCGAAATACGTGTACACAGTGAAGAAATAAGTAATTATACAACAGGGCATGGGTAAAGAAGAAGAAATATTTTTTTAAAATTCAGCAAGAGAAGGGTTAAGCAATCACCTGGCTGGTGAAACTACTTCATCAATTCAAGGGTGGTCGTCTAAAATATATATGGTAAACTGGATACAAGATGTATACATGTATGTGCCAAATTGATTGAGGTAGGACACCTTGACATCTTGGTATCAGCGCATCGTAAATTCTAAATAAACAGTAGAACCTGTCTTAGGCGGCCATTCATTGCATGCATAGAACATAGGAGTATTAAAAAGTTAGTGGTTGCTAAAAGCAGGGCGAACGTAATGCAGAAACTTTCTATAATCTCCCAACTGCCTTACAGACCTATAATTAGACCTCTTGTTGATGGTCGCTTAAGACAGGTTAAACTGTGATACCCGGATGCAATCGTCACTCGGTTAACCTTTAACCCTGTCGTCTGCAACCTTTGTCGTCTGCTGCAATTTTCCATATTTATTTTTCTTCATTTTTGTTTCAAGAAACAGTCATAGTAACAAACAGTCTGGATCCTGATGAGACGCCGAGTCACTCGGCGTCTCATCTGGAACCAAACTGTTTGCATAGGTCATCACAGATGCGACATTGGCAGTGAAAGGGTTAACACGGTCAGCATGTCTTGACTGACATTAGCGAACAGCTTAAATCCAGACACAACTTCGAGTTCGGGATCCATGCTGTTTGACACTCTGTTCGCAAATGCGTTAAAATGGGGTTGTATGAAGGAAAGGGTAAAATGGAAAACAATCTCACTCGCGAACAGATTTATTGTCCCTTATCTATGACATAAACTTTAAAATTGAATAAGTTAGATACACATTTGCTATTTTTCATCGATAAAGATATCGAGATCGATAGAATCACGTAACTCGACCTCGTTTAGTAATACGAGCTGACCAATCAGGTTCCGTGATGATAAGAGCGTGTACATATGATTTTATTCAACACATAATCGAAACAGGTTTGAATGAGGAAGTAGGTGTCTTCCCGTCCGCTAGGCAACATGGCGACCAGAAGATCACAGAAAAACTTTAGTGCCTCTATACTTGCAAGTTCAGATGAAATATTCGACTTTTCTTGCCAACCATGTAGCACCGACAATATGCACGTGGAAGCCGTCGGCTACTGTCAAGATTGCTGTGAGTATTTATGTCAAAACTGCTGCCAAACACATCGTAAGCTTTCTGCAACAAAACATCATACAATGTTAGACAAGTCGGCCATGTCGAAATCGAAACTGCGATCCAATGTAAAAGACGTACTGACGGATACGTGTTCAAAACATAACGGAAAAGTGCTGGAATATTTCTGCAATGACCATAACGAGATATGTTGTAGTGTCTGTCTTACTTTGAATCACAATTCCTGTTCAAACAAGAGCTATATACCAGACATCGCTGGTGGCATTGCAAACAGACAGGAGTATAAACGTCTGAAAGCGGATTTAGACAGGCTGGTTACTTTGGTAACAGTTCAACAGAAGAGGATCGACACCGACAAGATGGACAACGACAAACAGCATTCTAAAGCACTGGCAGATATAAAACACTTCAGAGAGAAAATAAATAAGTTTCTGGATAAACTTCAAGAAGACGCCATTCGGGAAGTATCTTCAGTTAATAAGGCGAACTCTGAGAAAATTGCAACTGCATCCGTTAAATGCAGGACTCTTCTATCGGAAGTGAACAACCTGAAATCAGACCTAACGCAAAAGGAAATTGATGGCAAAAACAACCAATTGTATGTAACAACGAAGATGTCTCAATATCACCTTGCTGTCATGAATAGTAAAATAGATCAGTTCAATATTGATAAGATAACCCGTTACTCGTTTCACCAGGACGAAGAATTTAAACAAATAATGTCTACACTATCTGCACTATGGAAACTGACCGTGATGCAGGATGACACGCCTAATACAGCCAAATACGTGCGGGAAATCAACGTTAAGTCGGGAGCCGATACAAAGGAGTGTGGTATCAATGGTGTGGCTGTACTGGCCGGAGGCCGTATGGTTGTTACTGATTTTGGAAACAGAGACGTCAAACTGGTTGACATGAAGGCAAACAAACCTACATTTCGTCTACCAATGTCGACAACACCGCTCGATATTACAGAAACAAAACCAAACCAAATTGCTGTGGCTTTAGGAAACAAAAGGGGTATAGAAATAATTACCGTGTCGGATGTCCTGACCAAGTATTACACTATAGATACACCTGGTGCTACTATTGTCGGACTTTGTTATGATGGATCAAACCTTATTACTGCATGTCAACATCCACCCAGTGTTAAAATCATTGACATGTCCGGTAGAACGTTGAACACATTCACCACTGACAGCAATGGCAAGCAGCTGTTCACTCAGCCTCGGTATATTGCTATAGGCCACGACAATGACATCATCTACGTAACTGACTCAGAGGACAACACAGTGACGAGTATGACTACCGGCGGTCACATCATCTCCGTATACAGACACGACATGTTAAAGCGTCCATGTGGAGTAGCTGTGGACAAGGACGGTGCCGTGTACGTGTGTAGCTCTGGCACACACACTGTCCAACAGCTCTCCCCTACTGGAGACCTAAAGCGGATCTTACTAAGACAGGAACAGGGACTGGCATTTTATCCCTCTACCATAGAATACAGTGAAGAGGACGACATGCTCTGCATCAGTAGTGCGAGCACGGCGCCTGCGGACAGCAACTACATCAAACTGTATCAACTAGGAAAGTGACAAATCAAGAATAAAGGTTACCGAAAGGGTTTGCAGTAAAGCAACACTAAACTGAAATTTTCATAAACATCAATTCTAACGCAATCTGTCAATTTTCTGCAATCTGATTGGCTCATGTGACTAAATTTGCGGCATATAAAAACTGTTTTATATGTCGCAAATTCAACCAATCGAAAACGGCCGAATAACAGCATTAGCCTGTAAATATATTAATGCGCTTTGTTTATCAAACACTTAGATCTACTGATAAATTCGTATGCATACACTGACATATATTCAAGTTCAGTCCGGTATTTTGAAAGTTATTAATTTCCATTCTTTGTCACGACTTGACCGGTCTTTTATATGTCATGTGGAGAATTATTGATATACTCAAAGCGTTGTGATTCAGATTCAACCTTATTCATCATACTATTCAAACATAACGTTATAACGTGACGTCATTGTTACAGACGACGTTTTTGCGTACGGCGCCAAAGACTAAGATAACGTTACTTTTCCTGACATGTGTATTGAGAGTGTATTGAAATGTAAAATAGCTGTCGCGTAATGATTCATGACAAATGTAATAGTGAACTTAGAACTGGGCCGGTGTTTTGACTGTGTAAACCAGGGTGAAAAAAAAATCCAGTTATTTTAAGAAATCTAAGAGAAACTGGGCACTATTTCTCGCCTCATCACTCATTAAATCACATGCGCGCATAGGATATAACAACAATTTGGCATTTTTCGTGTTAAGATTGCGTTAGAATAGGGTTAATCCTACTGTAATTTGAAATTTGCGACGGTATATGAGGTTTTTAACGGTCTTAAATTATTTTAACGGCTCCGCCTTCGGCGTCGCCATTAAAATAATTTGCGACCGTTAAAAACCTCATATACCGTCGCAAATTTCAAATTACAGTAGGATTAACCCTATATTTAGGTGTCTGCTTAATGCAGGGTGAAAATCTTGCAGCAGAAAGCTTCCAAAGCTTTTACCGTATTTCGTGGTATAATAGCGGATATGATGCTTTCAACATTTGGGAAAGTGTAAGTTAATATATACTGACCAGAGTTATATTAATAAACCAAGAATACGGACTGTGTATCGACCAAATATTATTACGTAATCTTTTATAAATGATATTGAACTACGCTCGTATTCTACTGATTAGCTTCTTCAACCTTATAATGAATTCCTTTCAAGTTGCACCATGTCTTAACCATTTGAATGCGGGAAACGAGTGTACTGCCATTTACAAACAGTGTAGACCCAGATCAGAGGACCTTTTGCCCGTTCATACTGTATGGACTGTAATAAAAATGATGGAATATCCACTCTGACAATTTAGCGCTCAAAGGATTAAAGACTCATTATCAGATACAATAACCCCTGTCTACAACGAAATTAGGTCTAATTCAGGGTTTTCAGAACAGGTTGTAGGTTAATGCAGGATGAAAGTAATGCAGAATGATGCTGCATTACTTTCGCCCTGCATTAAGCAAATCCCCAGCTCTTATCGTCATCCATATGTGTCCATTGTATGGTCTTTACATGGAGGTTCTACTGTACATTTTGTATGATGTTAGTAGAAAGTAAAACCTCTCTATAACAACCACTAAATTACATCAAGTATTTTGTGTCAAAGGCAGGTGGCTGCTTAAAGCAAGGCGAAAGTCAAACAGAACGCTCCTATAGGAGCGTTCTGTTTGACTTTCACCTTGCTTTAAGCAACCACCTGTCCTAAATACCAACTGATTAACACAATTTAGTGGCCGTTATAGAGATGTTTTACTGTACAACATATTTCTGACTGGTGTTCGATACAATGTGTCACAGAAGTAACTCGACGTCTCATTAGGAGTCACGCTGTTTGACACTCAGTCAATACTTTGTCAAAAGTTTGATCAAAAGTTTGAACAAATCAAAAATAAAGAAATAGGTTTGCAACAGATCAGAGTTTAAATTAATGTATTCTGTCTATAAAAATGCATTTTTTAAAAGAGATCGCATATCTATTGAAATAATACTGGATGAATCATTTTATAACATCGGCGACATAGATACTTTGACAACAAATCTTTACAATTTTAAGTTAGTTCCACATACTACTACTTTTCGTTAAACGCACTTCAATTTATTTTATAACATGTTTCTCGTACACACTTCTAAAACGCGGCATTTATAGATACATTAACGTGGGATGTCTCAGTGTGGGGTGGTCTGGGGAGTTCTGCGGGGTCACTGTGTTTTGGGGCCTGAGTGTGTGGGGTGGGGTCTGCGGGAGTATCTGTGTCCACATAGGGGTATATGTGTGTGCGTGCATGTGTGATATATTGAGCGTCTCAGCTGGATCAATATTGTTTGTATAAATTATCATAAATTCGACGCTAGTGTTCAATTAAATCCACGTTATACGACCCTTGAAGTGTTTGTCAAATGGTTTTAGTGCTGTCACAACTAACCTGTTTTCAGTAGTTACGTGTACATGGTACGTATAGTGCTTTCAAATACGGTTTATCAGCAACATGTAGATATGTTAGCATTCAGTCTGTCGCGGGAGGATCCGTGAATTATCTGCAAACACGTTGGATCAAGATGGGATGCCAGTGATGACCCTGATATTAAGATAGTGTGTGTATTGTATGTCGGCTCATCTGGGCTTACACTGTTTGCAATAATAGTTAAACATAATACAAAATGGTTCGTGTACAATAAATCATTGGTAGCGAGGTTATAATACAATCCAAGATTTAGAACTATGATCTATGCATTATTCAAATTAAGGGTAGCGTTGTTATTTACTTTAAACGTTTTGTTAATTCAGTAAAGAAAATGGTGCAGTACAAATCCCTCTGTAGTCACCACTTGATTATTTGAAATATGCGCTTCAACTCTGTACCGTTTACTTTTTTAAACAAAAACCCATACCTTCATGGATATCAAAATAACCTAATAATAGCATATTAACACAGGAATATCTGGCAGAAACTAGATTCAGATATATATTATTCCATAAGCAAACAGAGAAGACCCTGATCAGATGACTCCTACATGATCCATCTGATCTTGGTCCACTCTATTTGCATCGACGTTCAGAACTTCAAAGGCGTATCTGTAAGGTAAAGGGTTAAAGCAGGTTGTTTGAAGAACGTTAACAGTTCAGGAAGCTTTAAAAGGGAGTTTTCTTTGTGATTTTCGTCATGCACTGAGTTGTTCTGTGCTTTAAATACACAGATTTTGAGTTTTGTTAATAGTCGCTGTAGAGGGGTTTCATTGTACCTTTCCGAATACAGTAAAAAGAACTCTAAACAGGACGTTAAATTTAGTATAATTATTGGTCTTAGAGACAGGTGGCAGCTTAATGCAGGGTGAAAGTCATACAGAGAGCTCCTCCAGAAGCTTTCTCTATGACTTTCACCCTACATTAAGCAGCCTCCTTCTTTTCTGCTAGAATTCCGGCTTAGATAGGTTTTACTGTAGATTCAACCCAGTGAAGACATCGCCTTCCAAAAGAAAACTTGAATGTCTACATTGTTGGACATCTGTATTGCTTTAATGTTCAACTCAACAGGAATGTAGATCCGTATTTGAAACCACATCCCTGGCGTTGTAACGAGTCTAATACATTTACAATTAAATCAACCATAAGTATACTTAGTGTCGGTGTGCCGTCCATGCTAGAGATGTAACAAATATACAGTAAAATCCCTCTAACTCGACCACTTTATCGGTAAACATAGGTGTCCTGAAAAGCATGTGTTTCCTTAACCCATTACTTTATAGGCTATTTTTAGACCCTACCTATTTAAATAAATCTACCGAAAAGGAGCATTAACTAGAGAAAAAGGAAAATTTTAGAATTTTGTAGTTTGAAACCATTGTGATAAATAGAGCATTTGCTCCTATAGGAGCAAATGCTCTCTTTATCACAATGGTTTCGCAAAGTGACATTTACAGAGTCGTCAAAAGTCGTCAATATGAAGGAATGGGTTAGTGCAGGACGAAAGTAATGCAGAAAGTTCATGTCACTGTATAACTTTCGTACTGTACTTGGGTACCAACTGCCTTTTTGACAAATAATTACATATCCTTTTGCTGGTTGCTTTAGAGGATTTTACTGTACATAACAAAACGCTTGGACTTATTTCCTAAAGACGGTGTTTTCTTTTCCATATTTTTTTCATTTCAAACAATATCATATTTTTGTTGTTCCATTGTTTCTACAGTAAGACCTGTCTACAGTGATCACCAACATATGCCTTATTGCGGGTTATTAAGATAGCTTAATGCAGGAAGAAAGATATGCAGAAAGCTCCTCTAGGAGGGAAACAATGCTTTTGCGACCATTTTGCAGTTGCTTATTGAGGTTGAAGAATGCATATACTATTTACAGTAGGTTTTTTACGTCAAACCTATGACGTATGTACATTTTGTATCTGTAGTTTATGCATAGTGAATAAGTGACCAGCAGAAGGTATACATATATGCTTACACATGTTTCTAAACCGTCATTAAATATTCATACAAATTATCTAGTTCACCTTGAACCGATTCAAGTCAAATGTTGCATACGTACAGATAAAACATTCTTTAAAAAGATTGATACTATTTTATTTCACTGAAAATAGAATAAACGTCGGTCTACAGGGAACTAAATATTTTGCATGGATACTCAGCGGCGGTTTAGACGTATGGTTTAGTATACAGTTGGACTTCGGCATCTCGAACTCGGATAACTCGTACTTCGGTCCTTCCAAAATGTACAATACATATTTGCTCTAAAGTATATCACTATGCATATCTATAAACACTTGTGACAGCTTAATGTAGGTCTAAAGTAATGCTGAAAGCTTCTGTTACTTTAGACCTGCATTAAGCTATAAACATGAGAATTTTGCCCAGATTAGAAATCGGATAACTCGAACTTCTGTTATCTCGAAGTAATTTGTATGGTCCCCTGAAGTTCGAGATATCGAATTTCAACTATAGTTTATTTACTACTTCATATTGTTTGAGCACTAAGTATAGTAAATATTTTCTATACACGTTATCGGCGACTATCATGATAGAAATGGCTATCATTGTGGCCAAGAAGAGTACTTGAAATGACATATATGTTATGTATGTATAAAGTATGATACCTCGTTCTGCTGGTCTCATTAGAGAGGTTTTACTGTATGTAACTGATCATTTGTAAATTTTCATTTATGAGTGTGTTATATGTTTCTGTATAAGCTACTACGTGTGATGTATAATAAACTATAATCAGTTGTACCCTGGCAATCCATTATTAATAGTGGCATCATCAGAAATCAAGCATATACAAACTTACAATAGTCAGTTGTCACGAGACGTTATACTATGAGGCATTAGAACCTTCCTCAGCGGCCAATCATTGAGTGTACATAAGAGTCTTAACTCTTTACTCCATGAATACGCATTACTACGCCTTTGCAAACAGGGTAGACCTAGACCAGACGGCTACTGTAGGAGCCGTCTGATCATGGCCTGCTCTGTTTGCTTATGATATATTATATTTATACTTCTGCAGATTCAGCCGTGACAAAAAAAACATGTGTCCATGTGCTATTATAAAGAATAATCTTATTAATATTCATGGTGTCATTATTTCTCGCATGAATATTTATGGATTGAGTAAAGGGTTAAAAGCGGATGATTGCTTAATACAGGTCAAGATAATACCGAATGCTCCTATATAGACTCTCTGCATTACTATTGACCTGCGTTCAGCTACTACCTGCCATAATAAGATCATTTTTGATAGCTCCTTAAGACAGATACTACTGTATAGAGAGTTTGCTTCAGTTGAAATTCTCAAATAAACTATGAGTAAATACAGTAAGACCTCTTTATAACGGCCACTAAATTACATAAGGTATTGTGTGTTAAAAACAGGTGGCTGCTTAAAGCAAGATGAAAGTAAAACAGAACGCTCCTATAGGAGCGTTCTGTTTTACTTTCACATTGCTTTAAGCAACCACCTGCCCTAAATATAAACTAACTTACACAATTTAGTGGCCGTTATAGAGAGGTTTTACTGTAAGTCTTTAATTAGGATGCAAGCTGTATGGCAAATGGCCTCCTTGAACAAGGGTAGAAGAAAAACATTACATTTTACAATGAAGATAGAATTCCAAAAAGGGAAGTAATATGATACATAAATACTTGAATAGCTCTGATCTAATATTTGAACCACTAAGGGCCTTTTTCAAAGATTAGCATGTCCAAATAGATGTCACGTTTTTGTTACATGCATTCAGCCATAAAATCAAAGAGAACAATCATAAAATCTCTATATCATCAAACAATTATAATCTTTGAAAAAGGCCCTTAGTGGTCGAAATATTGGATCAGAGCTATTAAAGTATTTATGCACTACATTTTATGTATATGGTAGGTAACAATTACCCAGACGGCTAGGTCGTAATCAATGTTCTTTCGTATGACATCAAGATTATATGGCGTTACCAGGCGCCATATTTAGCCTGTAGTATACTGAACCATTGCAAACATTTTGGATCCAGGGTCCATGTTTATAAAGCTTTTTAGTTGAGTCTGAGTTTGTTCTCAAGCTTTTGATTGGTCAGATTTGAGTTCTCAAGCTTTTGATTGGTCAGATTTGAGCCAAAGGCTCAAATCTGACCAATCAAAAACTTGAGAACGAACTCAGACTCAACTAAAAGTTTTATAAGCATGGATACTGATCAGAGGCCGATCCAAAGGACACAAACTGATTGTCAATGATATTCTGAAAATAATGATGTTGTGAAATTGTTTGTTTTAATGACAAGACGGAAAATTTGGAAGTTGATATTCTCGTTCACTATCGGTTTTCTCTCTCTCTCTCTCTCTCTCTCTCTCTCTCTCTCTCTCTCTCTCTCTCTCTCTCTCTCTCTCTCTCTCTCTCTCTCTCTCTCTCTCTCTCTCTCTCTCTCTCTCTCTCTCTCTGTCTCTGTCTCTCTGTCTCTCTGTCTCTCTCTCACTCTCTCTCTCCTCTCTATCTCTCTATCTCTCTCTCTATCTCTCTCTCTCTCTCTCTCTCTCTCTCTCTCTCTCTCTATCTCTCTCTCTCTCGCCAAATGGACATACAGGAAAACCTGTGTTAAGCGGTCATCAAAAACAGGTCTACTTATGGGTCTGAAAGACAGTTGATAGCTTAATGCAGGTCAAAAATAATGCAGAATACTCCTATAAGAACTTACTGCATTACTTTTGCCATGCATTAAGCAACCATCTGCGTTTTAAGACTCCTGTGATCAATAACTTAATGACCGATTAGGAAAGGTTCTACTATACATGTAACTGCAGTCCATAATGTGTTATTTAGGAATAAATACAAACGTTTGAAATGGTTTATTATCTTTGTCTTTTAAGTGACAGTATTTACGAAGATTTGTTTGAAAATGTATAACATCCTTTCATGACAGTACCGCTTTACCTTATGAATATGCATGTAAGAAATAATGACATCATGAATATTATAAAATTAGAATATTTTTATAATTATACATGAAAACATGGCCTTTTGGCCATGGTAGAAACACTACAGAATCATATCTTTATTATTTCATATGCAAACGGAGCAGACCGTCAGGCGGCTCCTACAGGAGCCTCTGATCTGGGTCTACTCTGTTTGCAAAGGCATAGAAATGCGTATTTATGGAGTAAATGGTCAAACCCTTTACATGATGAATATCCATGTAACATATAATGAACGTATGGATATAATTCGCTGATTTAATGAGTTAATGCAGGAAAACGTACTGCAGAAATTACCAAAACAAGTTAAAAAGTTAAGTTATTCCTGCTTTGCATTAAGCAATGAACTGGTTTTAAACACTCGTCTGTCTATTCGGAATGTGTACTCTTAACTGCGGTCGTACTATATATATTATCTTGTGTCGTGACACAAGTAGTCTCCCTTTAATTTGACGAAGATGTCTGCAATAACTACAGAGTTGTTTGGAAAAACGACAAAAGGGAAAGACGTTAATCTGTGAGTACCTTTGAATTAAATGTTTCTACTTGCAAGCACAACGTGGTAAATGGAAACGTGTGTATTCATTCACTTGAATGACTTTGACGTGCCATCATATCAATAAACCCTATGCTATGTGGTGTACATGGCGACTGTCAGTTTATGCTGAAACAAATCTGAGAACTATTGTAACACTTTGATTATTTCATTCATATAAAGTCAATCATATGGTTGATCTGTTTCAGACTGACACGTTGCACGTGTGTTTGCAAAAGACTGAAAGAAAATCTACTAGATCTACTAGTATACAAACAAATACGACAATTTGTTCGAGTACATGCACTGAGTATCTTACAGCAAAGCATTGAAGTATACCCGCACTTGAAATATGTAAAACAGCCAGGTAAAATGTCCAAATCCAAACTCTTTCCAAAATATTGACCATTTTATGATAATCTTTGCAAACAGTTGTAAATCGTTTGAGACACCGAGTAACTAGGCGTCTAATAATCATCAGGATCAAAACTGTTTGATATTCAGCTCAAGCTTTTAAATCGATATGAAAGATAATAGAGGCAGATGCCATTTTTGCGAACAGAATTAGATGAGATTTTATGTTTGCATCTCTCTTGTGATCGTTTTCCACAGATACACTCTTAAGGCAGACGGGGTCACGGTCAATGTTATCAACATCGGCTGTTCTATCCGGGACATTCTCCTTCCTGATAAAGACAACAACGTTGTTGATGTCAACCTGGGATATGATACTGTAGAAGGTCAGCTCTCATATGTCTACAACAAGTACTCGGACATCCAGTCTGCCTTCTCAATCTGGTTGCAAAGCTGAATAATTCAGTTTGGCACGGTGTGATATATTTAACTTAGACTGGCGTCCGTGTAGTGGAAGACCCTGATCAAACGGCTCCTTAAGGTGCTATTTGATATGGGCCATAGTGTGTGTTCGAGTATTTAGAATAATTAGAGTATAGCACACGAATACTAGTAACCCATATTCCATCTTTAAGCAAAAACATATGACAGAAACTGTAGAATAATATTTATAGGAGCCGTCTGATCAGCGACCTGACTCTGCTGTTGCTACCATTACTAAAATCCCACGTGTCCATATGTTCATGATGCCATCAATTGTTACATGGGTATTGAGCTGGGCTAGGATTAAAGGAGGCACTAGTGTTCTTCCAAATGTTTTTAGATTATTTCGATGCTGTAACTCTTATCCGATAGAGACGCCTTTTGATGTATTTGCAAACAGAGTAGATCCCGATTAGATGGCCCTACATGAGCCGTCTGATCAGGGTCTGATTGGTTTACATGTACTTACGGAATTACATGTTTTCATACTCCATGCAAAAATCAGGTATCTGACTGGTGACATAGAAAAGGGCACTCGGACATTGTGTGTTTACTACGATAATGTTACAGTTGATTTTGAAGATTGTTTTTAATTTGTTATACAGTAGAATACTCGTATGTCTTTAATGGCCATAAATATCTAATTTTGGGTCTGTAAGGCTGATGGTAGCTTAATGCTGGTCAAAAGTTAGGCAGAAAGTTCCTACAGCAATAAATGGATGACGGCTTAAAACAGGCTCTACTCTATAATCGTTGTAGCCCATTTTACAGAGGACCACACCTTATGTGGATCTAAACTGTGAGCGAGTGTCTGAGTGTCCCCTTACTCCAATATGCCGGTCGGAACAAAACAAATGTATGCTAAGTTTACATTCAAACTTAACTCGTGGTTCTCGTTTCTGTGAATAACTCCAGTACAGAACAGGGATAAAATGCTATGTTGTATTTATTTTTACACAAGATTATGTGGCAAATCCTGGATTTCTTGGATGCATATGTGGGCGTGTGGCTAACAGAATTGCAGGTGGGGCGTTCACTCTGGACGGGATCAAGGTCGATGTTTCAAAGAACGATCCCCTTGGCAACAATATGTGTCATGGCGGCTTTGTTGGTCTCTCGCGGGTAAGAATGCTTTGTTAAACATGTATTCAACAAACATCTCACCATGGACATGTATAAGAAGTTTCATGAATGAATAATTCACTGTTTGAAGCATTTTATCTTACTAGGTTAACCCTTTCCCTGTTTAGTATTTATTCAATATTTCATTAACTCATTAATAGTCATGGACAAAATCATTAAAATAGAACAGGGATATGGATTTTATTTCACTATGGTAGAAATTGTAAAACCATATCTATAAAGTTCTATTAGCAAACAGAGCAGACCCTGGTCAGACGGCTCCTACAGGGGCCATCTGATCTGCTTCTGCTTTATTTGTAAAAGCTTGAAAATACGTGTATATGAAGGAAAGGGTTAAACACTGTATTTGGCTGAGTACGACAAATACTGTCTAGCACATGGGGAGTAAGACTTAATGTAGTCAATGTAAGAGTGGCAGACAGAGAGACTTTGAATTTAAATTCTGAAACGTCCCTCCGAAGATTGCTTACATAATCTTCAAACATTCTTTATGCAGTTTAAGATATGTCACAATATTTAATCCAGTCGAATTTCACCAAAGTAAAACTAGTTTCTGTAAAAACATTCTCTATTTCTCTATTTCGGTCCCAAATTGAAGCATAGTTCTAATTCTAAATGACAGGTGATAGCTTAATGCAGGATGAAAACAATATGTAAAGCTCCTACTAGAGCTTTCTGCATTAGTTTCGTTGTACGTAAATTATCACCTGATCGGAAACGTTTCCTTGTTAATTCATGACGTTTCTCTGGCACCTCTCTACATGGCTTTGTTTAGGGTCCGTTTGGTGTGTCAGATTGGCCAACGAGTCGCTGTATATGCGGAACCGTGTCGAACTGTAAAGATCCTGATCTGACATCTCGTTTTATATGGCGCTTAGTCTTGATCAATACCGTTTGTATAACTAGGAGACCATTTTTGTTGGTGCATGATACTATTTGGTAATTAGTACAAATGTATATTACAGCAAAATGTTTAAGCTTAATAGTAATCCATTATGGATTTCATCTGGGTTTTTTATCATTATGCCTTAGAGTTCGCCAATAACTGTGATTTGAGCTGCTTTAAGTCGTATTTGATTGTATATTAATGCGATCTCATCAATTTTCAGCGATATTTTGAGGGCAAAGTAGATGGTTCAAAACTCGTTCTGACGTATGTCGATGTAGATGGTGCTGAGGGATTTCCCGGTGACGTCACAGTGACGGTGACGTATGAGTTGACGGAAGAGACGGGACTGATGATTGATTACTATGCAACAACGAACAAACCAACGCCGATTGACTTGTCCAATCATTTCCTGGCGAATCTTGCTGGACATGTTCGTTTTTCTATCATTTTTATGCCCATGTATATAACGTGCGTCCCACAATCTTCTCATACAGCAGTCGGAGGATTTACTTTAAAATTTCACAGATGAACAGCGTTGAAGTGAAGATGTGCGTAAAGACGGGAATCTTTGCTCCGAGAGTTATGGAAATTGTCTTCGCTGTATAACAATGTGATGAAAAGTGCTTGCTTTAGAGACAATGTCGCCAGGGGGCACCTGTGTCCTACGGACATGTTTTTCTACACAGGGTGTTGTATTGGTTGAAACTGAAGAGTTATATCTGTTACAATTTCATTAGCATAGAGAGCAGACCCTGATCAGACGGTTTCTGCAGTAGTCGTCTGATCTGGGTCTTCTCTGTTTACAAAGGCGTGAAAAGGCATTTATATGAAAGAAAGGGTTGATGTAAAAGGTGCATAAATAATGTCGAAAACAACACAGAATAACCTCTAAAAAGCGACCACCCCTGAAAAGGCATAACATAATTCTGGGCCTTAAAGTAAGATGGTAGCGTAATGCAGGCAGAAAGAAAGTTGTGCAACAGCTCCCTGCATTGAACAACCAATTGCTTTTAAAGACAGTCATTTTTCTAATATATGTTAATCTTAAAAATAATTAATGTGTCTTGAACTAAAAGTAATTATGTTTGGTTTAATTGTTCATGGAATAATGGAATAACACTATCAAGTGTCAAACGTTTAAAACAGAAAATGAAATATTTAAAGGAAACTTCCATTTCAGGCTGCCGGAAGCATAGATAACCACGTAGTCACCATCAATTCCAGCAAGAAATTGGAATATGATGATAAATCCATACCAACAGGTAAGCCCGGGTATATGACTATAGTTTTAATCCTTCAAAAGCAAAAGCATCAATGTGAAAAGAGAAAATTATAGAGTTTCATTGAGTCTGTTCATGGGCAGTTATTAAATGTGCAAAACTACTCACGACTCCTAGCATTGGTTTAAGCGGCATTCAATTTTCAAAGCGGTATTCAAGTTTCAAAGCTAATAACATCGAATCTAATGATCCTTAAGGACCAGAAAATATAACGACACAGAGAATGAAGTAGTTCAGAAGAGAGCAACAATATAAACTTGTGACCATACATTATAATGTTTGACTAATATGCTGTGTTGCTGGGAATAGCGTTATTTATGTCCATCGTATACCATAAATACTCTAAATACAGTGTAATAAACAACACAACAGAAATGGAATAAACACGCCATAATAATGTTACAATAGTTGTTTATTCTTTATTACAAGACACCAATCACTATTTAGACCATGTGTCCAATGTATATCTTGTGAGAGCTGCAAATAAGAGTTTTGGGCGGCCATTTTGTTTTCCGCAATTTTATCTTAACCCTTGGGATATAATTTGGAATGTAATAAAGGAAACACATGTTAATATAAAGTTTTTAGTGCTACGCCCATATTTTCGGTGTAGTGTATCCTTGTTTGACTGGAAATAGTGCTCTTTGGCGGCCATTTTGTTTTCCGCCATTTTGTACCTTAGATACGGAAGATACAGCTTGACAAACGGCATAATCGGATGCAGCACACCCAAAGTATATAAAACAACTGTTTGCCAACTTGCGAAATGGCTTGTGGTGTCAGAATTTTCCAAATTCCGCCTAGGCTATTTGAATGCGAGAATCGAATTAACTCGTTCAACCTTGACACATATGCACAGTCATTTGCAAATAGTGTAGACACATATCATGTGGCTCCTCGAGGAGCCCTCTGATCAGGGTATGTACTGTTTGCTATTCAAAATTCTCAAGCAAGTCCAAACCTTGCATACTGAGTGGACTCTATAGTTAAACACTGATGGAACATTCCACTTTGATAGTTCAGGGTTAGAATGGTAAATAGCTATATCAGAGGGCTACTACAGACGTGTTACGTAAAACTACACTAACTTTACTACTACAGTAAATCCCTCTAAACTGGAATTCGATAAAGAACAAATTAGGTATTTTAGTGTCCTCTGGGAACTTTATGCGTGACTTTCACTCTGCATTAAGCTGCCACCTGTCTGAAAGACCAATACTAGTACTAGTTTAAAGGTCCGTATTGGAGAGGTTTTGTTGTATAATAGTTCTTGATATACGATGTTTTAACCTTTTAAAGGAATATGATGCTCACATGTAGTACTGTCATACTTAAGGTGTGTTAATATAGAATAATTTTTTTTATCTATTTAAGGGAAAATTATAGATACGACTGGGACAGTCACAGACTTCCGGAAACCAACCCTTCTGTCTGACGTCTTAGACAAACAGCCTGCAGGAGACGGGTTACAACTCGCCCTCATACTGACCGGGAAGAGGGGGCAAAAGAAATTGGTGGCCAGGCATGTACACAAAATATATTTCCAGGCTCCGCATTATTTTCAATTATAGCTGAAAAGTCGCATAGATCCTGGTCAGACGTCACGTCATAGATGATGTGGCTGGACTAGCTCTAGAGTGTTTACAAACTGAGTACCCCCTTTTAGGAGCTCTTGTGCTGTTTTACCCCTTTACTCCATGTAAAAAATAATGCCATCAGTTAATAATACCAGGTCTACATTTTATAATCGCATATGAATACAGACAGTTTTGACCACGGACGAAACTGTAGAACCAGGTCTACAGTAGAAACGGTCGTAAGTGTCTAATCATTTATTGAACATAGGAATCTTAAAAAGCAGGTGATTGCTTAATGCAGTTCGAAAGTACAGTAAAACCTCTCTATAACGATCACTTAATTGTGTTAATTAGTTGGTATTTAGGGCAGGTGGCTGCCTACAGGAGCGTTCTGTTTTACTTTCACCTTGCTTTAAGCAGCCACCTGCCTTTAACACAAATACTTGATGTAATTTAGTGGTCGTTATAGAGAGATTTTACTGTAATGCAAAATGTTCCTATAGAGTTGTTTGCATTATGTTTGATCTACATTAATCTACTACCTGACTAATACAGATCCATAATAAGACATCTTTGTAATGGCGTATTAAGAAAGGTTCTACTGTATATCATAAACAAACAGGAGATATCCTGATCATACAGTTCCTACAGGAGCTGCCTAATTTGGGTTCACTCTGTTTGCAAAGGCATTATAATTCCAGTCTATAAAGGTTTACTATGACTTTGTACAGGGTCGAACATCCAGCCTCTAAGCGCTTTATGGAGGTGTACTCCACGGAGGATCTAGTTGCTGTATACAGTGGCTATTATCTGGAACTACTATTGAAAGACAAAAAGTGCAAGGACGGCAAAACTTATCAGAAGAGCGGCGGCATTCTGTTTATGCCACAAGGTTACCCGGATGCAGTCAATCATGTAAGTAGACGGATATACAGTAGAACCTTTCAGCGACTATTCATTGATTAAACAAAGAAAAAGCACGGGGTTGTTTCAGAAAGGGCAATATAATGCAGATTGTTCCTACAGGAACTTTCTGCATTACTTTTGACTTGAATTAAGTTATCATCTACCTTAAAAA
The DNA here is from genome assembly GCA_963576725.1 of Azorinus chamasolen. Taxonomy (NCBI): domain Eukaryota; kingdom Metazoa; phylum Mollusca; class Bivalvia; order Cardiida; family Solecurtidae; genus Azorinus; species Azorinus chamasolen. The sequence goes on along the minus strand of OY755235.1, from coordinate 25,052,341 downwards.
CCCTGAATTTGACTTGTTTTTGATGGTCGCTTTAACCCTTTCCTCCATAAATACGCCTTTCTATGTTTCTGTAATAGTCACTTCTTGAAACCATTGTGATAAATAGAGCATTTGCTCCATAGGAGCAAATGCTCTATTTATCACAATGGTTTCAATGATTCCTTTTCCTTTTCTGTAGTAAATGTTCATTGTATGTAGATTCATTCAAAGAGGTTGTGTCTAAAAGTAGCCTATGGAGGAATGGGTTAAAATACTGTTTTACTGTATACGTCTTTACGGTCTTACTTTTCAGAATATTGTTTGTAATTTCCTGTCCGTTTCTAGAATGATACTTAACATTGAGTATTGCCAAAATACCTGTTGTCTATTTGTTCTAGTGAGGGGAAGTTGCAAATTAAGCATAAGTGTAAATGGTCTAAAACTAGAAGAACCTGCTTATAACAACCACATAATTTTGAATAAAAACGGGCGTCGATAAAAGCTTAAAATATATAAATGCTTTATGTAGAACGACGGTAATACATGTACAGAAGAAATTTCTGCTAGAAAATTCAGGTGTTAAACACTTTATTTGCTGGACAGAAAGTCTTATATACATGTACCAGTCCAAATTAAAACTAAACATTTGCCGTCGGTCTGTATAACCATTTATTTCGGCTTTGTTCGATCTGTCCTGTTTAAGCATTACACTTGTTGGACAGTAATCGTCTAACCTAGCATAGGTATGTTTGGCTGCGTCTTATTTTTTTATATAACGCCACATGGCACAGGGAAGTTTGGTTATGGTAGAAACTGTAGAATCATACCTATATTATACCAAAAGCAAACAGAGCAGACCCTGATCAGACGACTCATACAGGAGCCGTCTGATCTGTGTCTACTCTGTTCACAAAGGCGTGGAAATGTGTATTTATAAATAACAAGGTTAAGTAACTATTTCAGTCTGACTTTCCAAGCTGCATACTACGACCAGGAGAGACCTACCACACTACGACCTGGTACAAGTTTGGTGTCGCCCAGTAGAGACCTACCATACTACGACCAGGAGAGACCTACCACACTACCACCTGGTACAAGTTTGGTGTCGCCCAATAGAACCTTAGTGGTCCGGATGTGCCCGTGTATGCACATGAATAGTATTTGTTATTGCCAGGTATAATCTTGATGGTCTTAAAAAGAAGGTGGTTGCTTAATTCAGGGCAAAAGTAATGAAGAATGTGCCCGTAGGAACTCTTTACAGTACGTTTGATGTGTATTAGCTACCACCTTCTCTTTTAAGACAGATGATAGCTTAATGCAGGAAGAAACTAATGCTGAGAGTTTTCTGCACTATTCGTCCTGTAGCAATTTTAACCCGTTCCTCCATAGATACGCCTTTCTACGCCTCTGTAAAAATCACCTATTGAAACCATTGTGATAAATAGAGCATTTGCTCCTATAGGAGCAAATGCTCTATTTATCACAATGGTTTCAAACTACAAAATTCTAAAAAGTTTCCTTTTCTCTAGTTAATGCTCCTTTTCGGTAGATTTATTCAAATTGGTTGGTTCTAAAAATAGCCTATGAGGGAATGGATTAAGCACCCAGCTGCTCTTACGTAGTCATCATAGGCATATTCTACTGTACATGTTTGTCTAGAGCTTGTATCGAGGTGTCAACAGCAACTCTATTGAAACAACTTTTTGTGAACAAATTCATGATTACATTTGCCAACCGGCTAGTGTACAGAAGAGATCTGGTGTCTCATCAGAATCAAGACTTATTTGTTATCTTATTGTACTTTGGAAAAGAAATGGAGGGAAAGAGTGATTTGACGGCAGTTTTGCAGTTGCTTATTGAGGCTGAAGAATGTATTTAATTACAGTAGTTTTTGCGTAAAACCTCTAAACCGCCATTAAGTATTCGTGCAATGTGTCTAGTTCACCTTAAACAGTTTCAAGTCAAATTTACAACACACTTAAGAAGGATTGATACGAAAACTTAAATAAGCATAATAAGCATCGGTCTACAGTAAACTAGATACATTTCTTGAATACTTAGTGGCGGTTTAGAAGTTTATTTACTACTTCATCTTGTTTGAGCGCTTAGTATAGTAAATATTATCTATGCCCATTATCAGCGACTATCATTATGGCCAAGAAGAGAACTTAACCATTTACTTCATGAATATTCATGTAAAATATAATGACATCATCAATATTAATAAGATTAATTGTTATAATAGCGCATGTAATGGCTAAAACCGTATACTCCGATCTATATTTATCATAAGCAAACAGAGCAGAACCTGATCAGACGGTTCCTGCAGGAGCCGTCTGATCTGGGTCTACTCTGTTTGCAAATGCGCAGAAAGGCGTATTTACTGAGTAAAGGGTTAAATTATATATATGTTATGTAAATGTTAAGTACAGTAAAACACCTCGAAACAGGCCACTTAATGAATAGATATTGGCACATGAGCGAAAGTAATGCAGACAGCACCTGTCTTATCTTTCTGTATAACTGCAACCTGCATCAAGTAACCACCTGTCTCTACGACCCCGTATGAGAACTCGGTCTTGTGGTCTCATTAGAGAGGCTTTACTGTATGTAACCGCTCATTCGTAAATTTTCATTTATGATTGTGTTATTATTGTTATATAATATTTCTGTATAAGCTATGCCGTGTGGTGTATGATAAAGTAAAAATAATTGTTACCTGGTACAGTGAAACCCCTCTAAACCGGACGCTACATTTAGCATAAATATCGGTCTTGGATACAGGTGGCAGCTTAATGCAGGGTGAAAGTCATACAGAAAGCTCCTCTAGGAGCTTTCTGTATGACTTTCACCCTGCATTAAGCAGCCATCTGTCTAAAAGTATCTAAATTGTTCTCTACTAGAATTCCGGTTTAGAGGGGTTTTACTGTAATCCAATATTGGTCGTGGCATCATGTGAAATCAGGAATATACAAACGGTTTTAGTCAGTTGTTACGACTGGATGAAAACGGTACGGGACGTTATACTGAACCGACGACAGAACCTGTCCTCGACGGCCATTCATTGATTGTACATAGGAGTCTTAAAAAGCAGGTGGTTGCCTAATGCAGGTCAAAGTAAAGCATAAAGCTCCTATATGAGTTTGCAGCATTTTTTTATCTGCATTAAGCTACCGCCTGCCTTACAGACCTCTTTTTGATGGCCCCTTAAGACAAGTTCTACTGTATTGAGCTTTTGGTTCAGTTGAAGTTTTAAAATAAACCACGAGACGCGAAGTAAGTTGGCGTTTAATCAAGATCCAAGCTGTATTGAAAAAATGGCCGTCTCTTTGAACAAGGGTAGGAGAAAACAACACACTACAGTGTATGGTAGATAATAATTACCCAGACGGCTAGAGGTTGAGGTCGTAATCTATGTTCTTTCGTATGACCTCGGGATTATATGGAGTTAACAGGCGCCACGTTTAGAATGTAGTATACTACAGCCGACATAGAGAACCATTGCAAATTATTATTATTATTATTATTATACCACATTTATATAGCACTCTATTCACACAGGATATGTGCATTCAAAAGCGCTTCACATATATAATGTTGATCAAAACTGATTGCAAAAGTTTAACACGATTTAGAAACCAATGCCTCCGAGATAAAACACATAAATTTACCAAAAAGTAATGGATCTAAATCATATGCTGCTACAATAGCACTTTTTCTATTCTAGTTAAAATCCCAATTAATACCGCTAAATATATAGTTGGAATTTAATCTTACACTTTTTATAATGTAAACCGTTCGCTGATGTCATGAATATTTCAGTATCTCATGTAAATTAATAGGTTAATTTTCCTGGAAGCGCAGACCCTACCTGTTTAACGGAGGTCACTCTGTAATAAAGAACTGTTTAATTTGATTTGAATTGCTATTGTAACTATGTTACTTGCACAATATTGAAATAAATTTATCTATCTATCTAACAAACACTTCGCCCTCCTCTGCAAAAATAGCAATAAAGGAAAGCGCTGTTAAACAGCTATTATTTTACTTTACCATTTCCCCCATGTAAACGCGTTTTCGCGTAGTGCATATGTAGTAGACCCAGATCAATCAGCTCCTAGAATAGTCGTACATCTGATCAAGATGAAATTATCACAGACTCGACTCTAGTTTCTACTAATACCAAAACTATCATATCATTATAAAAATAATCTAATAACTATTCATGTTATCATTATTTCTTACGTGAATATGCAACAGGGAAAGGGTTAATGTAATAAAATTATAAGCACAAGCCAATCTGTTTAGATTAAACGAGTCCCGGACGAGCACCTTCAGTACTTTCAGTTCTGTTCTAATTTTAGATTATTTTGGCCAGTCGTTGAATTGACTAACATTATATTCAATGTTGTATACCATACTGATCAGTTATGGTCATTTAAAGCAGCAAGTCAATTTATCAAGGACAATTCGATCAGAGTTTGGTTAGAAACACACTGCACGAAGTATTCAATAACAAATGGCATTAAATTTATTTATTTCTGTTTCGAAATTGTAAAGCAAAATATTTGTTGTCGGTTCCGTTGAAATGACATCAATATCGTGACTGACTTCAAGTCGGTAATAAACTAAAACATTTGTTAATACAGCGTAATTTGTAGGATTTTTACTCTATGGGGGCCAAACTTTAAAAAAGCAAATATACGTTATTTCTTAAAACTAGCTTTAAATCGGCATTAAACCAGAGACATGTATGTATATGTCTCTGATTAAACCAAAAAGAAAATTTATCTTCCGCAACGTTTTAGTAATCGTACCTCGGCTGTTACCGTTGATACTCTTTCCGATGCAGTACTAAAGTTTTTATTAGTCCTGAACATAGGAGAACTTAGGAGAAATCATTTTTTATAATATTTTTATTTTCAAAATACAAACAATTCAACAGGGATAAAAACTGTCGATCTGTTTCCAACTATATAAATTGTATTAATTCCATGCATACTGTTATTACACTTATAAACCAAAAATTACATTTCAATAATAGTCTCAGAATTCTTAATAAATCAGCCCTCCTACCAGTGAAATTCCATTGAAAGTGTTCCATATAGACGCGAGGGATTCATGCCCTCGTGCCGATAAGAAAATTAGTTGATTAAAATTCATTATGTATGGAGTCTTCCATGAAAATTCATAAGGTAAAGGGTTAAAGATAGTGCTACAGTAGATGTTATTAAACAGTACTATATATAAGAATAACCCTTATTTATAGTTAAATACCAATACTCCTAATTAGACTAATTCAACAGATTCGCAGATTGAAAACACGGTATAACATCTATTACACGTCCAGTCTAAAGAAGTTTCCTTGTATGTATTTAGATGGGTGGTATAGCTCAGTCCTTCATCTTATGAATATTCTTGTAGAAATAATGGCATCATGAATATTATAGAATTAGAATACTTTTTTATAACTACACATGAAAACAGAACCTTTTGGTCATGGTAGAAACACTATAGACTCATATCTATATTACCTCGTGAGCAAACAGAGCAGATCCATATCAGGCGGCTCCTATAGGAACCGTCTGACATGGGTCTACTCTGTTTGCAAAGGCATAGAAATTCGTATTTATGGATTAAAGGGTTAACCCTTTACCTGATGAATATTTATGTAACATATATTAAAATGTATGGATATAATTCGCTAATATTTTATAATGGCATATAAACACGTAGTTTGAACGTGACCGAAACTGCATCCATAAACAAAAAGAGCAGATCCTAATCAGAAGGCTCCTACAGAAGTCGTCTGATATGGGTCTACTATGTTGGTAAAAGCGCTAAAGTGTGTCTGTATCAGTCAAAGAGTTGATGCAGGAAAACGTACTGCAGAAACTACCAAAACAGCTTATAGCGTTAAAGTTTTTCATGCTTTGCATTAAGCAATGAACTGGTTTTAAACATTCGCCTGTCTATTCAGAATGTGATCGCTTTAACCCATTACCTCATATGCTATTTTAGATACAACCTCTTTGAATTAATCTACCGAAAATGAGCATTTATTAGGGAAAAGGATTTTTTAGAATTTTGTAGTTTGAAACCATTGTGATAAATAGAGCATTTGCTCCTATAGGAGCAAATGCTCTATTTATCACAATGGTTTCACAAAGTGACTTTTACAGAGTCGTCGAAAGTCGTCAATATAAGGGAAAGGGTTAATCTGGTCGTACTGTATATGTTATCTTGTGTCGTGACACGTGTAGTTGTCTCCCTTTGTGAGATTTAATTTGACCAAGATGTCTGCAATTACTACAGAGCTGTTTGGTAAGACGGCAGAAGGGAAAGACGTTAACTTGTGAGTACCTTTGAACTAAATGTTTCTACTTGTAAGCACAACATTGTAAATGAAAACATGTGTAACTGTGTATATTCATACGCTTGAATGGCTTTGACGTGTCTTAATATCAATAAGCTCGTATGCTATGTGGTGTACATGGCGACTATTGACTGATAATGTTTTATGCTGAAAACGCTGTCTGCTGGCGTGTTATTAAGTAACGTTTTTGTAGATTTGAAACAAATCTTAGAAATAGTGTAACACTTTGATTATTTCATTCATATAAAGATCAATCACATGGTTGATTTGTTTCAGATTGACACGTTGTACGTGTGTTTGCAAAAGACTGAAAGAAAATCTACTAGATCTACTAGTATCTTAACAAATACGAACATTTGTTAGATCATTGACAACTAATATACAGCTAAGCATTTAAGTACACCCGCACTTAAAGTAAATATGTGAAATCGCCAGATAAATGTCTGAGCACATAACTTTCCCCAAAATATGGACTTTTATGATAATCTTTCCAAACAGTTTTAACCCTTCTCTTGCTGAATTTTAAAACACATTTCTCCTTCTTTACCCATGCCATGTGGTATAATTACATATATCTTCACTGTGTACACGTATTTCGCTGTGCAATCACTGCTGGGGAGTGCACTGGTTGCACCTTCAACTTGTAAATAGTGCAGACCCTGATGAGACAGCTCCTGCAGGAGCTGTCTCATCTGGGTCTTCACTATTTACAGGTACGTATATTGGCGTGAATAGCAAGCGAAGGGTTAATCCGTTTGAGACGCCGAATAACTAGGCGTCTCGTCAGGATCCAAACTGCTTGATAAGCTGTTCAAGCTTTTAAATCGATATGAATGAAAATAAACATTAAAAAGAACTGGGGCAGGTATCATTTTTGCAAATTGAAATTAGATGAAATGTTATGTTTGCATCTCTCTTAATTGTGATCGTTTTCCACAGATACACTCTTAAGGCAGGCGGGGTCACGATCAAGATTATCAACATCGGCTGTTCTATCCGGGACATTCTCCTTCCTGATAAAGACAACAACGTTGTTGATGTCAACCTTGGATATGATACTGTAGAAGGTCAGCTCTCACATATCTACCATAATTACCCAAGTACTCGGGCATCCTGTCTGCCTTCCCCATCTGGTTGTAAAGCTAACTAATTCAATTTGGCACTGTGCAATGTGTGCATCCATATAGTAGAAAATCCTGATCAAACGGCTCCTTAACCCTTTCCCTTATATAAACGTGTTTTCACGCATTTGCAAATAGAGTAGACCCAGATCAGAAGGAGCCGTCTGGTCAGGGTCTGCTCTGTTTGCTAATAGAATTTGATATATCTGTTTCTTTGCTTTCTAAAATGTCTACATCGTTCCATCTTCCATATTTCTTTATAAACTAATTTGTCCATGAATATTCAGTAGGTATTGAAATTAGAAATAAACATAGAACAGGGAAAGGGTTAAGGTGCAATTTGATATGGGCCATGGTGTATATTCGAGTACTTAGAATAATTAGGATATAACACTCGAATAACCTTTATTCCAACTTTAAGCAGAAACTTAATTTTTCACAGCGGGTAAAGGTTTAACCATTTACTCCATGAATATTCATGTAAGAAATGATATCGTCATGAATATTAATTAGATTGGTTGTTATTAGGGTTATAATAGCATATGGACACCGGAATTTTGGCCATGACAGAAACTGTAGAATCATATCTATAGGAACCGTCTGATCAACGTCTGCTGTGTTTGTTAATGAGAAAATTATAATAGATCTGCCTCTGCACATGCTGTTTCTACCATTAACCCTTCGCTTGCTATTCGCGTCAATATACCTACCTGTAAATAGTGAATACTCAGATGAGACAGCTCTTACAAGTACAAAAATGAGTCATGCAGGAAACACCACATACAGAACAAACAGTCGCCCGAACAGCAACACAAGGAAACAGCAAATGTACATATAACTATAAAAACATCAAGAGACGCACAAAGACAAAACAAACATACAATAGGGGGAAGATGGAAGTACCGCCTTGGAACGGTCAGTGGCAAAAGTCACTGGGGGGGTTAAACCGGTTTATGTGCGCCCAACCTCACATTTATTCCATCCCCACCCTACAAAACAAACAGTGTAAATAAACGTATCCCCTCTCCGACTAATCTACAACAACCGTGATGGCAATAATACAGTGGTAAAGTGCATGTATAACGAAAACATTTAAGTGAACAAACTGTATCCACCTATCGCTAGTGTACTCAATGATTGAGCTGCAAACAGAGTAACTGTAGAAAAGTAATAAAGGGTACGACAAAAACGAAATAGTACAGATATCTGACGTCCTCCTTCCGTTTCTGGATTTAAGAGGTCGCTTTCATAGAGTACTAAACCTTTCTTGTCGGCGTACATGCAAAGAGGCCAGCGTGATTGCCAACTGTAAAAGGGTTGACAACCAAACATGCAGTATGTTGTATTACTATAGGATCATATCCCTTTTTAATGAAATTTTTAACACATTTGATGAACAAAAAGAGAAAATGGGTATGTCCAATAATTTTACGAAGTTTGTAAATCACATCACCATAAAATTCAGGATGTGAAATACCGTGTCGCAGAAGTGCCTTGAGATTACATTGGTACTTGTCAATAAGTGAGAGATTTCGATTAGTTGATTGTGCACCCAATGCACTCCACAGCAGTGATTGCACAGCGATATACTTGTACACGGTGAAGATATATGTAATTATACAACAGGGCATGGGTACAGAAGGAGAAATGTGTTTTAAAATTCAGCAAGAGAAGGGTTAATAAATTCCCACATGTTCATATGTTCATTATGCCATCATTTGTCACGTGAGTATTGAGCTGGGCTAGGATTAAGGAGGTACTGCTGTTCTTCCAAATGTTTTTAGATTATTTCGATGCTGTAACTCTTATCCGATAGAGACGCCTTTTGGCGCATGTGCAAACAGTGTAGATCCCGGTCAGGTGGTCCTACAGGGACCCTCTGATCAGTGGCTGGTCGGTTTGCTTACACATAGTTTCTATATTGGTCAAAGAAAGCTGTGTTCATACTCCATTCAAAAATCAGGTCTCTGACTAATTCCTATAACAGCTTTCTGCATTACTTTTGCCCCGCATTTAACAACCACCTCTTCTGTGTTCAATAAATGGATGACCGCTTAATTAAAACAGGTTCTATACTCTATAATCGTTGCAGGCTATTTTACAGAGGGGACAGCTTATGTGGATCTAAACTGTGAGCGAGTGTCTGAGTATCCCCTTACTCCAATATGCCGGTCGTAACAAAACACATGTATGCTAAGTTTACATTCAAACTTAACTCGTGTTTCTCGTTTCTGTGAATAACTCTATAGTAAGGATCAGGGATAAAATGTTATGTTATGTTTATCTTTTACGTAAGATTATGTGGCAAATCCTGGATTTCTTGGATGCATATGTGGGCGTGTGGCTAACAGAATTGGGGGTGGGGCGTTCACCCTAGACGGAGTCAATGTCGATGTTTCAAAGAACGATCCCCTTGGCAACAATATATGTCATGGCGGCTTTGTTGGCCTCTCGCGGGTAAGAATGCTTTGTTATACATGTATTCAACAAACATCTCACCATAGACACTGTTTGAGAAGTTTCGTGAATGAATAATTCAATGTTTGAAGCATTTTATGATTTTTATCGTATTAGGTGAACCATTTTCCTGTTTAGTATGTATTCAGTATTTTATCAACTCATTAATAGTCATGGACAGAAGCAGTAAAATAGGACAGGGACATTGATTTTAATCCACTATGGGAGAAACTGTAAAATCAGATCTATAAGCACACAGAGTAGATCCAGATTAGACGGCACCTGTAGGAGCCGACTGATCAGTGTCTGCTCTGTTTGCAAAGGCATGAAAACACGTTTATATAAAGGGAAGGGTTAAACACTGTATTTAGCTGTGTATGACAAATACGGTCTAGCTTATGGGGAGTAAGAATCAATGTCATTAATTCAGCCCGTAATGACACGCCGCGTTTTCAACTTGATGGCGAATGTATGGTCAACGCTGCTTTGTTTTCTTTATTACTTCATACTAAGGCGATCATGAAATACAGTATGTTTTGCAATAAAACACAGATATAAAAGTACACGATATAAACAAGATATACAAGACGCTGGCAATAAAGTTGATATCGACCAAAGGGTTGGAGAGAGAGAGAGAGAGAGAGAGAGAGAGAGAGAGAGAGAGAGAGAGAGAGAGATGGAAAGTTCGCCGATAAATGTGATTTGATCTGCTTTAAGTCATATTTGATTCTATATGTTAATGCGATGTCATCGATTTTCAGCGATATTTTGAGGGCAAAATAGATGGTTCAAAACTCGTTCTGACGTATGTCGATGTAGATGGTGCTGAGGGATTTCCCGGTGACGTCACCGTGACGGTGACGTATGAGTTGACGGAAGAGTCGGGACTGATGGTTGATTACCATGCAACGACAAACAAACCAACGCCGATTGACTTGTCCAATCACTTCCTGGCAAATCTTGCTGGACATGTTCGTTTTTCTCTAATGTCTATGCCCCTACAAGGTGGGGGAATATATATTTGCTCTTGTCCGTCCATACGTATGTACATCCGTCTGTACGTACATCCATCCATACGTCCGTACGTCCTACAGCAGTGGGATTACTTTTAACTTTCTCAGATGAACAGCATTGATGTGAAGATGTATGTAAAGAAGGGATTTTTACCAGAGCTGTGGTTGACATTTTCTTCATTGTATAACATATTGAAACAACCATGTGTGTCCAACTCCGCATAACCAATTGGAGGATTTATTTCAAACTTTCAAAGATGAACAACGTTGATATGAAATTGTGCGTACAGAAGGGAATATTGGCTCCGACCGTTTTTACCATGGTTATGAAACTTTCTTCGCTATGTAACATATAGTGAAAAATGCTTGCTTTAGAAACAATATCGCCAGTGGCACCCGTGTCCTATGGACATAATTTCTAGTTTAAAATAATATCACTCGAACGTTTTGGATTCGCATTCTATTTTGCAGGCAATCTATTTCATTTAATTCAACCTATCATTGCGTGAAACAAAATGTCCTGTGGACGCAGTGTAGACGTAGACGAACACGTTCACAGAGAAGCCCTCACATTAGGGTCTGCACCGTAATACACTTTTCTTAAAACTTTGTGAGGGATTTAAAAAAAAAAGGTATTCCTCACACAACTTACTATGCCTATATAATGAAGACTTTAAGATGACCCTATTTCAAATGTCTGGCTCCGAGTTGGCAGTTCAAAAAGAAACAAGGGGATCAGATCAATATCGAATGTGTATTCTTGATTTTCTTGCAATCAAATGAGTTAACCCTTCGATTGCTAAGGTGTCATAATGGCATTGACTTATCACTATTTATTGGTAGAATATTTTCAGTTTGAAACATTCGAACTGGTACAGAGTGTTGAGTGACAAACACTGCAGACCCTCGTCACAGGGCCGCTCCAGGAACCCTCCGATCTTGGTCTACACTGTTTGTAAATGCCAGTACACTCGTTTATCACATTCAAAGGGTTAAAGATGAATGTTTTCGTACAACAGTGGTCAGATTGTCCAATTGTTTTTAAATTAATATTTATAAAACCATGGCTAATTTAAAACCCATGTCTAAAAACAACTAATTTTCTGCAAAGTTCTGTAGTTTAAAAACACATTACTATGCTATTTTCGTTATGGCATTGACATAAACTGTAGAGTCAGATCTGCTAAAACTCCATAAGCAAACAGAGCGACTGTTATCATACAGCTTCCGTAGGAGCCCTCTGATCTGGGTCTACTCTGTTTGCAAAGGCATGATTTTACGTGCCCCATATAATTAATGTCAAAGGTTACCTCCTGTTGCATATAATGCTTCAATATGAAAAACGAATGTGTCCGAAATGTTAATTAGAAGGAATTGGCCGTAAATAATGCTGAAGTAAATACAGTAAAACCTCCAAAGAGGTATAATTCTGGGTCTTAAAGCAAGGTGGTAGCTTAATGCAGGGCAAAAATATATTAATTTAATGCAAACAGCTCCCGCGGTATTGTATTGAATAGTCGCTTTAGAGAGGTTCTAATATAGGTTAATATTAAAATGAATGACTGTTTCTTAATTACTGTATGTTTGGTTTAGTTGTTCATGGAATAGTCTTGGTTTCAAGTAAGATGGTCAAATGTCAAACGTTTAAAACAGAAAATGAAATCTTAAAATGAAACTTCCATTTCAGGCCGCCGGAAGCATAGATAACCACGTGGTCACTATAAATTCCAGCAAGAAAGTGGAATTTGATGACAAATTTATACCAACAGGTAGGCCTAATAATTTGAATACGAGAAGCGTATTAAACTCTTTCAGCCTGGAACACACATATACTGTCATTTTCAAACAGTGTAGACCCAGATCTGAGGGTTCCTAAAGTAGCACTCTGAGCAGGGTCTGTACTGATTGTCATTCAAAATTCTCTAGCAGTTTTAAGCCTTTCATACTGATTGGTCTCTATAATTAGACAGATATGGGCTATTACACTAGATATGGGCTAGTACACTAGACATGGGCTATTACACTAGATATGGGCTATTACACTCTGCTAATTCATTGTTGAATGGGATAATAGCTGTGTGAAAGGGTTCCTACAGAGGCGTAATGTAACACTTTACTAACGTCACTACAGTAGAACCTGTCCTAAGCGGTCATCCATGTATTGAACACAAGAGTGTTAAAAACAGGTGGTTGCTTATGCAGGGCAAAAGTAATGCAGAAAGCTCCTATAGGCGGTTTCTGCATTACCTTTTGACCTACATTAAGCTACCACCTGCCTCACCAACCCATAATAAGAGTTATCTTTGATAACCGCTTTAGACAGGTTCTACTGTACTCTGAGATTGCATGATGTATGACATGTTTGAAGGGAATGTGATACACACGGCTGTTACTGCCATATGTTGAGGTGTCTTAATATAGAAATTGTTATCTATTAAAGGGAAACTGATAGATACGGATGGGACAGTCACGGACTTCCAGAAACCAACTCTTCTGTCTGACGTCTTAGACAAACAGCCTGCAGGAGACGGGTTACACCACGCCCTGGTACTGACCGGGGAGAGGGGCCAAAAGAAATTGGTTGCCAGGTGCGTGCACAAAATATCTTTGCATGTGACAGGTTGCATTACATCCCCATATTGCCTGGGGATAGGTTACGCCACGCCCTCGTGCTGCCCTGATACTGCCCGGGGACGGATTTACACACGTCCCCATACTGCCCGGGGACGGGTTACATCACGCCCTCAATCTGTCTGGGTCGATTTGCACCACGCCCTCATACTGTCCGGGGCGGTTTACACCACGCCCTCGTCTGGCCAGGTTAGGTTTGTGTACCTTTGTATCTGTATACGACGGCACTACCTCCTGGATAGATTGAATAAAGTTTTGCGGGCTCGAAAACATATTAAGCTAATTCTGCAAACATTCGTTCCGAGTGGTAAACAGTTTGGATCTTGACGTTTCATCTGGATCCAAACAATTTACAAAGGCAAGCAGAATTTCTCTTACAATATACTAAACGTTGGCCAGATAAAGCAAGTAAATTAATTAGGCGTTGTAAGTATAGGTTAGTGTTTGTCAGCATATTATTCAAATGGATATTTAGGACAAGCAGTGTGAATCGCGACATTTAGTAGTTTAAGAGAGAAAAAAACTCGATATTTCAATACGGCCCAGCTTAAAAAATGTTGTAAATAAATCTCCGAATACCTACTCATAGTTGCAGGATGAAACCTAAAAAACTATGGTACTCATTGTTTCCGCTTGTCGCCGATTATTGTAAAGTCTTATTTTACAATAAAGTAGAATTTATCTAAACCAAACTTTCAGATTAGTAAAAATGCCAGTCTTTAAGATAGATAGCAGTTTAATACAGGTTGAAAGTCATGTAGGAAGCTCCCGAAGGAGTTATTAACACGACTTGCACCCTAAATTAAGAAGCCATCTTTATAAGGTTTTGCCCTTTCTTCCATGTAAGAAATAATGACACAATGAATACCAATTAGATGACTTTTATAATTGCATATTTTTACCGTGGCAAAACTGTAGAATCAGATCTATGTCCTGAACAAACAGAATGTATCCTGATAAGATCCTACAGGAGCCATCTGATCTGGTTTTACTCTGTTTGCAAAGGCATTCTAAAGCCTATCAATGGAATAATTTTATACAGGGCCGAGCATCCAGCCTCTAAGCGCTTTATGGAGGTGTACTCCACGGAGGGTGTAGTGGTGGTATACAGCGGCTATTATCTGGAACTACTCTTGAAAGACAAAAAGTGCAAGGACGGCAAAACTTATCAGAAGAGTGGCGGCATTCTGTTTATGCCACAAGGTTACCCGGATGCAGTCAATCATGTAAGTAGACGGATATACAGTAGAACTTTTCAGCGACCATTCATTGATAATACAGATTAAACATAGAAATCTTGAAAAGCAGGTGGTTGCTTAATGCATGAAAAGAGTAATGCAGAAAGCTCCAATAGGAGGTTTCTGCATTACGTTTGACTTGAATTAGTTTTCACCTGCCTTAATCCTTTCCTCCATAGGCTATTTTAGACCCAACCTCTTTGAACAAATCTACCGAAAAGGGACATTACCTAGAGAAAAGAAACATTTCAGAATTTTGTTGTTTAAAACCATTGTGATAAATAGAGCATTTGCTCCTATAGGAGAAAATGCTCTATTTATCACAATGGTTTCAAGAAGTGGTTATTACAGAGGCGTAGAAAGACGTATTTATAGAGGAAAGGGTTAAAGACCCTTAATTAGACCTGTTTTATGGTAGTTTAAGACTGTTTAACTGGATGCGTCTTTGCGACATTACTTTTTAGAATATTGTTCGCAAGTTACTGCCAGTTTCTTGAATGACACTTAGAATTGACTGATTTTCGATACAGCCAAAATACCTATTCTCTATTTGTTCCAACTAGGTGATATTTCAAATGAAGCATAAATGCGAATGGTCTAAACTTAGTAGAACATGCTTATAGCGATCATGCACATATAGAATAAAATACAGAGGTATATAAGAGCGCACATGTACTTGCTTTATGTAGGACGAAGGTAATACAAAAGAACTTTCTGCTCGAAAATTTGTGGTTTCAAACACATTTTATATGTTGGACAGAAAATCGAATAGACTAGTCAATTTTTAAACTAAACGTTTGCCATCGGTCTGTAAAACCATTTATTGTGGCATTGTTCGATCTGTCCGGTATCAAACAGTACATTTTAAAAAAAGCATTACACTTACTGGACAGTAATCTGCCAATGAATCATAATCTCCAGTTTATGTCTCATTTACCTTTTACTCCATGAATATTCATGCAAGAATAATGACATCATGAATATTAATGGGATTATCGGCACATAAACACAGGAAGTTTTGGTCATGGCAGAGACTGAAGAAATATCTCTATATCATATCATAAGCACATAGAGCAGACCCTGATCAGACGACTCATACAAGGGCCTGTGTCTGATCTGTGTCTGCTCTGTTTACAAAGGCGTGTAAAGGCGTATTTATGAAGTACAATGTTAAGTTACTATTTCAGTCTGACTTCCCAAGCTGCATACTACGACCAGGAGAGACGTACCACACTACGACCTGGTACAAGTTTGGTGTCGCCCAGTAGAACCTTAGTGGTCCGGATGTGCCCATGTATGAACATGAATAGTATTTGTTATTGCCAAGTAGATTCTTGATGGCACACAGGTGCGACCACAGCGTGTACATGGATATTGTTTGTCACCGTAAAGTTGAAAAATGTGATGTACTTCTTTAACACATCATCTCCTAGTGACGCATTTTTGCGCCTCTATAAAATTCACATTGTGAAACCATTGTGATAAATAGAGCATTTGCTCCTACAGGAGCAAATGCTCTATTTATCACAATGGTTTCAAACTACAAAATTCTAAAATTTCCCTTTTCTCTAGTTAATGCTCCTTTTCGTTAGATTAATTATAAAAGGTTTGCTCTAAAATAGCCTAGGAGAGAATGGGTTAACATCGCCCAATAGAAGTATTGTGCTCTGTCTATGACTTATAAAGATACTCATAAATAATACTGCATTAAAGTATATGTGTCTCATTACAATAAATATACATGGTCTTGTTTTATATTGTTGAATAAAAGATAGAGATATGGAGAGAGAACGAGAGACAGATATAGGGACATACATACAGACACACATACACCCACAGACAGACAGACAGACAGACAGATACACACATATACACAGACATACACAGACAGATAGACACACACGCGTACACACAAACGCATACAGACAGTCACACAGACACACACACACACAGAGTTACTAGAACTGACTTTAAATGACGTTCGTATCTGTTGCACGCTTGTCGGAATCCAGCTAAAGATTGTATTACGTGCATGCTGTTTGAACTGTATTATGAAGGTACACAAGGGTAATCAGTTTTCATAGTAAACATTATCTCTTCAGTAGAATGCGATGAAACTATTATTAATTTTAAAGATGAAAAAGTATCACCTGCTGTTTAAGACAAATGTGTTTAATAATTAATGGCCGCTTAAGACAGGTTCTACTATAAGGTGTTTGCAGCAGTGGTCTGTGACACATATTTCCAGGTAAATTGTATTCAATGTACCATGTTTCAGCGATGGCTGGTTTTGGTCTACTGTGTTTGCTCTGTCCAAAGGTCTGATTTCTTATAAATGTGATAGAGGGCGCAAAATAACTGGCTAGAGCTAACAGTTTGGATCCAGATGAGACATACGTTCAGATACCAAGTGTCTAATTTTCATTCCAAAATGCTGGACTTGTTCAACTGCTAATGTAGCCGGGTAGAGATTGTGGTGAAATAAGTTGATAGGCTTTACTGTGTGGCTTGGTAGCTCAGTCGGTAGAGTGTTGGCATGGTAAGCCAGAGGCCCTGGGTTCGAGTCCCAGTCGAGTCACAACTTTTTCACCATGTTAGATTTGGCCCCCAACGTAAATAACCCATAAGGTGATTTATAAGAATATATGAAGATAATGTGTAATAAAAAGAACCCGTGGAGTGTTCTTTGAGTAAGAATTCGGGACGAATTCTTGTGTAGAGGGTGTGTGTGTGTAGCCGGGTAGAGATTGTGGTGAAATAAGTTGATAGGCTTTACTGTGTGGCTTGGTAGCTCAGTCAGTAGAGTGTTGGCATGGTAAGCCAGAGGCCCTGGGTTCGAGTCCCAGTCGAGTCACAACTTTTTCACCATGTTTCACTAAGTAAGTATATAATTGAAATAAATATAACTTCTGCTGGTTAATAAAAATTATCCAGATCAGCTACTTTATTTATTGATGATTGATCTTGGTCAACACTGTTCACATTGCCTATAGATGAGGTCCGAGGTCCGGTATATACCGGTCTGGTATATTTGCTGATTCAGTTAAAATTAACAACAGGAGCTTAAAAGACCTGTATTCGATTATACATACACATATTCATACAAAACTCCCGTGAAGTTTTATTCGGCACTCAGCATGTTTTTGCAATAAGCACAGTGTCTTGTCTATTCAGTACGTAATTCCGCACACCAACTGTTGTAATGTTGGCGACAAGTCGACTCCCGAATATGCGTAACTTAGAGTCTAGCCAATGCGACCACAATATTCATTAACATAGAAACGTAAAGTAAAGTCAGGTGGTAGCTTATTGCAGGACAAAAGTCATGTAGAGAGCTCCTATAGGTGCTTTCTACATGACTTTTGTACTGCTAATTAACCCTTTCCTTGTTCTATATTTAGCCCAAATTTCAATACCTACTGAATATTCATTAACAAAGTAGTTATAAATAAATATGAAAGATTGAGCATTGTAGGGATTTTAGAAAGCAAAGAAACAGATCTTTCAAATTCTATTAGCAAACAGAGCAGATCCTGATCAGACGGCTCCTCTAGGAGCCGTCTGATCTGGGTCTACTCTGTTTGCAAGTGCGTGAAAACACGTTTATATGAGGGAAAGGGTTAAGCTACCACCTGTTTAAAAATCAGAATAAGAATTCGTTTTGGTGGTCGTATTAGCGAGACTTCACTGCACCTAGATGTTTCCTTGCGTCCTAGACCAGTATTCATATGCAGTCTTCCTACATCTGTAATGAGCTGGAAAATGGCCGAGATACTGTTGAAGCGACAGTAAGCCCCGAACAAACATGTAACTAGAGCTTACAGTTTGTATCAAAATGAGCAGGTATCTTTAAGCAGTAAACAACTTATTAAATCGTGTTTTATAAACGATGGTTAGAACACAGATGTCTTAATTTGATCCATTATGTTTGTCACCCTGTTCGTGTTTATAAAAATTATCTGTACCTTAGCTTTGAAAAAACACATGTAGACACAGACACTTAGCATGGTTTAGAGAATGCTACTGAGAAAGTCCTCCCATCAGTTCACTATGCTTTTTACATACATCAACATGGCACCAACTAATATTGATGAAGCATGCATATAGATGGCGCTGTTGGTCTGCACTGCCAGTGTAGAGCAAACTTTGGAATGAGGGTTGTCAAGGCAATATAGGTCCACCATATCTCTGCAAGCAAAATTGAAGAACACTTACAGTAAAATCTCGATTATTCGAACTTTCAGATACCTATCATTGTCGATCTTTAAGACAGGTGGTAGCTTAATGCAAGATGAGTCGTGCAGAAAGATAATATGGGAGCATTCTGTATGACTTTCACCTGCATTTAGCAGTCACCTGCCTAAAAGGGTCTAATTTCTTCTAATTAAGATTTCGAATTGTCGAGGGATTACTCTAGTTTACTGGGCAATTTGTCATCTGCACCAACTGTTGCCTGAAAACCATACAATCAGAGTGGTATAGAGCTTTGATAATGAGATGACGCGTCAAATTGGCATGCTATCCTGTGCTGAGATATTGTTTCTTAATGCAATATTGTCACAACTAGCGGACACTTATTATAAGTTATCTTCAACCCCATTCCCTCAATGCCTATTTTAGACCCCACCTTATTGAATAAAAATACTGAACATTTACAAGAAACTACATGTATATTTATTTATGATTTGTGTAGTTTTGAAACCATTGTGATAAATGGAGCATTTACTTCTATGGAACCAATGCTCTACGCGCTCGTATCTATCACAATGGTTTCAAAACGTTACTTCTATAGATGCGCCAAAAGTCTTCAGTATAAGGAAATGTGTCGAACACTATACAAGCATGATGTCAAACAGTTTCAATACTGATCAGACGCCGTCTTATCCTAGTCCAAGATATTTTGCAAGGTTGTATCGAATTATCCGCCAGCGCGCAAGGTGTTCAGTAAAAAATAATTCTTTGTATAATATAAATGAAAAACAAAACAGCTAAATAACAAAATCCATCAATAAACTCGTATACATATATAGTAAAAACCCTCCTAACGCAACCACTGACAGGTCATAATCTGGACCGTAGAAGCAGGTGGTTGCTTAATGTAGAACGAAATTTGAGTAGAAAACAGCCACTTGCTATTTTTAAGATATATATGTTCTTTCGTTGAGTGGTTGTTTTAGAGAGGTCCTACTAGATGTGCATGCATACATACCTTCTATTTTCTACGCATTCAAACATAATGCCTTTAAATTTCATCAGCTCAGCCAGTACATCTAACGATGGGTCATCACATTTGGTCCTTGGAAATAAAAGTGTTATGTTAAATCACATATGTAATCGTAGAGTATTTGGTGTTGTCACCGCTCGCCGTCTTATGTCCGGGGAATGTCTGTTCGTCTGTCAATACATCCATCCATTCAAATGTCCGGTTGACTATCCTTCATTCCGTCCGTCAACCCATTCATCCGTTCATATGAACGCCCGCCAAATGGAAGTATGTCCGTCCATCCGTTAATCCATATGTCCGTCCGTCCGTCCAACGGAAGTTCGTTCATCCGTCATCAATCGTTTTTGCGTCGCATATCTCCAAAAGTATTGGCCTACAGTTATGAAACTTTGTAAGATGTTTCTCATCATATGCTCGTGCACTCCGGGCATGATTATAACATACACTCAGAACTGCGAGAGGTACATATCTTATGTGATATATATCTTAGCATATAGTCATGACTAAGTAGGGGCAACCTTTTCTTATTTACATACGTACATGTATTTGTAGTTGCTAAACCTTGGTCTGTGTTGTTTTTAACCTTTGTCCTGTCTGTCTAACAAGTGTTGGTCACATTTTGACAGACATTTCTACGCATTCAAACATAATGCCTTTAGATTTCATCAGCTCAGCCAGTACATCTAACGACGGGTCATCACATTTGGTCCTTGGAAATAAAAGTGTTATTGGACCCAGATGGGACCCCGAATAACTCGGTGTCTCATCGAGATCTAAGCTGTTTGTCGCTCAGATAATAAATGCCTAAATACAATAAGGAATGAGAGCTTTGTTAAACATACAGTATATATCAGAGTTTGAGTCAAACAGCGACTACGTTCACTGTTTGCGTAAAATTGTCAGTCAACAATATATAACTACACAATGTAAAGCTTGAACCATCATGACTTACAGTAATAAACATGACATGTAATAAACAGCAAGTTGAGCAAACAGATGTTTTTTGAACGGCACGACAATGGTTAAAGCTGGTGTAAGTATTTTCAGCAACTTTACCTGTCTTTGGCTGGATTTTTATTCAACAGCAACACGGTAGCTTTCTTAACCTTAGAAGTCAGGTACGGCAGTTCATATTCCGCTAAATATCTGTAAATAGACAATAGTATTACCGGCACATTAAGTCGAGAAACATGTACATAAAGGTCTTATACAGGTGTATTTGTTGGTTCGTTCGACTGTCCGTCTTGAAATATTGCACTATCGGTTAATATTGAAATTTTCAAAAGTTTGTTCGTATTTAATTCAGATGTATCTACCAGTATCTGTACATCTCTTCAAGCCATAGTTTCCGATGACCACATAAATGCGCGTTTGAACGCACATATCCTGTGAGAAAAGAGCGATATATATAATCTTTACCTCATGAATATTCACGACTCAATGATTATTCATGAACTATTTCAGAAACTGTGGAATTAGATCAGTGTTTGAACGCACAGATTTATCTACCAGTATCTCTTCAAGCCATATTTTCCGATGACCACATAAATGCGCGTTTGAACGCACAGATCCTGTGTGAAAAGAGCGATATATAAATGTGGTATAATAATAATAAATACAATATAAGCAAACCGTGTAGACTCAGATCAGATGCATCTTTTCATGAGAACTTGTGATCGATTTACCAGTTGGTGTCAAACGATTCACAAGCGTACATTTCTCATGCAGGAACCCCACCACAAGAAACGAGACCATAAGCGTGGTTCAAAAGTCACTTGTACCTTAATTTATATAGGAGTACACGAATTAACCTTTAAATTCAGAAAACGAGAATACTGCCACTTTCACCCTGTATTAAGCAACCACCTGCCTAAAAGATTCTCAATTCTTCATTACTAAAACTTCGAAGTATCGAGTTTCACTGTATATGGTTACATGTATACTTGATATGTACGTTTTATCGAAACAAGTTTTGCTTGCAGGAGCTATTGGTAAGTTCGGGTTTCTCTTTACCTCATGAATATTCACGACTCAATGATTATTCATGAACTATTTCAGAAACTGTGGAATTAGATCAGTGCTCATATAGTATCCCATAAGCAAACAGAGCGGTCGATTATTCATTCAGTAGAAGCAACAAGTCAGACACGGTGACATTCGCCACCTTTAATGAAATGAATGGTATGACTTGGTGTCTACTTTGCGTGTTGAACTCTTTGCTCTAGCTGGGTGTTGAACTGTTTGCACTAGCTAGCGGTGATTATGATTTCTTATGCAAACAGTCTGGAAGCCAATGGGACGCGATTAACTTTGCGACTCACAAGGATCCATACTGTTTGACATCTGATTGAAGTTTGAAGAGAAATAAAAGTAAAATATATACGTCCAGAATTGCAGATGATTTTTTGCAGACAACAATTACCTAATGTACAAAGAATTAACACTTTACTACTTGAATACGCCTTCTTTCTACGCCTTTGCAAACAGAGTACACACAGGTTAGACGACTCCTGTCTACCATGTTTGCTTATAATATGATATAGATATGATTCTACATTTTCTGCCATGGCCGAAATTCCCCGTGCCCATGTACTTTTATTACTGTTCATGATGTCATAATTTCTTATATGAATATTAATGGAGTAAAGGGTTAAACAGGGTTGATTACTACATCAGTAACTTGGTTATGCGTAGATTCAGATTCAAATTGGTTAGTTTTGATGTCAAGAAAGATTAACCCACTGATTCATGTTAACCCATTCCCTCATATTGACGACTGTTGACGACTCTGTAAAAGTCACTTTGTGAAACCATTGTGATAAATATAGCATTTGCTCCTATAGGAGCAAATGCTCTATTTATCACATTAGTTTCAAACTACAAAATTCTTAAAGTTTCCTTTTCTCTAGTTAATGCTCCTTTTCGGTAGATTTATCTAAAGAGGTAGGATCTAAAATAGCCTATGAAGTAATGGATTAAGGTAGCAGTTTCTTTACAAAAGCAAACACATAAATCAGAGTGGCAAACAGTTTGGATGCTTATGTTTATTTACTCGGCATCTTCCTCGGCGTCTCATCTGAATGCAAACTGTTTACAGTCACGATTTTGTCGACGTCAGCGAAAGTGTTGGATCTTATTTGATAGAATCGAATTTTCCGACAGTCGAAGAGATTGCATTTTAACCCCTTTCCTTCATATGTACGTGTTTTACGCATTTACAAACACGGTAGATCCAGATCAGATGACTCAAATAGGAGTCACATGATCAGGGTCTGCTCTGTTTGCTAATGGAATATGATAGATTTGTTTCTTTACTTTCGAAAATGGCTACAATTTTCCACCGTCCTTATTTCATTATAAATACTTTGTCCATGAATATATATTCAGTAAGTATTGGAATTTTAAATAAACAATAAAATGATTTTCGCACGTGGTGTTGTCAAAGATTGGCTGATTATCTGCATCCATCATTATATGAATTTCTCCTGAAGCCCTCACTCCGAAACTCCTGGATGCAGCTATCCAAAAAGCACGCAGTGCACCCTGTGGACAAGATAGGGTAGATTCAAAGCCTGGGCAGTGAGCAGGGGGCGCCACCATACCATCATCCGGGTCGCTACACCACAGTAGCATGTTACCTATATAACCTGAAAGTACAATAGAACCTTCCTAAGCGGACTTTCATTTACTGAACATATGAATATAAAATACAGGTGGGTGCTTAATGCAATGCAAAAGTATAGGAGCTTTCTGCATTGCATTTTATTATAGTGAGTTTGTATTATCGAATATGAATAAACATTCGAATGCTGAGTGCAGGCATATTATAGTTACACTCATTAAATTACACTCACTTGCTTAAAGCAAGGTGAAAGTAAAACAGAACGCTCCTACATGTATAGGAGCGTTCTGTTTTACTTTCACCTTGCTTTAAACACCCACCTGCCTTTAACACAAAATACTTGATGTAATTTAG
Source organism: Azorinus chamasolen (assembly GCA_963576725.1). Lineage (NCBI taxonomy): Eukaryota > Metazoa > Mollusca > Bivalvia > Cardiida > Solecurtidae > Azorinus > Azorinus chamasolen. The sequence goes on along the minus strand of OY755235.1, from coordinate 25,028,326 downwards.
TGGCCGTTATAGAGAGGTTTTACTGTATATATTATCCCATAAGCAAATATAACCTGGTCATGGCGATCCTACAGGAACTGTCTGATCTGGGTCTACTATGTTTTGTAAACGCGTCAAAGGGCGTCTCTATGTAACCGTAAACAAGTACGCAGTCACAAATGATTCCCTTGCTCACATTGTAATAGATTAGATTTATTTCATTTCTTCAATACTTTTCTCCGTGAATATTCATGTAAGAAGTAATAACATCATGTACATTAATCAGCTGCAATTGTATTATAACATATGAACACAGGTATATCTAACCAAGACAGAAACTGTAGAATCAGATGTATGCTATATCATTAGCAAACAGAGAAGACCCTGATCAGGTGGCTCCCTATATGATCCGTCTGATTTAAGTCTACGCTGTTTGCAAATGCATATTTATTAAAAAGGCGTATTTATGGAGTAAATGGTCAAGAAACACTACCAGATTTGACTTTGGATCTAGATGTCCGGTATCTCATCTGGGTCCAGATTTTTTCAAAGGTCACCGTGAGTTCCTCCAATACATTGTAATTACAATTATTTTCTTCAGCCCTCGGGTGTTTTATTATTGGGTTATAACTTATAAGTATTAATATATCAATTAGATTATTAAACAGTGTGTTTTTGTGGCATCACTTCTCCGTTACTAAAATTTCGAAGTACATCTAGTTTTTACTGTATTGAAAGGATGTAGATTGTTGTCCTTTTGTTGATATGTCTATACTTATCAGTCAGAGTATTAGACAGAATATGGAACTTGTTTCCGTTGTTGCTACGTCTATACGTATCGGTCAGAGTATTAGACAGAATGTGGAACTTAGTTCTTTTGTTGATATGTCTATACGTATCGGTCAGAGTATTAGACAGAACATGGAACTTGTTTCCGTTGTTGCTACGTCTATACGTATCGGTCAGAGTATTAGACAGAATGTGGAACTTAGTTCTTTTGTTGCTATGTCTATACGTATCGGTCAGAGTATTAGACAGAATATGGAACTTGTTTCCGTTGTTGCTACGTCTATACGTATCAGACAGAGTATTAGACAGAATATGGAACTTTCTTCCGTTGTTGCTATGTCTATACGTATCAGACAGAGTATTAGACAGAGTATGGAACTTAGTTCCGTTGTTGCTACGTCTATACGTATCGGTCAGAGTATTAGACAGGATGTAGATTTTGGCCCTTTTTTACTATGTCTATACTTACCAGTCAGAGTATTAGACAGAATATGGAACTTGCTCCTTTTGTTGCTAAATATACAGACAAACGGATAAAACTCACTCCATACTTACCAGTCAGTGTATCAGAGAGAGTATAGTACTTTGCTCCTTTGTGGCTAAATCTGTGGACAAAGGGAAAAACGTTCTCCCAAAACAAGGACTGAAACAAACCAACACATGTTAGTCATGACCCCTCTAAAACAACTCAAATCGATCGATGGAACATACTGTATGTTAAACATTAAAATACATGTGCCGGTATGCGAATAACCATTACCCTCATATAAACGCCTATAGGTGCCGTCTGATCAGGGTTTGCCCTGCTTGATAATGGAATTTGATGGATATGGTTTCTTTACCTTCTAAAACGGCTGCAATGTTACAAAATCCATACTTCATTATAACTATTTTATCTATGAATGTATTGAAATTTGGAATAAATATAGAACATGGAAAGGGTTACCCTTTACTTCATGAATATTCATGAAATAAATGATGACGTCATAAATATCAATTGGATTCATTTTTAAAATGACATACCATGAATTTATAACAGATCTGATCCTACACATTCTGCTTGAGCTAAAATGTCCTGTGTACATATGCCATTATAAAAAACAATCTAATTAATGTCCATGACGTCATTATTTCGTACATGAATATTGAACTGGGATAGGGCTAAAACAAAACCAGGACAGCAAATTCGCCACTCTAGGATTTAAATTTGATCTCTTTGGCTGTCACGAATTGTCGTCTGCTTTAAGTTTTGGTATGTCCTTCTTCTTGCTTAAAACCATATACATAATATCGGACAATTTGAAACCTGATTGGACGCCGAGTTTGTCTGCGTCTCATCTGGATCTAAACTGTTTGCAATGGTTATTAACCCTTTCGCTGCCAAACTCTGTCGTCTGCTAACTTTGTCGTCTGCTACAATTTTTATTTTTTTTTATTTTCTTCATTTTTGTTTCAAAAACATAGTAGAAGTAACAAAGAGTTTGGATCCTGATGAGACGCCGAGTTACTCGGCGTCTCATCTGGATTCAAACTGTTTGCATAGGTAATCATAGATCCAGCATTGGCAGCGAAAGGGTTAAAGTTTCGCCTATACCAGTGAAATATTGAAATATTAACCCTTTCCCTCATATAAAAGCCTTTTCACGCATTTACAAACAGAGAAGATCCAGATCAGACGGCTCCTATAGTAGCCGTCTGATCAGGGTCTTCTCTGTTTGGCTTTTACCTGACTATATAGATCTGATTCTAATAAGTTAATAACTCAGCTAATAATTGTTCACAATGCCTTTAATTCTTACAAGAATATTGAGCTGGGAAAGGGTTTTAAAGTGGCACAAACGGCATCTTTCTATGTACGTCTAAATCGTGAGAAAAAAACGTTTTTCAAATCATATTGTTTATCTAAGATAATAATTTTGACCAACTTATCGACACTGAGTACTTTTGAAGAACACTCGACAACCGTAACATCGAATTTGTTTCAGATAATGCGATACCACTAATCCTAAAGAAACTATGCGGTTTGAAACTACTTATAACACACTAATTTATCACGTTTTTGTGGCCTTTATGGCGTCAAATGTGTAACACTGATAAATATCTGACACCCTTAACTGTTATCCTGTATGACTTATATTTGCGAAATGGCATTGCATGTCATAAGAATCGAAACTGTTTGCCGCTCTTCCAATGCTTTAGAAACAACAGGGTAAATTAACAGCAACGAAAGTTTGAGGAGACTAAAGTAGAATAAAGGTCAAGGTACCATCATGGATCTTGGATGCCCAGTACAGTAAACACAGTAGGTACAGTGTAAGTACAGTAAAAAAACCCTCTAATGTGACCACCAAAAAGGGGCATACTTCACAGTTGCAAAGGCATGTGGTAGCTTAATGCAGGACGAAAGTTATGCAGAAAGCTCCCCACATAACTTTCGTCCTGCATTAAGCAACCACCTGCTTATGAAGACAGCCATGTTTGTTCATTTAGTGGTCGCATTAGATGGGTTTTACTGTATAACCATTTATAAACGCGCATCTGGTCAATGTATCAGCTACAATGTTATCGACGATTGGTCTGGGTCAACACTGTTTGTAATCACAGACCGGAAAAAATTGCTCACATGGGAGAGGGTCGAGACAAAGTAATCGAGATATAATTATGATAGTTTATCCAGATTACATTGATGCGACAATGAGATTGCTCACATGCATGAGAAGGTGTCGAGTAAGAGTAAACGAGATATGGGATATTTTACCCACCCTGCATTGATGCGACAATGAACTGCTCGTGTATAGCATACCTTATCCGCAGGCACGGGGTGGTTGGTGAGCCTTATGTATTCAGCATATCTCTCCTCTGACACGTTACACCGAGGCTGGTACAGGAACGCTTCAGAAAACGAGTCCCAAATCTCCGTGCAGTTTCGAGATTTAAATCTGCAATGACAATTGTAAAGGCTTTAAATTAGAACCCCCTCTAAACCGGACGTTACCTTTTCTATACACATCGGTCTTCGATACAGATGACAGCTGAATGCAGGGTGAAAGTCATGCATATAACTCATCTAGGAGCTATCTGCGTGACTTTCGCCCTGTATTAAGCAGCCACCTGCCTAAAAAAATATCTAAATTGTTATCTACTAGTATTCCGGTTTAGAGAGGTTTTACTGTACAATAATAAAGTCTTTCTGTAGCGACCTCATAATGAATAAAAAAATAATTGGAATAAAGCAGGTGGTTGGTTTAATGCAGGAAGAATATAATGCAAAAAGCTCTTATAGGATGGTTTGCTTACTTTTCGTTCTGCATTAAGGTACAACCTGTCTTAACCCTTTACTCCATATATACATCTTAAAAACGTCATTGCAAACAGAGACGGCTTCTATAGGAGTCATTGGATCAGAGTCTGCTCTATTTGCTTATGACATAATATAGATCTCATTCTACATTCCGCAATGACCAAACCGTTTCTATGTCCATATGCAGTTATAAAAAAACAATCTAATCAATTGTCATGATTTCATCATTTCTCACATAAATATTTTTTATAGCAAAATGTTAAAATAGGATAAACAGTACGCCCCTCTAATGTTAGCACAAACATAGGTCGAATTCTGGGTCTAAAAGCCATGCGGTGACTTGATGCTGGACAAAAGTTATGCAGAAAGCTCGTGCAGGCCATTTCTGCATTGCTTTCGTGCTGCACTAAGCATCAGTCTGTTTAGAGACACATTTGATCATTCATGAAGTGGTCGCTTTAGAGAGGTTTGAACTGTACCATTATGTGCGGAGAGGTCTTACGTGGAATTATTCGGAGTTTCGTCTGGATCCATACTATTTGCAAAAGGTTATGAACCATTTCTCAGACAAACAGAACAGACCTTGATCAGACGGTCTTACAGGAACTGTCTGATCTGGATCTACACTGTTTTCAAAGGCGGCAAGGGCATTTAAATGAAGTAGATAGTATTAACTTATTACAAATTCATCGACAGCATGTTTATTCATAGGCTATTCTTAGATCCAACCTTTTTTAATAAATCTACCGAAAAGGAGCACTAACTAGAGAAAGGGAACATTTTAGAATTTTGTAGCTTGAAACCATTGTGATAAATAGAGCATTTGCTCCTATAGGAGCAAATGCTCTATTTATCACAATGGTTTCACAAAGTGACTTTTACAGAGCCGTCAAAAGTCGTCAATATCAGGGAATGGGTTAATATGTCCGTGCTAGTCGTCAATTCTAGGATATATTCGAGACTGTCTTCATAATACCCAAGATACACATTCATTCCTCGAGATTCGCTCAAATCGATTCAGTCAACTTTACTTATTACAGTGATTTTGGCTATTTCTCAGAAAGTTTTTTTTCTGTTATGGTCTGGAGCATAGAGCTTCACTAGAAGTTGTGTCTCTCAGAAGCTATTTGCTTTAGGTCACACTGCAAGCTCTATGAGTTGAAGGAACTCATTCACTTTAACATGGATGTGTCACATGGACGTATCCAAAGTTAATAATTATTGTTATAGGAAGAGCGCTTTAATTATAAGAAACGGCAGCTTGCAAAGTGGAGATATCTTGGATACATGTAGGATTCGACGGGACCTGAACTACATCGTGGTTGCGATATGGGCAGTGGGTATTGCCATTCAACAGTATTGCCATCAGAACATGCATAACCCAACAGTGTACTTGTTTCAGTAAAAAAATGGTTTAATAAAGTATTCAGTGTGCACAACCATGCGAAAGAACTTCCAATATTAGAAATTTCGCCGACAAGTTAAGTCCAGCTATTTCCATAAGCTAATACACTTCACATCTGATAGAGCCCCATATAAGATGGGCAAATCAAAATATGTTCAGGTTTAACTTCTTTACTGGTGGAGAAATGCCGATTTTAGTATTTGAGTACGCACCGGTATCTGTAGTTGTGTATATAATTTAAAGTACAGATATTTGTGATTACAATGGTGTTTGAACGGACCACATTTATCTATTAGGTTCTTTAGTCAGCACATACAGTTACTCGAAAGCTCTACGGGACAGATGCTCAGTGCGGTTCTTTAGTCAGCGCTCAGAGCTATACCTGGAAGCTCTATGGGATCAAAGCTCTATGCAGTTCTTCGGTCAGCGCACAGAGCTACTCAAAGTCTGTATGGGACAGATACTCTATGTGGTTCTTTACTGAGCGTGTAGAGCTACTCAAAAGCTCAATGGAACAGAAACTCTATGTGGTTCTTTACTGAGCGTGTAGAGCTACTCAAAGTCTGTATGGGACAGATACTATTTGTGGTTCTTTACTGAGCGTGTAGAGCTACTCAAAAGCTCAATGGAACAGAAACTATATGTGATTCTTTACTGAGCGTGTAGAGCTACTCAAAAGCTCAATGGAACAGAAACCATATGTGGTTCTGTATTGAGCGTGTAGAGATACTCAAAAGCTCAATGGAACAGAAACTCTATGCGGTTCTTTAATCAGCGCATAGAGCTACTCGGAAGCTCTGTGTGACAGAACCTATATGCAGTTTTTTAGTCAGCGCACATAGTTACTAAAGCTCTATGAAGTAACAGAATAAAATATATTGACAGCACGTGTTGTAGATTGGTTATTTACACACTATAACTCTATGAGACAGACGCTTTACGTGGTCCTTTAGTCGATTATTTCGTTAGCTGACGCATAGAGCTACTCGGAAGCTCTGTAGAACAGAATCACTATAAAGTTTTTAGTCGACTCAAAGAGCTACTCGGAAGCTCTATGGAACAGAATCACCATAAAGTAATTAGTCGACGTATAGAGCTACTCGGAAGCTCTATTGGACAAAGGCAACATGGGGTACTAAGTAAACGCACAGACCTACTCAGTGGCTCTATGGGACAGAATCTCTATGTGGTTCTTTAATTAACGCATAGAGCTACTGTTTTAAAAATGTTTTGTATGCTAGACAATGTTTTGTTTTGGCTAAGTTTCGTTTTCTTCATGTTTAAAATACAGGATGAATTAATTCATTTGTACATAATTTAACCCGAGCGTCATCTAGATTGACCCATGCATACAGAATAGACCCTGACGAGGTGCCGAGTCGCTAAAGTAACTTGGTCTCCTATCACGATCAAAATAAATCAGTGCCTTTGAAAATGAATGGTAAATATATGTTTTTAAATCCGATTTAGAGGACATGTATCTGCTATATAAGATATTTGTTATTCTAAAAGTACAGTAAAAACTCGATACTTTGAAACTTTAGTTATAAAGATTTGATGCCTTTTCATACAGAAGGCTGCTTAACGCCTTTTTGTCTGACTTTTACTCTGCATGAAGCTGCCACTTGTCTTAAAGACCGATAATAACAGTGTTTTAATGACCAAGCAATTGGGTCTTTACCGTATCATAAAACCAATACAAAGTAAATAGTTTCCTTATTGTTGATTTGCGTGTAAGCTGTGCTGATTTGGAAGGTATCGGATGGAAGATAATTTATAGCACGTATACAAACAATAATGTCTGGAAAAAATAATCAACCCAACATGCTTAAGTCAATTCCATGCAGAAGATAACGAACTATTTTCTGTATCATTACATGTACGTATGATGCGAGTGTAAATCATGCAAAAAGGTATTTAACGAGTTCAGTCCGTACACAAGAACCGTTTCACTACAGTAAAACCTCTCTATAACGGCCACTAAATTGTGTTAATTAGTTGGTATTTAAAGCAGGTGGCTGCTTAAAGCAAGGTGAAAGTAAAACAGAACGCTCCTATAGGAGCGTTCTGTTTTACTTTCACCTTGCTTTAAGCAGCCACCTGCCTTTAACACAAAATACTTGATATAATTTAGTGGTCGTTATAGAGAGGTTTTACTGTATTTTCAAACATGATCAGGATCCAAACCAAACTGGTTTCAGGCTCAGGACTTAATGGAGAACTATTGAAACTACATGTACAATAAAACCTTTCTCCCAATATTTTTTTTACAGTTAAACCCCTCTAATGCGACCATCAAATAGGGGCATAATTCTGAGGGGCAGAGGCAGGTGACAGCTTAATGCAGGACGAAAGTTATGGAGAAAGTTCCTATAGGAGCTTTCTGCATTACTTTCGTCCTGCATTAAGCAGCCGCCTGCTTAAAAAGACATCTATGTTTATTCATTAAGTGGTCGCATTAAAAGGGGTTCATTGTACATTGTTCGAGATGAAATACTTAAGACACGACTTGAAAATTGTTTGGATCCTGATCAGAGCCGAGTAATTCGGCGTCTCGTTAGAATCTAAATTGTTTACACGTTTGAGATGGGATAGGAAAAGAATAATATTGAAGAAAATTACTTACTATTGCTTATAACTGTAAGCACTTTCATTGTCAAGTACGACTATGTATTTGCAGACAGTGTGGATCCAGATGAGATAACGAGTAACTCGACGTCTGACCAGGATCCAAACATTATGTTTCTGAAGGAAAGAGGAAGACAATTCAAAGATGACAACTGAAGCAGACAATTAATTCTACATAGCAAAATCACTTGCATGGACAGAGTTACACATTTACCTCATGCAGACGCCTTTTGATGCCTTTGTAAACAGAATAAACCAAGATCAGACAGATCTCGACGCCCTCTCTGATAAGGGTCTGCTCCTATTTGCTTATTGAGTGATAATATAGATCTATTATTTCTGCCATGACCAAAATGTATGTGTTCATGTACCATGAGTGTAAAACTTCAGTTGGTTATCTATCTACCCCCTAGTACAGGTGCTACTCAATTCACTTGACGATGCATGTGCATTTAATTAACCCATTCGCTTGCTATTCACGTCAATATACCGACCTGTAAATAGTGAAGACCCAGATGATACAGCTCCTGCAGGAGCTGTCTCATCTGGGTCCAAACTATTTACAAGTTGATTGTGCAACCAGTGCACTACATAGCGAAATACGTATACACAGTGAAGATATATGTAATTATACAACAGGGCATGAGTAAAGAAGAAGAAATGTATTTTAAAATTCAGCAAGAGAAGGGTTAATGTATAAACCAAATGTTGGAGATAAGCAGAGTGTTCCTTTGGGAGTATAAACATTTAATCCTTACTAAAAGCAAGGTTTGGATTGTCTTTACAAACAGTTTGGATCCAGATACGATAGCGGGTAGCTCGTTGTCTCGTGAGCCTTATTTGTGTTAATTTAATTGTTTAACCCTTTCAACCTTGAATGTTCAAATGGACTATTCCAAGATTGAAACGGGTCGAGCTTACTGAATATTCATGGATTGTTATAGAAACCCCTCTAAACCGGACATTCAATTTAGTATAATTATCAGTCTTGAAGACAGGTGGCAGCTTAATGCAGGTTGAAAGTCATACAGAAAGCTCCTATAGGAGCTTTCTACACGACATTCACCATGCATTAAGCAGCCACCTGCCTAAAAGTATCTTCATTATTTTCTTATAGAATTCCGGTTTAGAGAGGTTTTACTGTATAATAAAATAGTGTACACACTAATGAGGGCTCCTTTAAGATTAATCTCATCTAGGTATATACAGTTTGCAAAGGACAATAGTGGCTCATGTCCCACATTGAAAGATATATCTGAAACAAAGTTTAGAGCGGACCAAGAAAGTAAGGACTTTCGAAAGAGTTCGTGTATCTAATCAAATACGTATTGATAAATCACCAAAACAACAATCTTCAAAAGTTGATAAGTGTCAAACAATGCAGACTCTGACCAGTCGCCGCGTTAATAATGCACTGGCTGTTCAGGGTCTACTCTGTTTGCACACTTTGTTCTATTTACAGTGAAACCCCTCTAAACCCTCGGAATTCTAGTGTAGAAGATATTAGATACTTTTATTCAGGTGGATGCTTAATGCAGGGTGAAAGTCATGCAGAAAGCTCCGACTTGCATCCTTCATTAAGATATTTATACTAAATTGAATATACGAGAGAGGTTTCACTCTACTCCGTTTATGTATTTGAACACAGTACTCACGTATTTCCATCACAAAACATCTGGTGGTTAATTAATTCCTGATAAATTGTGCATTTTCCTATTACAATTTCACGGAGATTCGAATTGGGAATCTCTGACTGGCGACATGAATCCTGCGACAGTGATCCGGAAATGAGGAAGAAGACGCACACACAGGTGAACGAACAGACACTACGTTTAGTCATATTAAACCCTCGTTGTGACACTAAGCCTCAGTGAAAGGTTTGCTCTTCAGAATGCTTATATCACCTCGCTATGAATGAATGATAAAAATGTATAGACTGGCCCAGGGTAGTGTTGCACTCGGAACACCTCGGCTATTTCTATAGGAGCCGTCTGATCAGGGTCTGCTCTGTATGCTTCTGAAATAATATATATCTGATTCTGTAGTTTCTGCCATATTTTAATTCCTTACGTTAATACACCTTTATAAAATATCTTCTAAATAATACCCATGATGTGATTATTTCTTACATAAATACATCACATATTGAGTATTGCAGGCAGAGTAGACAAAGATGAGCACACATTTACCGTCAAAGGGTAATACTGTTTTACAGCAGTGGAAGGCAGAACAAAACTACACACAGGGATCGACTTACAAAATATACTAAAATCAAACTTGTCCTGAATTAAGACAATTATAAATGGCTACCACTCGCATAGCTAAAACTACGACAACATTAATTGGTCTACTGCATGCCATTGAACGTATCCTAATGTCTATATATGACGATCGCAAATGGAAGTTGCGATCGTCGTATATGTTAGCTCGTACGATAATTTCAATTATACGATCTTTCGTAAGACGGTCCTCATATTTCTAGTGTCACACGTTTTGTGGATATATGTATATGTATTTTTCAATATTTGTTTCTGAATGTGAGAATTGAATTGTGCAGTGTTTATTGTCTAGTTGGAAAATCGGCACTATTGACAATCGGGTTTTTATGCTGATTGTGTTAGCGTGGAGTGTCAACATTAGATAATGAGAAAGACGACTGGTATATTTGATCGTGACTTGTCAATATTTGAAATATGTAAATTATTCGTAAACAATGGTGTGTATTTTTCTCCTCACATCCCACCACGCCAGATATCGGATAGAAAGCCAAGTTTTGGAGGCACTTATCCCTACCTCTCCATGAATAATCATCATCAGATCACAATTTTACTTTTTGCGTACGTCTCATCATTCGGCCATGTACCAATTTATACAGTAAACCCCTTCTAAATCGGAATACTAGAAGAGAAGAATTCAGATACATGACTTTCGCCTTGTATTAAGCAGCCGCCTGCCTAAATGTATCTGAATTCTTCTCTACTAGAATTCTGATTTAGAGGGGGTTTACTGTATAAATTGGTACATGGTCTCGTCAGGATCCAGACTGTTTGCCACATTAGCCATGATACTATTAGTAATGAAAAAGATGGCATGTTTATATTAGAGTAAAACCCGCTAATGCGACCACCTAAAAGATGTATCATTCTGGGTGCTAGATGCAGGTGATAGCTAAATGCAGGATAAAAGTAATGCAGAAAGCTCCTAGAGGAGCTTTCTGCATTACTTCTGTCCTGCATTAAGCAACCACCTGCTCATATAGACAGGTATGTTTATTCATTTAATGGTCGCATTAGAGGGGTTCTACTGTATTCACGACGGTTACCATTTCAATACTAATATTCGTCCGCAAAAATGTCGTCTGCTAGAATTGTCATAATATTTTTCTTTCATTTCTTCTTTAACTCCTTCGCTGCAAATTGCGCATCTGCGATAACCTATGCTACAGTTTTGATCCAGATGACCTGTCGCGTAACTCGTCGTCTCATCAGGATCCATACTGTTTGATACTGTCGTATGCATTTTTGAAAGAAAATGGAAGAAAATTAAACAAAATAATATGTGGCAGCGAAAGAGTTATATAATTACTCAATGTCTCATGTGGGTCCATATTGTTTGCAGAGGTCATTACAAATTGGTCGACAGCTCAAACCATTTACCTGGTGAAATTTCGTTATGAACAATATGCTGAGCTTTTGAAAAGGCATTTTTACAATTAAGGATACTGCAGACTCAGATTAACATTATTTCATAAGCAAATAGAACATACCCATGTAGGAGTCGTCTGATCTGGGTCTGCTCTGTTTGCAAGTTATCAAAGGTGTCTGTACCAGGTGAAGGGTTGAAGATGAAAGACTATGGTAAAGGTGGTTATAAGCCAAGCCTTCAGTATGGCTTCTTGCTATTCTTGCGGTGACATAGCCTTGTCGTTTAGTGCAGGCATAATTCCGTGACAGAGAGGGCATGGAGGTTATCTAACAGTAATTTGACATCTGAAAGATCTTCACATAATAGCGATCCTCGCCAACGGTATTTATTTCAGCGTTATGTAAACACCGCGATCTGAGCAAGACCCAGTACGACGTGAGTTGGCGAATACAGTAAAACCTGTCTTAACCCATTCCCTCATATTGACGACTTTTGACGACTCTGTAAAGGTCACTTTCTGAAAACATTGTGATAAATAGAGCATTTGCTCATATAGGAGCAAATGCTCTATTTATCACAATGGTTTCAAACTACAAAATTTAAAAAAAAAATCCTTTTCTCTAGTTAATGCTCCTTTTCGGTAGATTTACTCAAAAAGGTTGTATCTAGATAAGGCCTATGAGGCAATGGGTTAAGCGGTCATTCATTTATTGAACAAAAGGAGCTTTTTGCATTTTCTGGACCTGCATTAAGCTACTATCTGCCTTACAGACCAATAATTGGACCTCCTTTTGATGACCGCTTTAGACAAGATCAACTGTATACAGTGGAACCTCTCTATAATGGATACCCAGAAGAAATATAAGTCTGGATTATTAGCCCTTTCCCTGTTGAATATTCATGTAAGAAATAATGAGATCATGAATATTCATTACCTGAATGTTTATCTAGGAGCCGTCTGATCTGGATCTACCCTGTTTGCTAAGGCGTAGAAAGGCGTATTTATGGAGTACATGGTTAAACACATAGATTGGTTGAAAAGCAATGGCCGTTGGTCAATTTTAACGTGGATTGTGAGTATTCTTATTTTCTGTAGTGGGTAACATGTTTTTCATTGAACTCTTATTATGACGGATGGCAACAAATAACAAAATCACCATCTGAAAATGTGTTTCTTTTTCGTGTCTATGTATATCAATAAAGCTGTTAACCCAGTGTCCACTGAATAGGCAAACAGTGTAGACCCAGATCAGAAGGTTCCCCATGGAGCCCTCTGATCAGGTTCTGTATTGTTTGCTGAATCCATCGGTCAATAGGTTATACATGTACCAGCAAATACATTGTTTGCTGTGATCCCTCAATATGGAAAAGTGATGGGTTTAAGAATAAGGGAATAAATAAAACATGCCATTACATTCAAATATCCTTTTTATCCTGTTATAATTATTTTATCCTATTGGAAAGGGGAATAACCACCACAACAATGACCATACGCCACTGAAGAGTTATGCGACTTATCCTGTAACAGTTACCAACGGACACTTGCATGTTATTTATAACGTTATTCCAGTATACAGATAGATACCTGGGCAGTGCAACTCATTCCTTCTTAGAGGGCAGTGTAACTCATCCGTTCTAAATGGACAGTGCAGCCCTTCCGTTATAAATGGACAGTGCAGCCCTTTCGTTCTAAAAGGGCAGTGAAACTCATCCGTTCTAAATGGGCAGTGCAACCCTTTCATTCTAACAGTGCAGTGTAACTCATCCATTCAAAAAGGGCAGTGCAACGGATCCGTTCTAACAGGGTGGTGTAACCTTTCCGTTTAAAAGGGTGGTTTCCAGCATTAGAAACATATGAAAAATAAAATTTCTTCATGACAAACTTCCTTTATTGACTAGTGTTATAACAAAAGCACATCGTTTTAAGACATCAAACAGTAACGTCTTTGAATTGGAAGATTTTAATAATATCTCATAGTGCATTTTGAAACAGGGTGACAATGCGTAAAACTCGAGTTTTTTTCCAACAGTGTAGACTCAGATTATCCGAATTGAAACATGAAATCTAATCAGGATCTACACTGTTGTTTGAAAGAAACAGCAAGCCTATTTCCAAAAATGCTTTAAATGGTGCAGATTTAGGTCTGTTCCAACAGAGCGACTTCTCTCGGGTCTACACGTGCGCTGCTATGTGTGTAGTTGTTTTTTGTTGTTATACTTTTTATCATGCCCCCGAGTTCCCTTTCCCTGTGACACAGGTCACGTGAATATAGATGAACCCCCCAATTAACACTTCTCTTGCTATTCACGTCAATATACCGACCTGTAAATAGTGAAGACCCAGATGAGACAGCTCCTTGAGGAGCTGTCTCATCAGGGTCTGCACTATTTACAAGTTGATTGTGCAACCAGTGCACTCCACAGCAGTGATTGCACAGCGAAATACTTGTTCGCAGTGGAGATATATGTAATTATACAACAGGACATGGGTAAAGAAGGAGAAATGTATTTTAAAATTCAGCGAGAGAAGGGTTAACATAAGTATTCAGACACCCAATCGCCTTTCTCTGTCCTTTGGAAATTTTAGATTAAACTGGCATGGTAACAAATAGTGTAGACCCTGATCAGACGGCTACTTCAGGAATCAATTGATCTGGGTTTGCACTGCTTGTTTATATTGGTATGTCAGAGTATCTTAGGCAATGGTATATAAACAAATGTTTGTTCAAGCCATGACAGAAGCTGTAGATAAGATCTATATGATAAACAAACAAAACGACCCTGATCGGAAGGCTCATTCGGGAGGCGTTTGGTCTTAATCTACTCTGTTTGAATAGGTGTGTATATGCGTATCTTTGATGTTAAACATTTCCCTCTTCAATATCCATAAAGAATAATTACTGTATGAATATTAATTAGATGGTTTTCCATAATGGTGTATATCTGCTGTGGCCTTGGCAGAAACTGTAGAATCATGTGTAATTCCGTCCGATCTTGGTATACTCTGTCTGCAAGGGATTCAAAAGATGTATATATGACGTATGGTCTAAAGGCTTAATTAACCCATTCCCCGTAGGTTATTTTTAGACACAACCTCTTTGAATGAATCTACCGAAAAGGAGTATAAAATTTACTAGAGAAAGGGAAATTTTAAGAATTGTTCCTATGCTCAAATGCTCTGTTTACCACAATGGCTGTGACTTTTACATGTATAAACATAAATAGCGTCAATATGGGGGAATGGGTTAAGAAGTAGTTAACCATGGCAATCTGATCTGAGGATGACTAAGTCATAAATCATCGGAAGAGAAATGCAGTGGTATTATCCGTTCCTTGCCCCTATCTTTGGTCATTTTGGGAGCCTTGAGTGTTAAGATTCCGGATGATGATAAAGATGACGTCACTTCATTTGGATCTACCTCCTGAAATCAAATGTTTAAGAAAACCGAGTCAATGAAAACATGTTAAGAGATGGTCGTGACGTCTGATCACCATTCACGTCTAGGAATGGCCAGTTTTACAGATAGGATAAAACGAGACAATTTTTACTTAACCCTTTTAACCCTGAATTAAGACTGGAATATCCCAATAGAGATCAACTATAGTGTTCACTTAGTATGAACGGCTAGGAACCCTCTGATCTGGGTCTACACTGTTTGCAAATGACTGTGCATGCATGTCCCGGGTCGAAAAGGTTAATGCCAACGTCAAAATCAGTAAGTCTTGTGAGTGCTAACGTTGTTTCATCTTTACAGTCTGTAAAATAGTATTGTTTATCCCTTTCCCTCATATATACGTGTTTTCACGCATCTGCAAACAGAGTTGACCCAGATCAGACGGTTCCTATAGGAGCCGTCTGATCAGGGTCTGTTCTGTTTGCTGACGGAATTTTGATATATTTGTTTCTATACTTTCTAAAATGGCTACAATGTTCCACCTTCCATATTTCATTATAACTATTTTGTCCATGAATATTCAGTAGGTCTCGAAATTTGAAATAAACATAGAACAGAGAAAGGGTCAACAGTTTACCTGATGTAAATGCATTAAGTAGTAAATACTGTATGACTATTAATTAGCCGAATTTTATAATGCCATCGTGAACAAGACAGTTTTGGTCATGAAATAAACTGTAGAATCATATCTATATTGATCCATAAAGCAAACAGACCATATATTGATCCGAGTCTTCTCTGTTTTGAAATACGTTAAATCCGTC
Source organism: Azorinus chamasolen (assembly GCA_963576725.1). NCBI lineage: Eukaryota > Metazoa > Mollusca > Bivalvia > Cardiida > Solecurtidae > Azorinus > Azorinus chamasolen. Next base: position 25,012,360 of record OY755235.1, on the reverse strand, counting down.
TATAACAGATAGTGTTAACGGGGTCGCGTACATGAGTTGATTGACACGTTTATATTCTATCAAGTGTCAAACAGTTTTATTCTAGCAAGTGTCAATCCCTTTTTATCCTGAATAGATGTCATAATACATATAAAGCGTTGACTGATCTTAATTGGCATTGTTTGCAATTGTTCGAGTAACCTTTTTCTCTCCATACAAAGCAGATGAAGAGCGTTTGCTGTTGAGTATCAGTTAACCCTTCTCTTGCTGAATTTTAAAATACATTTCTCCTTCTTTACCCATGCCCTGTTGTATAATTACATATATCTTCACTGTGTACAAGTATTTCGCTGTGCAATCACTGCTGTGGAGTGCATTGGTTGCACAATCAACTTGTAAATAGTGCAGACCCTGATGAGACAGCTCCTGCAGGAGCTGTCTCATCTGGGTCTTCACTATTTACAGGTAGGTATATTGACGTGAATAGCAAGCGAATGGTTACCTTTGGCAGGTTATACTGTCGCCTGAACTCCCGCTCTACTATACCGAAGTCATCCATCCGTTCGCCATGTTTGGCGTGGATAACTATACGGTTGTTTTTAGTTTTCAGTGATATTTCGTCTGGACTGTAGTTGGAGATGTCCAGTGTAATCCGGAATTCGTCCTCCTCGTCGCTAACCTGAAGAAGACAAAGGCAACATCAGTTCCACGGGAAAACAATGTACAGAAAAAACCATCTAAACCGGAATTCTAGTAGAGAAGAGTTTAGATACTTTTAGGCAAATGACCGCTTAATGCAGGGTGAAAGTCATGCAGAAAGCTCCTAGAGGAGCTTTCTGCATGACTTTCACCCTGCATTAAGCTGCCACCTGTCTCCAAGTCCAAAAAAAATATTCTAAATTTCATGTCCGGTTTAGGGAGGTTTTACTGTATACACCAATCTCATCTGGGTCTGAAACTTGTTCTCTATTACTGCATACAATGTAGATTAGGTCGACAGTGTACACAGACAATTTACAGCTGAACTACGCATATCTCGAACTACAAGGGACAATGCAAATTACTTCGAGATAACAGAAGTTCGAGTCATCCGATTTCTTACGTGGACAATTTATCAAGTTCAAAGCTTAAAGTAGGTCTAAAGTAATGCTGAATGCTCATGTATTAGCTTTCAGAATTACTTTAGACCTGCATTAAGCTGTCACGTGTGTTTCTACTTTCTAGATAGGCGTAGTGGTACATTTTAGTACTGTACTGTCGATTTTGGAAGGACCGAACTTTAGCTTCGGGTTATCCCTTAGTTCAAGTTATCCGAATTCGAGATATCGAAGTTAAACTGTATATAAATTCATTTCTGAGCTCTGAACTTCGTATCATGGAAATACGGACGGGTGTATTTATATAGATACTGATCCAAAGCATATTTTTGCTGCTCGAATTGTTTCGTTTTGGGTTTGAAAAAACTCGAGCTGGTTAATTGTAGATTTAAACAGGTGTAAACAATATAAGAAGAGGTTTTTAGTGAAACTAATGTTACTTTTAAGATTTTTCACAAATAAACTCTACGCTTCATGAATATTCAAGTTTATATGAATATTAATTATCTACAATTATATCATAGCAATATGAACAAGGGATTTTTTTCTTCGCAAACAGAGCAGACTCTGATCAGATGGTTCCTACAGCAGCCCTCTGATTTGAGTCTACTCTGCTTGCAAAGGCGGGAAATGGTTAACACAGATCTCTAATCTGTGATAATTGTATTATACATGTATTCCATATGTCTTTGGCACGAACTACTTCACAACGCCGTTTACACTTCATATATAATATAATTATATAGTGTAGAAAAGTAGGACGTGCCTTCACTGACAAGCCATGCAGTGCGTTTACTCATTGGAGTAAACCCTGTTTCTAATCAGGGTCAAGATCGTTTGCAATCTGATATTTGTTTTAAAAATGGAAGAAGAATGTTTTCTAAGACATGTACCTAACGGAAATTACAGTTGAATGTAACTTAATAAGTAACAAGAGCACCGCAAGCGGGTGCGAACGCTCGTCTGTTATCATTTTGGTATGTGTGAATAGGCTTTGTCAAGATGAACATGCATACCAAATATAAAGGTTGTAAATGAAAAATTGAAGAAGTTATGGTCAATGTTAATATTTAAGACAACGACGACGCGGACGCCGGAGAACCGACAATAGCTCGTGATTTTTTCGAAACAGACGAGCTAAAAAAGGGTAGAGTTACCGGGTACCTTTTCGCCACTAACTCTAGTTGGGTTCCAGTATTGTTTTCCGGCCGTGCTGGATGGTTCAGTGTTAGGTTCACCTGGGGAAATGGCTGTAGACAATGGGCTCGTGGGGGCATTTGACGTCACTTCCGCTGTAGTTCCCTGCAATAAAACAGTCATCTTTAGATGACAGTTTAACATGGGCCAAGCACATATCGCATTAACGAACTGTCTTTGTGATGTACTCGTAGTAATAATGGGACTTGACCAAACTGATATGAACAAAACATCAAGATACAATATTGTATGGTCAATTCAAACCATACTTCTATTGCTTGCCTGTGGTCTGAATGCATACAGTCTCTCAAGACCGTTGACGACTGTACGTAAAGTTACCATTTCAGATATGAATATAGTCCGAAGGACAACATATCGAAATAGACCGGAAATCAGTGTGCTGGTTTGAAAGTATGCATGGGCTAAACCCTTTCCCCCATATAAACGTCCTTTCAAATATATGCAAACAGAATAGACCCATATCAGACGGCTCCTATAGGAACCGTCTGACCAGGGTCTGCTCTGTTTGCTTATGAAATCATAATACATTTAACTCTATACATGCCAAATAATCTTGTGAACATATGCACCTGTGTGAAAATTCAGCTAATAAATATTCATAATGTCATTATCTCTTATATGAATGTGCAACAAGGAAATTGTAAAAAGGGGAACCACTGAAGAGAACACATGGGGCGAGTTCCATTTAGAAAGACAGGCTTGCTATACAGTATAACCTCTCTATAACGGCCACTAAATAACATCAAGCATTTTGTGTTAAAGGCAGGTGGTTGCTTAAAGCAAGGTGAAAGTAAAATAGAACGCTCCTATAGGAGCGTTTTGTTTTACTTTCACCTTGCTTTAAGCACCCACCTGCCCTAAATACCAACTAATTAACACAATTTAGTGGCCGTTATAGAAAGGTTTTACTGAATATGTTCAACGTAACCTTTAACTCTTTACACTATGAATATTCATGTTAGAGCTATTATATCACATGGTGGTGCATGAATATTAATTAGCTTACCGTTTATCATGACACATGATAAAGAAATGTTTGGCCCTAGTGAAAACTGCAGCATTAGATCTACATGTACATAACACTGAGATAAAAATTATTTTTATTTTCATTTTGACCAATAAGAAGACTAAATGTAGAATGAGATGTGACGATATAACGAAAAAAATTACCTTTGGCATTAAAGTACCCAGGGGCACTATATACAGTCCCGACCTGCCCAGTAAATTCCGCAAGTCTGAGGGCTTGATGTCGTCGGGGAGTGGTTCAAGTGTCTTACGTGGTGTACACTTCATGTACTGGAAGTTACGTACGCGTGGAAACAGTTTCAGTATATGGTTCCTCATATCTTCACACGTCCACGTGAGCGGCAGCTTGGACGAGGTCCGAAGACCTCCAACTAGCTCTGATTTTGGTACACCTGAAATAAGTTTTAGTCACTTTGATTTTTCTTTAACCATTTCTCTCATATGAACGTGTATTACGCATCTGCAAACAGAGTAGACCCAGATCAGACTGCTCCGATAGGGTCTACTCTGTTTGCTAATGGAATTTGATAGCTCTGTTTCTATACTTTCTTAAATGGCTACAATGTTCTACATTCCATATTTTATTACATGTATAGCCATTTTGTCCATGAATATTCAGTAGGTATTGAAATGTGTAATAAACATAGATTAGGGAAAGGGTTGAACCCCGAAATACATGTATTATCAAGTATCGTTTATGTAGTTTAGAATTATAATAAGCATGAAAGAACCACTATCTGCCGCGTTCTTCTAAAATATCATCTGGTTGTGTAAACTGTTAAAGCGATATTTGCTACAGATATTCGGAAAATGATGCATATACATGACTGTGTTTAGTCATTGTCATTCTAAGCTAGAGACATTGTGAGCTCGAAACTTTGTGGTCGAAATAGTACACTAAGACATTCAAACTAAATGGTGATGCTTTCCTGAAAATATGTAGCAAAAGGTACGAGTTGATGTAAATCAATATGTAAGTGCATTTGCGATAACTGTATTTCTACAACAAGTATTATTAATGGTCGTTAAGACAGGTGGCAGCTTAATGCAGGATGAAAGCCTAAAAGTTCTAAATTATTATTTACTCAAGATTCGAGTTAACGAGGATTAACCATAGGCACTCGATGACAGGAACGAATTAAATCGATGAAATCGATGTAAATGAATGAAAAACACTTTGCTTTGTCCAAATCTTACGATAGATTGTCCAAAAACTCAGTTTTTATACAAGCCTGAATTCCCGTGTCATGGTGTATATAAAAAGACATACACCATATACACCATTTATATCGATTTCATCGATTTAATTCGTTCCTGTCATCGAGTGCCTATGGGTTTAACTGAATATTCATACCCAGTCCTTCTTCCTGCAACTTGATGAAGTCAACAATTAAAGTAGAAGAGAGACGGTCCTCGGGTCTCAGACATGTCAGCTTGACGCATGCCTCCTTATAGGGTCGCCCACGTGCCCGCTTTGTGGGCGTCACCTGACTCTGTCCGCTAGTAGAGGGGAAGAGCTCGTCTGCGCTCCTTTTCAGTGGATAGTCGAGCGACTCCCTGAATGCGTCTGTGTCCCCGGTGTAGTAGCTGTCATAGTACCCTTGACTCGGAGAGTAGGCCACTGATTCTTCCTCACTGTCTGCAGACTCTCGCTCCGTCTTGACACGTTGCTGCCACAGGCGGTCCGCATAGTCCTCAAGGTTGCGCTGGCCGTAATCGTCTAGTTCTAAAATAGTGTTTACATACTCAGTTAACCCATTACCTCATAGGCTATTTTTAGATCCAACTACTTAGACTAAATCTAGCGAAAAAGAGAATTAACTAGAGAAAATACACATTTTAGAAACACAGGGGTAAGACACGTTTGAGTCAGTATTTATAGAAATATATAAACATATACTGACTCAACGTGTCTTACCCCTGTGGTTTGAAACCATTATGATAAATAGAGCATTTGCTCCTATAGGCTCTATTTATCACAATGGTTTCACATAGATACTTTTACAGAGTCGTCAAAAGTCGTCAATATGAGGGAATGGGTTAAGTGTCACCACACGCCTCTCCTCTCTATGTCTGTCTCTCTCTTTCGCTCTCCCCTCTCTCTCTCCATATGTATGTTTGTTTCTCTCTCTCTCTCGCTCTCTCTCTCTCTCTCGTATCACGAAGCAAATTTACTTCGTGGTCGCACGTACATACATTATATACATTGCATCTGTATAAATAGCGAAATAATGACCGGCCTAGTTACACAGCCTGGATATAGACAATGGACCAGGATGTATAACAAACCACCATAACATAACTCGGTGTCTCATCAGGGTCCAAACTGTTTGACATTCTGTCAATCACTTCTCAAAAATTATATAATAACGAGTCGAAATTATAGCAGATAATAGTGAGAGCAGACATGAGATTTTTTAGTGGGCTAATAATAATACTAGATGTTTATTAGGCCTATTGTAGTAGAAACAGTTTTCTGTCAATCTGTATCGGTGTATGTTTAGATATACCTAATTACAGTGTATTCGCATACAGTCTCTGCCATCCTCAGGTCTAGTCTAATCAATGAGCTGTTCGTACAATACAGCATGCTACTTGTGTGATGGTTGCCGTCTTAGGGATATCGTCAAAACCGAAAGTAGCTCTCGATTTCACAAATGTGGACTAGTAATTGTAAAGAGTGCCCTAAGTGCCGACCCTTGTCACTAAGTGCAGTGTAAGACGAACTAAACCATGTCTGCTTCAGTACATCTAGATCTATGTTTTTCTTTAGTTTATTTTCAAACCTCTGTTTAAAACAGTTTAGACCCTGATAAAACGACGACTTGCGGGGGTTTCTATAGTATATAGGTCTACACAGTATCACAGATTGGTCCGCAGTACCGTACTACGGAAAGCTTTAAATAAGATATTCATCTTACCTGGTTTTTGATCGTCCATTCCTATGTTACATGTATACGTGTATTAAACCCTCCGTAGTAGTTATGCCTCGTTTCTGTTCGGTTTTATGTGTCGACTAAAATCAATACACACGCGTGGTAAATGAGTACACACGAGTTAAATATAACTTGCTATCTGGACGCGGTATTACTCAACCCGCGTACTTGCTAGTGTGTATGAATTCACCGGGCCGAACGAATTTACCAATGTAGCGATTGTTTTAACTAGTGAGATAAAAACAAATGGCAGTACTTAGATCTAGACCTGGATGACTTTGGTTGTTTCCTCTTTCCAGTTTGCTAGATCAGCGGCATTTGATCTAGCAAACTGGAAAGAGGAAAAAACGTTATTGCAAAACACGTGAGAAGTATAACTACCCATTTCTGGCATTTAGTGTTTAGTCTTCAAGAAAACTGCTTCGATTTCCATATTGATAGATTTTGTTCACTTTCGAAGCAGGGTTTGATCACATGTCGGTTGATATCGATACTGAAGGCTTCCATAACACTAAGCATATTATGGCCTAGGACTATCTGATATCAGAGTGTTCACAGGTGCGGATCCAGAATTTCAGGGGGGGGGGGGGGGGGGGGAGTTTTAGAAAAAAAATTGGAAAGGGGGGGGGGAGCGTAGATATTTTTGTTTGATGACATAAAAAATAGTGTGTAATACATGTTGAAAAAGAGATGTGTTAAAGGCAGGTGGCTGCTTAAAGCAAGGTGAAAGTAAAACAGAACGCTCATATGGGAGCGTTCTGTTTAACTTTCACCTCGCTTTAAGCAGCCACCTGCTCTAAATACCAACTAATTAACACAATTTAGGTTATGCGATGTTCTTTTTATACCTTAGAAATACACTGTAAATGTTTTTGTTTTGTTTATTATGTTTTTATTTCTATTTCATATCTTATATTTTCTTTAATTTCTGCTTTAGTATGTACAAATGTTTTAATTGTAAAGCACTTTTGAACGTATTTAGATATGAAAAGAGTGCTATATAAGTATGGTATTATAATAATAATAATAATAATTATTATTATAGTGGTCGTTATAGAGAGGTTTTACTGTATATAGATCGAGAATTTTACTAAAAAAATGTTTTGGCAATTTTAGGGGGGCGTACGCCGGCTCCGCCCCTCTAAATCCGCGCCTGGTTTATATACGAAGACTGCTTAACTCTTTCCCTCGTATAAACGCTTTTCCACACGTTCTCAAACAGAGTAGACCCAGATCAGACGGTTTCTATTTGAGCCGTCTGATCAGGGTCTGTCCTGTTTGCTTCTGAAATGAAATAGATATGCATGACTATACAGTTTTTACTACAGTAAAACCCCTCTAATGCGACCACTTAATGAACAAACATTGCTGTCTTCATAAGCAGGTGGCTGCTTAATGCAGGACGAAAGTTATGCAGAAAGGAGCTTTCTGTATAACTTTCGTTCTGCATTAAGTTACCACCTGCCTTTGCCACTGTGAATTATGCCCCGTTTTGGTGGTCGCGTTAGAGGGGTTTGCTGTAGTACTAAACCGTCCTGTGTACAAATGCTGTTATAAAGAAAACCTGCTAATACATATTCATATTGTCATTATGTCTCACGTCATGAATATGCAACAGGGAAGGGGTTAATTAACGCATTACTCCATCAATATTCAGGTAAGAAACAATGACATCATGAACATTAATTACATTATTTGCGATCAGTGGCGTAGCTTCCTATTAGGCACAAAGGGGGCCTACACTTTTTGTTCAGAATTCGAAAAATAAAATAATAAAAAAAGGCTAAAAATGCCGAAAATGCAATAAAAATGACGACTAAGTGGGGTAAGGATTTAGTTGTGAACCCTTTATACTGGATCAAGGACAAGATCAAGTTCTGAACTTCCAGTAAATAAGAAGAATGATTTGTAAATGTTTCTAGATCTTCTATTTTAGTTTATAGATGTATAGCCTACCGGTCTTTTTCAGTCATAAAGACTCATAATAAATCAATGGGTCAAAGAAAATTATCAGCAAATTACACAATGTCGCCTCCTGGGTCTGTTGTATCCCGGCTCTGACAAGTTTTTTAGGCGCGTATAGTAATACATCTATACATGTATATATCCTGATATTGGAGATCCCAACTTCAGCATTACAGATGAAAACACAAACCTTTGCATCCTTAATGAGACACGGAACTTGTGCCTTTCTTATCATTTCCAATCAGGTACAAATGTCTTTCTCTATCAAAAACTTTGACTGCATAATGTGAGATAAGGACGGACAAAATATTTCAGCTTTTACATGTATTTTTGGAAAAAAGAGAATACAATGTATATAAATTTAGATGTCGATAGAACAGTGGCATCAATACACTGGTCATGTTCATGCGCCTGGTGGGCTTCTACACACTTGGATTCTAATGAGACATCGTGTTACTCGCGGCATCTCATCTATATCTTAACCCTTCGCTTGCTATTCACGTCAATATACCTACCTGTAAATAATGAAGACCCAGATGAGACAGCTTCTGCATAAGCTGTCTCATCAGGGTCTGCACTATTTACAAGTTGATTGTGCAACCAGTGCACTCCACAGCAGTGATTGCATAGTGAAATACTTGTACACAGTGAAGATATATGTAAGTGTACAACAGGACACGGGTAGAGAAGGAGAAATGTATTTTAAAATTCAGCAAGAGAAGGGTTAACTGTGTGCATTTTACAGTTCATGTCTAGCAGGTGAAGGGTTAATACATGCATACTGCTCTAACAAGCATTAATTATTATGATGTTTTGTATTAAAAATGCAGAGTTTTTGTTATTACATTTTATAAAATGTATACTCGTCGTTTCTTGTGTTTGTTTGATTCAACAATAGTTCATTTATACCAGATTTAGTTTCTTAGCCACGCAGGAAATTGACAATCAGAATGACGTTTTGTTGGTAAAAACATCCCATAAACTGAACTGTCTTAAAATGCATTGAAATCGCATCTAAGAAAACACAAATTAAAAAAAAAATCGGCACGGGAGGGGACACCCCTCCTGTACCCACCACATACAAGTTTGCGGCCCAAATCTCAAACACTTGCCTACGCGCCTAGCACGTCATGTGCTTACACATACATCAAAATGTGCATTTCTCTAGTAAATGCTCCTTTTGGATAGAGTCACTCAAAGAGGTTGTGTCTAAAAATAGCCCATGGAGGAAAGTGACACAGCGTCTCATCAGGATCAAAATTGTTTGACATCCGATCAACAGTTTTTCAAAAGCTTGTTCAAATCGGAAGTGGTCAAATTTCACCAGGCCCCGAAGTTATAAAACTCTGAGATCATTCTCAAGCATGCGATTCTGACCAATCAGATACTTGAGAATGATCTCAGACTCAATCAGAAAAAAATATAACATATGATATGGCCCAGGTCAAACATAGAGCAGACATTATTATTATTTTACATCAGGGTAGATCTATTAATGGTTAATATAAGTTCAATTAGTGGTTCACTATATTGGAAGCTAATTAACAGTGCTTAGTTTTCTCGTAGTTCTCATACCCATAGGTTAAATCAGACGGAGACTTTTCTATATATTGCTGTGTAGCCTAACGCTATTTTGGTGTCATAATTTTAAGGTTTCGCTGTGTAGGCAAACATCTATTTGCACACTGTTTTATCAATACGCCCAATCGCCCATGTGTAGTCATAAGAGGTCGCTTTATAGAGGGGTTTTACTATATCACATAATTAGTTTGATACCGCTCCCAGTCGAGATCTACTTCCGTGTAGGCCTACTATAAAACACATGTCACCAAAAACTCCCTCGGGCATCATAAATTTTGTCAAGATATGTCAACATATGTATCCCTTTACTCAATAAATACGCCTTTGCAAACAGAGTAGACCCAGATCAGACGGCTCCTTTAGGAGTCGTCTGATCGGGGTCTGCTCTGTTTGCTTATGGTATAATATATATCTGATTCTACAGTTTCTGCCTGGGGTTCATATGCCATTATAAACAAATAATCCAATTAATATTCACGACGTCATTATTTCCGGCATGAATATTCATAGGGGAAAGGGTTAACAAATAGATCTAGTTATCTTAAGCTTGAAATTTCTGCATGAAAAAATCACATTTGTGTGCAAGAAATTTCCTGTATGTGAATTTCAAACGTTTTATCGTAGTATTAAATGGCACTTTGTTATATTTTTCCTCGGAAAAGTCCGTTTAATAATAAAGATCGATATTTTAGTTAACGCTATCTACCTATGTAATGTATACATGACACTGTTCTATTTATAGAACGACTGTCAACTTATCGTGTTGCTTAAACACAAGTGTGTCTCAATATGTGAATGCATATATGTTTATAACAAAGGCATACAGGTCAACATGTAAACAGTTACTACTTCTAGGGATGGGAAGTGCGCGTTCGGGGATCGATCTAGCAAAGTATGAGAGAGGAAGCGCCTGTGATAGCGATATATTCTGGCGATAAAGGTTGGATAGATCAACACGACAGTTTTAATACTTCCATATACGTATCTATATATGACTTCAAAATACATTCGTTTTGACTATTTTGAGAGAGTGTCACGAACTGTTTATATTTAAGTGATTCCCGTGAGAGATTAGACCTGTTAGATGTTGAAGACATTCTGATTCATGAATGTTTTATCATTGGTTGTATCGATTGCAACAGGTGAGTGGGCATGGTAGGCATTCGGTAAAACCGAAAGTAGTAGGACTTGTACAGGTGTTTACGTGACTAAAACAATAAGACGGAACTATTTAGATCCACTGTGACACAGTGACGTCACACCGTGTTAATTGTTAATTGAATAACGCCCGACTGCTAAAATGAGGATCGTTCATTTCAACAGACAGAACATGAAAGTTCTAATTGTTTTGATTGCATTTTTGTTCCTTGTTATGTTTGCATTTTATTCCATGCCTGAAACAAGCAAGCACAAGGGACCCGAATTACCAAGGGACCGGTTAATAAATGTACACCAAGGTAATGCTCGCGATAAACTAGACTCATTTGAGGCACCAGTGGTAGATGTAGCTCAGGATTATGGAGATGAAGATGTACATAATGATATTGGGGAGCGGACGTGTAAAGAAAGACGAGACTTTGTATTTATCAAGACAATGAAGTGTGCTACAGAAACTGTTGTTCGAATTCTGAGGAGGTTCGGTTACCAGCGTTATTTAAATTTTGTACTACCCAGGGGAAATAATATATACTTGGGATGGCCTTTTATAATCAGGCCACAACACTACAGACCATCGCGTAAACCCTTCAACATTCTGGTTGAACATGCGATATATAATAAATCTGTTATGAATGCGCTCATGCCTCGTGACACGGCTTATATTACGATTATCAGAGAACCGTACAACCAATTTAAATCCAGTTTCCATTATTTCAATGTTGCTAATATAACCGGCATCAAGTCAAAAAACCACGTTGCAGAATATCTACACAATCTTGACAAGTATGAAACGTTTTACCAGAGTCACGAGGGGTCGAAGATTCGATTCTGTATCCCAGACGGGTTTTCAGTCACGAAGAATCTGTTATCCCACTGTCTGGGTATGCCACTTGGGTTTCCACCGTCAAGAACTAGCATTGCTGGAAATGTGCCTGCAGTGCAACAATACATTGAAGAGCTGGATAAAGATTTCACGCTAGTCATGATCATGGAATATTTCCACGAATCTTTAGTTCTTATGAAAAGGTTAATGTGCTGGTCCCTGGAAGATATTATTTATCGCAAGGAAAATGTGGGTCATTATACATACAAGGGTACCAAGCCAAAGAGGGAGAATCTTGAAATTCATAGAAAATGGAGCTCAGCAGACTATTTATTGTATGACCACTTCAACAAAACATTCTGGAGAAAAGTCCACGAACAGGGGTCAGATTTTCACGAGGAGGTTGTCTTGTATAACAACATACAGAGTAAGGTGTCGGAATTTTGTGACAATCTGGACGGAAGAACACTAGAAATACCAGCATCAAAGTTTGACAAAGCTTTCAGTGTGACCCCTGATTTCTGTTTGACATTAGGCGTAGATTTACTGACGTTTCTTAAAGAAAGATTTGATGCCGAAGAAGCCTGGATAGAACCCGAGAATGAACGGAAGTTACCGAAAACTACATGTTGATAGTCCGACTGTATATGACTCTTCAGCCATGATTTCAACACTGATTTTTCAGAGTAGATTAGCCCCTCATTGTTAACACTTTATTTCATAAATACGCATTTCTTCGCCTATGCAAACAGAGTAGACCCAGATCAGACGGCTCCTATAGGAGCCGTCTGATCAGGGTCTACTTTGTTTGCTTATGACATAATAGAGATATGATTCTACATTTTCTGCCTTGGTTAAATATTCCTATGTTCATATGTTTATCAAATATAACCTAACAATATGTATAGTGTCACAACTTCTTATATGAATATTCATGACGTAAGGGGTTAACTATAGAGTACACTCAGTACCAACTACTGGCTGGATTTAGTTAGAATGACAAACAATGCAGACTGACCAGAGCCTGAGAGGGTTCCACTAGGAGCCTTCTGATCTGGGTCTACTCAGTTTGCGAATGATTGCACGCATACCCCGCATTCAATAGTTTAAAGCAGCCACTCAAAAGTAGTGCAAGTCTGATTGAAAGACAGTAGTGGTAGCTTAATGCAAGGCAGCTTAACCCATTATACAATGAATATTCATATAAGAATACTAAATCATCGATTTGTTTTTCATGATACATGTAATATTTTTATGTGATAGAAACTGTAGAATCAGATCTATACTGTATCAAAACCAAACAGAGCAGACCCTCATCAGACGGCTGCTACAAGAGCCGTCTGATCTGGATCTACTCTGTTTACAAAGACATAGGCGTATTTATGGAGTAAAGGGTAACAACTCCTATTATACTATTTGCATCACCTGCTTTTGATGATCACAGTTGTCTTTTCATTTATCCGTTACTTGATAGTACCACCGCTTTAATACGCATTTGCAAACAGAGTAGACGCAGATCAGACAACTCGTGTAGGGCTGTCTGATCAGGGCTGGCTCTGATTGCTTATATACCGTATTACATCACTGATTCTCTACCGGTTGTCATGGTAATACACTTCCATACATTCCATATATTATAATTATACACATTCACGACATAAACTACTAGTCGCAATGGTCAGAGTCTTACATGAATATTCATGAAGTAAAGGGTTAAGTGGCTGCGTTACAAGCAAAGACAGCTTTTTTTTTTTTATTATTAAAGTTTGTTTTTCAACTATATGTCTCATCACACATTTCATATGATATTTGAAATGTTTTAATTATTTTTATAATAACAACCTGCAATAACGATGCTAAGCGCTACACAACAGTCATTTGCAAATAGTTTGGATCCCGATGAGACGCCTAATCTACTCAAACTCTGATCTGCTACGATTTTCACTTACAGTAAAAACTCGATACGACGAACACTCAAATACGTACAATTATTGATACAGCAGAGCCCCTCTAATGCGACCACTTAATGAACAAACATTACTACCTTCATAAGCAGGTGGTTGCTTAATGCAGGACGAAAGTAATGCAGAAAGCTCCTGTAGGAGCTTTCTGCATTATTTTCGCCCTGCATTAAGCTACCACCTGCCTCTACCACTGTCCCTGTTTTTGGTGGTCACAATAGTGGGATTTTACTGTATTTCACACGGGTGGCAGCTTAATGCAGGGTGAAAGTCATACAGAAAAGTTTCTGCATGACTTTCACCCTGCATTGATTAAGCATCAACCTGCCTACAAATACACAAACTCTACATTACTAAAATTTCGTAGTATCGAGATTTTAGTGTACTTTCAATTCGTTAAAGTCTTTTTTGAAACTGGTGATGGACCTTGAAACAGCTTGGATCCTGATGACGTGTCGAGTAAATCATTCATCGTCTCATCTAGATCCCAGTTATTTGCAAATGTACATGGTACAGCGAGTGTACTAATACCTCCATATTGTTCACATACACGTATGTATTGATAATTCCTTCTTGATGATACATGTGATTATTTTAATGCCTTTTTAAAAGGATCGATTTTTATAACAATTGCATATTTTTATAATAACGTTTGTTTTTATGCCCTTTCATTTATAATTTGTTTTGTACCCAACTTCAATATTTAATACACAGAGCACCGCTCAATGTCTGACATGGACCGCTTTTGTCACGTTATGATTACACGTAATCAATCGGTTACTTTGTCAGCTGATACACTGTTGTTTTAACCCTTTCCCTCATATAAACGTGTTTTCACGCATTTGCAAACAGAGTAGACCCAGATCAGACGGCTCCTAGAGGAGCCGTCTGATCAGGGTCTACTCTGTTTGCTAATAGAATGTGATAGATCTGTTTCTTTACTTTCTAAAATGGCATCAATGTTCTACTTTCCATATTTCATTATCACTATTTTGCCATGAATATTCAATAGGTATTACAATTTGAAATAAACATAGAACAGGGAAAGGGTTAACATATGGTCTCAACCGTAACCATTTCCCTGTTCTATGATATTCCAAATTTCAATACCTACTGAATATTCATGAAAAAAAATTATAATGAAATATGGAAAGTGGAACAGTGTAGACTATTTAGAAAGCAATGAAACAGAACTGTCAAATCCAATCAGCAAATAGAGTAGACCCTGATCAGACGACTCCTACAGGAGCCGTCTGATCTGTGTCTACTCTGTTTGCAAATGCGTGAAAACGTGTTTACATGTATATTGGGGGAAAGGGTTAAGGTGAGATGGCGAGTAACTCGACACGCTGCGTCTCAACTATATCCAAACAGTTTCGTTCTCTTTTTTATGCATTTTAAAAGAAACGGGCGAACCTCTGCTTTGAACTCTGAATTAGACCCGGAATAATACCGCTTGTTACTGGTCGCGTTAGAGGGGCTTTACTGTAATTTTCTTTATTGCTATTTTGTCAGTGAGTAACAGAGACTATTATATATAGCAGCCGTGTCTACACTCCAAAGATAGTAGAAGAGCATATAAATTTTATATAGAGTTGTGGTGTCTGAAGACAAATACTGTAGCCTTATGTAAATGAGATATTCATTAGATACAGTAAAACCTGGCCTTAACGACGATTTATGTATTGAACACAAGATTCTTAAAAACAGATGGTTGCTCAATGCAGTAAAAAAGTAATGCAGAAGCACCTATACGAGCTTTCTGCATTACTTTTGACCTACATGAAGCTACCACCTGCCTTACAAACCCATAATTAGACCTTATTGATGGCTTCTTAAGTCATGCTTTACTGTATCTATTATTATTGTGCCATGAACATTTTGCCATATCAATATGAGCTATGTACAATTGTAGCAATACATGGAGAAATAATAACTATGTGGTTATTTAACCCTTAACTCCATCAATGCGCCCTTATACGCCTTTGCAAACAGAGTAACTCCAGATCAGATGGTGCCTTTAGGAGTCGTCTGATCAGGGTCTGTTCTCTTTTCTTACGGTATAATATATATCATATTGTTAATATGCCATTTTAAAAACTAATCTAATATTCATGAAAGGAGCCTCGGTGGCCGTGTGGTTATGGTCTTTGACTGACAATCGCTTAGCCTCTCACCGCTGTGGGTTCAAATCCCGGTCTGGGCATTTGGATTTTTCATGTGAGGCCCCCTTCTAGCTGGTTCAACCTATGTGTTCTTCTGTGCATGAAACAATGCAATTTGTTCCGTACACAGAAGAACCTCCGATGTCTTCCTTTACCTGTAATTACCTGGGTGCCGTGATATGACTGAAATACTCTCAAAACGATGTAAAACCCAATAAAACAAACAAACAAACTAATATTCACAATGTCATTATATGTTCGTGAATATTTATGGAGTAAAGGGTTAGATATAGTAAAGTCAGCTGCCGCCACCATGTAAACATTGTTAAACCAGCTGCCGTCCCTTTGTAAATATAGTGAGACCAAGTGCGGTCACCAATAAATGGTTTCTAACCATTGATTATAAAGTCAAGTCTCTTTTACAATTGTTATTTTGGATCTTTATGGCTGGTAGTACTTTCTGAATTACTTTTCTCAATCTGCTTTAAGGAGTCACCTGCTTTTAAACCATTCCCTCACATTGACGCCTTTTGGCGCCTCTGTAAAAGTCATTTGGAGAAACCATTGTGATAAATAGAGCATTAATTTTGCTCCAATGGTTTCAAAACTACACAATTCTGAAATTTTCATTTTCTGTAGTAAATGTTCCTTTTAAGTAGATTTGTTCAAAAGAGGCTGGATCAAAAATAGCCTATGAGGGAAAGAATTAGTAATATACATGTACACACTTGTTCATTTACTGAGCACTTGAGAGAGGTTCTACTATAATATAGTGTTTGCCAGTAGAGATAAAAGACCCTACAGAAACGTTTGATCAAACCACCTTAACCTTTTCCCTGTTCTACATTTATTCCAAATGCTATCGCCTACTTAATATTCATGGGCAAAATACTTATAATAAAATGTGGAAGGGGAACACTATAGCCATTTTAGAAACTAAAGAAACAGACATGTTAAATTCAATTAGCAAACAGAGTAGACCCTAATCAGACGGCTCCTATAGAATCCGTCTGATTAGGGTCTACTCTGTTTGCAAATGCGCGTAAAAGGCGTTTATATGAGGGAAAGGGGTAATTTACACGTGTTATCTACTTGTATGTTACCTTGTATTTTTCAACTAAAAATGTTTGTTTGTTTAACTATTTCCTTCGTAAAAACGCTTTTTAACCCTTCGCTTGCTGAATATTAAAATACATTTCTCCTTCTTTATCCATGCCCTGTTGTATAATTACGTATTATCTTCACTGTGTACAAGTATTTCGCTATGCAATCACTGCTGTGGAGTGCACTGGTTGCACAATCAACTTGTAAATAGTGCAGACTCTGATGAGACAGCTCCTGCAGGAGCTGTCTCATCTGGGTCTTCACTATTTATAGATAGGTATATTGACGTGAATAGCAAGAGAAGGGTTAGAAGCCTATGCAAACAGTGTAGACCCAGTTCAGACGGCTCCTGTAGGGGCCGTCTGATCAGGATCTGCTCTGTTTGCTTATGAAATTATAATAGATCTGACTGGACAGTTTCTACAAAATCAAAAACAATCCTGTGCACATGTCATTATAAAAAATAAGCTAATAAATATTCATGATGTCATGTTCTTATACTGGGGAATGGCTTTTGCTGTAAAACGATCGTCATTTGAGATTATCATTGGTTGCATTTTAACCCTTACCCCGCTAATCGAGTCGCATATACAAACAGCTTGGATCCAGATAAGGCGGCGAGTAACTCAGCGTCTCATCAGGATCCAAACCCATTTGACAGTAGGTCATCTCGTGTCATCATGGCACTGGATTAATAGGTTTTATTTACAGCGATGGGAGGGTTAACAGATAGATAGATAGATAGATAGATATAGAGAATAATAGGTTAGTGCCGTAGATGGGACGCTTTATCCGACGAGGGGAGAAAACGTTGAGGCGAGGCTTGCCGAGCCTCAACTGTTTTCTCTCCGAGTCGGATAAAGGCGTCCCATCTACGGCACTAACCTATTATTCGATTTATCCAGTCTATATATTTAAATGTCTTTTTTATAGACTCATAACACTCTTGAAATAATTTACATTGAAAATGCAGTTTTTCGATCAACGGATCCCTCCCTTTTCACTTCCATTTAGACGTAAATAGATCTAATGAGCTACCGCAGTGGAATATAGTTTCGATGCTTGTATTACTAGAAGGGAAACGTGGTTGAAATTGAAAAATAAGATGATTTGAATCGAGGGTCGATAAGTTATTTCAAACAGACATGATCTATATTCTTTGGTCAAATTCGAGTTACGTAGTCTCGGTTTCTATTTTTAGATTCTACCTAACGTCACTCAGAAATCGATGGAACTGAACAGGCTATATTTAGGTTCATGACTATCACCGCCCCTGTAAGAGTTTATCAATCAAATAATCATGAGAGTGAAAAGAAAACATTTACTATTTATCTGTCAATCTTTGCTTCCAGGTTTGATTTTATCAAAAACGGGTTTTGCCAGCGGTTGATTACATTAATAAAAGTGATAAATCAACGTCATTTTGTATGTGGCCTCAGTGGCGTAATCGGTAAGGGCGACGTCTCTAGAGAGATTAGAATTAGTTTTTGTAGGATCAGGCGCGGGTTCGAATCCAGCTGTAGCCAATTATTTTTATTTTTTCTCATTTGAATAATTCTTCTGGTGACCAAATAGATCTGTTAGATCTATTCCATCAACATGTTTATGAATATTTACAGAAAACTAAAATAGTTCCATGGTTATAGAATCATTACGCCTATCTACTAACCTAATAAACCTTCCACTACCGGAAGTAACCTAATAAACCTAAGTTTATTTGCACCCCCTTTATTATGTCACTAGAGAAGCCTGGTGACTGGATAAAGATAGATAGATAGATAGATAGATAGATAGATAGATAGATGGATAGATAGATAGATGCTTTATTGACACAAACTTCCATCTTCCTCCTATTGTATGTTTGTTTTGTCTTTGTGCGTCTCTTGTTGTTTTTTCTACCTATGTACATTTGCTGTTTCCTTGTGTTGCTGTTCGGGCGAGTGTTTGTTCTGTATGTGGTGTTTCCTGCATGACTCATTTTTGTACTTTTACAGTTTCTGGTCATGTAAACATCAACATTACATACATACATATAGTCACATGATCATAGAAAAAAATGTAATCTGAATAAAAGAAAAGATAGACAGTAGATAATACTGCAGCCCGGTCTGATTACTCTAAAACATTATTTATATTATTTGGAACAGATGGAGGATATCATTGTCACAACGTAATGATCGTTAGTGCAAAACTAAACTACCATTGATCTTATGTTAAATGCCTCATGCAAAACTTTCCAAGTCTGTTTAACACAAAGAATATTTGACTGACTGCATCTGCAAGGTAAATTTATAAACACTAGGTCTTTGATAATAAAACTTTGGAATATATTCTTTACGAATGTTTTCATACATTTTACATACAATAACAAAGTGATATTCATCCTCAATGTCACCTGCGTTACACAAATGACATAGTTGATTTCTAGTTACGTCATGGTTTCGTACATATCGACCAGTTTCCACATTAGTGAATGAGATGATAATCGTAATTTGGATATAGCAGTTCTATACTTTATACTTAAACAATCGAGATAACTTTCTATTCCAAAATATATTTTGAAACTCTTGTAGAGTAGAAGAGATCTACTATTTGCAATATCGTTACACCATTGCTGTTTAAAGACATCAATAGCACGTTCTCTAAACACTAGGTAAAACGTCTGCAGGTTCACTGAGTGTGGGTTAACAAATATATGTGAAAACCCATACGTGTCTAACAATGTCTTTACATTCGAAGTCCAATTTTTTCCACTGCTCATATGTGACAATGATTCGTATAATGTAGTTATTAAACAATTATTGCTGTTAACAATTTTACACCAATATTTTATAATACGCACATATCTGTTAATATAGAGAGGGTATCTCCCAAGCTCACCGTATACACCCATGTTACAGGTTTGTGTATAAGTGGTTAACCTTTACAACGCTGAATTTTCAAATGGACTATTCCAAAATTAAAAAAAGGTCGAACTTATGGTGAATACACAGGGATTTTTCTAAAGACGTGACAAACAATGCAGACCCTGATGAGAGGGCTTTTCTAGGAGCCCTTTCATTTGTGTCTACACTGTTTGCAAAAGACATTAGTGACCCGTGTCTCGCACTGTAAGGGTTAACCCATTCAGTCCTAGACTGTGTTTAGACCAATGGAGCATTTGCATTTACAATGTACTATAGAAAAGGAAAACATTAGAATTGTGTAGTTTTTATACGCCCGTTTGAAAAAACGGGACGTATTATGGAATGGCGCTGTCTGTCCGTCCGTCTGTCCGTCCGTCCGTCTGTAACATCTCTAACTCAAGTTCCGCTTGGTGGATCCTTCCCAAATTTAACCAAAATGTTTATCTAGACATGCTACAGTAGCCTGCCAAGTCCCGGTTCGTATATCCAAGGTCAAGGTCACACAATTGGACTTAGAATTTGCGTTTAGCAAAAATGTTAACCTGTCTGTCCGTCTGTAACATCTCTAACTCAAGTTCCGCTTGGTGGGTCCTTCCCAAATATAACCACAATGTTTATCTAGACATGCTACAGTAGCCTGCCAAGTCCCAGTTCGTATATCCAAGGTCAAGGTCGCACAATTGGACTTAGAATTTGCGTTTAGCAAAAATGTTAACCTGTCTGTCCGTCTGTAACATCTCTAACTCAAGTTCCGCTTGGTGGATCCTTCCCAAATTTAACCACAATGTTTATCTAGACATGCTACAGTAGCCTGCCAAGTCCTGGTTCGTATATCCAAGGTCAAGGTCGCACAATTGGACTTAGAATTTGCGTTTAGCAAATATGTTAACCTGTCTGTCCGTCTGTAACATCTCTAACTCAAGTTTCGCTTGGTGGATCCTTCCCAAATTTAAACAAAATGTTTATCTAGACATGCTACAACAGCCTGCCAAATCCCGGTTCGTATATCCAAGGTCAAGGTCACACAATTGGACTTAGAATTTGCGTTAAGCAAAAATGTTCACCTCAATTTATGTGGAACACATTTTTGTAAGTCCACTTATTTACATAACACTTTAAGATAAAGCTTTGAAACTTGGAACACTTGTTTACTGTCACAACCTTCACCTGTATGCATAAGTACATAACTCTGTCGAGCATTTTGACCGAATTATGCCCCTTTTTAACTTAGAATTTTTGGTTAAGGTTTTGGTTAAAGTCCACTTATTTACATAACCCTTTGAGATAAAGCTTTTAAACTTGAAACACTTGTTCACCATCACAAGCTTCACCTGTAGGCAAGAGTACATAACTCTGTCCAACATTTTGACAGAATTATGCCCCCTTTTAACTTAGAAATTTTGGTTAAGGTTTTGGTTCAAGTCCACTCATTTATATAACCCTTTGAGATAAAGCTTTGAAACTTTGAACACTTGTTCACCATCACACCCTTCACCTATAGGCAAAATTATATAACTCTGTTTGAGTTTAGCAAATAAGTTAACCCCAGTTTATTTTGAACAAGACCTCGATGGGCGTATATTGTGCCCACTGGCACTCTTGTTAAACCGTTGTGATAAATAGAGCATTTGCTCATATGGAGCAAACTTTAATGCTCTATTTATCACAATGGTTTCAAAAATGAATTTTACAGAGGCGTCAAAAGGTGACAATATGAGGGAAAGAGTTTATAAAACTACAGTAAAACTCATCTAAAGCCACCATCAAGGAGAGGTTTAATTCTGCTACAATGGTAGCATAATGCAAGATAAAAGTTATGCAGAAAGCTCCTACAGGAGCTTTCAGCATTACTTCAATTCTGCATTAAACAATCATGTCCTTTAAACTGTTCACTATAGTGTGGTTGTACTACATATTATATATTGATCCCTAAGCATGATACACGTGCCAATTTCTTTGTTCTTTTTTTTTTTTTTACATTTTACATATTATTGTGAGATCGATTTAGTGAGACTTATTTACGAGTGACAGAGTTGCACAGATATATGACAGCCATTGAATGCATTTATAGATCAAAGCGCAACCTGTTACACCAAAAAAAGTGGTCTATCGAGTACACTTTGGTCATGTTATAATATCTATTGTACGAACAAAAAAGCTACTCAAAAGAAATGTAATTGTCATTCTTTAATTATTTACTCCATGAATATCCATGTTACAAATAATGACAACATGAATATTAACTATTTTTATAATGGCACATATAATGGCACATAAACCCAGGACACTTTGGCCCAGACATAAACTGTAGAATCAGATCTATATTATACCACATGAAAACAGAGCAGACCCTGATCAGACGGCTCCTATAGGAGCCGTCTGATCTGGGTCTACTATGTTTGCAAATGCACAGGAATGCGTATTTATGGAGTGAATGGATAAGACAGGTGGTACTTTATTGCAGGGGTTACTCGGTGTATCATCCAGGATGGAAACTGTCATTGTGATCATTGTTAGAATTGTTAAGTAATTTCCGTGTTATTTGATCATTGAATCAAGCACACTGCAATAAAACTTTTATAAAGGGACCACATACATGTAATGAACAAATGCGGAAGTCTTTACAATTTATTCAACAACAAGCTTGAAAATAGTCTCTTCTTGCAGCACGTTTTAAAAATGCCTGAAACTTAAATAAAGTAGTTGTTTATATGCCGAGAAGTATGTTGCAAGAAAACCGATCGAACAAACGATGAAGAAGACAAAGCTTGAATAAATTACTTGTTTATATGCTGAGAAGAAGTATGTTGCAAGAAAACCGATCGAACAAACGACGAAAAAGTAAAAAAAAACTTAAATAAATTATTTGTTTATATGCTGAGAAGAAGTATATTACAAGAAAACCGATGAAGAAGACCAAACTTAAATGAATTATTTGTTTATATGCTGAGAATGAGGAACAAGTATTTTGCAAGAAAACCGATCGAACAAACGATGAGGAAGACAGAACTTAAATAAATTGTTTGTTTATAATTATGCTGAGAAGAAGTATGTTGCAAGAAAACCGATCGAACAAACGATGAAGAAGACACAACTTTTATGTGTTAATATATCGAAAACGGGACATAACCAACACCGTGTTTTATGATTTTATTGAAGAAAAATCGCGTACAGACGATGCTTAAGTTAAAGTTACCTAATATGCTTTTATATAATAACGATGCTCAGAAGAACTTCTGTACCTTTGTCACGTAGAAACTAAACGTGAGGAAGAATGTCACCAGGTGCAGGTGACCTTTTCATCATGGAAACTTAAGGTCCGTCCTTTCCTTTCATAAGATAGGCCCTAGGATTATCTGATGTTCACCATATTCAGCATGTTCTTAACTCTAAACCCGGATAGCTCATGTACAGATACCAGGTCCCAGTTTCACAAACATTCTTAAGCAATTACTTAATATCAGGCTTAACTTAATAGGGGCATTACACTTGCATTTAGAGAAGATATGTCAAATAATGTTATCTTAACAGAAACCTTAGAGACATTCTGTTATATTTTTGAATAGAAAATAACGGCGTTTGCAAGGAGCAGCTAATTAAAGCCGAAATGAATTTGATAAAAGTTCTTAAGTCTGTTACAATTTTTTTTTTTGCTTTAGACCACCTTCAGTTATTGTCAAGTACAATATTTGTTCTTAAAATAATAACGGAGCCAATCTCTTACCCCTTTGTGTCACAATAAACACTAATTTATGAAAAGGTATGCTCATGTGAACTTTTTAAACAACAGGCTTAGCTAAGTAATTACTTAACCCTTCGCTTGCTATTCGCGTCAACATACCTACCTGT
The DNA here is from genome assembly GCA_963576725.1 of Azorinus chamasolen. Classification (NCBI taxonomy): domain Eukaryota; kingdom Metazoa; phylum Mollusca; class Bivalvia; order Cardiida; family Solecurtidae; genus Azorinus; species Azorinus chamasolen. Next base: position 24,988,592 of record OY755235.1, on the reverse strand, counting down.
AATTAGTGAAGACCCAGATGAGACAGCTCCTGCAGGAGCTGTCTCATCAGGGTCTGCACTATTTACAAGTTGATTGTGCAACCAATGCACTCCACAGCAGTGATTGCACAGCGAAATACTTGTACACAGTGAAGATATGTGTAATTATACAACAGGACATGGGTAAAGAAGGAGAAATGCATTTTAAAATTCAGCAAGAGAAGGGTTAAGAATGTTCGTGAAACTGGGACAGACGCAGTCGTTGATCTGGGTCTACACTGCTTTCGAGCTCAGTGTGAGTTTTCTTGTTTTAGCATGTTTCAGAAAGCTGTGTGAGAATGCTGTGTCTTACCTATCATACCTATACTTCATATTTCATCCTTTTAGTGATATTTTGAAATAAACTGAAATGCAATACATGTTCATCCTTTAACTCACTCACTCCTAGGTTATTTTTAGACCCAACTTCTTTGAATTAATCTACCGAAAATGAGCATTAACTATAGAAAAGGAGAATTTTAGAATTGTGTAGTTTTGAAACCATTGTGATAAATAGAGCATTTGCTCCTATGGAGCAAATGCTCTATTTATCACAATGGTTTCAAATTGTGTCTTTTACAGAGGCGCCAAAATGCGTCACTAGGAGGGAATGGGTTCATTCAAATTGTGTGTAATAAAGTGATTTAAAATTCAAGAGCTCTTTTTTGTATGTGTACTGCTTATATTTAAAGCTGTTTGGAATATGTGCACTGTACACATATTGTGGAGAAACAGTATGTACTGAAAGATGTGTACTGTACATTGTCGAGATATGTGAATTGAAATATATGAACGATATAGCCTACTAAAATAGTATTTGTGTACTGTACACAATTTGCCGATATTGAATTCTATGTATGGAAATATGTGTACTGTAAACAGTTTGCCGATATGGAAATATGTGTACTGTACACAGTTTGCCGATATGGAAATATGTGTACTGTACAAAGATTGCCGATATGGAAATCTACATGTACTGTACACAGTTTACCGATGTTGAAATATGTGTACTGTACACATTTTGCTGATATTGAAATATGTGTACTGTATACAATTTGTCAATATGTATGCCGTACACAGTTTACCGATGTTGAAATGTGTGTGTGCTGTACACAGATTGTCGATGTATATATGTATTAAAATATGTGTACTGTGCACAGTGTCGTGAGATATGTAACAAAATATGTAAATTGTGCAATTTGTTGACTGACATGTATCGAAATACAATAATATCTCTCTAAACCGGAATTCTAGTAGAGAAGAGTTTAGATACTTTTAATCAGGTGGCTGCTTAATGCGGCGTAAAAGTCATAACGTTCACACTGCATTAAGTTGCCACATGTCTCCAAGGTCGATATTTATACTAAAGTCAACGTCCGGTTTAGAGGGTTTTTTCTGTATGTCACATCATCATGATAATAATAATCTTTTTGTTGTGCTTCTTCTTCTTTCTCAACATGATCATCATCTTCTTCTTCTTCCTTCTTCTTCTTCTTCTTCCTTCTTCTTCTTCTTCACCATGTTCGTCTTCTTCCCAACGCCTGTCTTGTTATCATATTGAAAATGTAGGCCTAATCGACTGTTTGAAGTGTATACCATATATTCGTCATTTGGATATAAACATCATATGATTAGTTTCTTAGCACTTATATATTGATTGCTTATTATAAACTTACAGTAGAACCTGGTGCACACATGGCATATTGACTTTATCCAAATCGATCACTGCCTTAGTTCATACGAGTAACTCTGCTTGCCATCAATATATAAGCACTCGGTGTGACTCTCGGTCTATAGTTTCTCTAAAACATGAACGAAAAGGAAACTAACGAGATAATCTCTACTTGCAACGCGATTTAAAAATGCCTAAAATTACATAAATCATTTATTGTTATGCTGAAACAAAAGTATAATGCAAGAAAACCAATCGAATAAACGCTGAAGTAGACAAAACTGCCATGTGTTTAACCCTTTCGGTGCCAGCATTGTCGTCTGCTGGGCATAGTTTCGTTTATTTTTAATGTAAGTGTGTGCACTTCTTTCATTTTCTTTATAAAACAGTAAACAGAGTGTCAAACAGTTTGGATCCTGATGAGACGCCGAGTTACTCGGCGTCTCATCTGGATCCAAACTGTTTGCATGTGATATAAACCCGTCATTGTGGCACGGAAGGGGTTAATATCGAATACCCGGCCAATGTCATTCGCCAATGTATCAACATTCACTCGGGTTGTGTTTTAGTTTCGTAACTAGTTTAAACATATTTTATTTCAATAAATATTGAAAGGGGTTGGGTCACAAGTTCTTCCAACATTAGTGACGGCCCTTCCCATACAATTTTAACATTGCAATTGAGTATTTAGCTGCAATTGAGTATTTAGCTTCGTAACTGTTCGCCGTGGGCCGATAACAATTTGTTGCACTGCAAAATATTAAAAGTATCGACGAAAAACGGTTTATTTTTATATCAGATTCAAACTAAAACAGTTTTTCGTAATAATGACTGAATATTACAAATACCGTTTTATGAGGTCATTGAAATACCGTTTTATGACGTCATTGAAACTCGGCATTTGTTGTGGGGATTATTACTTTAAGAAGAAATATTGTCAGATTTATTATTCCATAAATACTTAAACTGCTCTGATCTAATATTTCGACCACTAAGGGCCTTTGTCAAAGATTATCATGTCAAAATACACGTCACATTTTTGTTACATGCATTCAGCCATAAAATCAAAGAGAATAATATTGATCCAGTGTCGTCATGGTGACATTGGGTTGTTTTTTAAAATGTCATGACGTCATCAAAATGACGCCATCAAATGACGTCATGGGTGCAACGACGTCGTGCATGCATTAGCGCATTATCCTCTTTGATGTTACAGCCAAATGGTCTGTACGTTCTCATCCTCCATATCCAATCAGTTTCATGGATCTGTCTTTCAGTTCTACATGCATGGAACATCCGTTTCAAAACTACAAATCTCACATCATCACTGCTATGACCACCGATTCCAAAATGTCTGTTTATTGGCTTCTCTCTCTCATGCCTCACATCACTCAAATGTTCTTTCATTCTCTCCCGAATTTCTCTCTCAGTTTCACCGACATACACCATTATATCGCATTTACTGCATTTAATTGCATATACTACATTTCTTTCTCTACAGTTAATATTGGTAGACACATTGTAAACTGATTGCCTATTTGTGTCACTTATACTTGACATTTCAAGAATACTGCAAGTAGCACAACTCTGTGAACAGACTGTATTGCTTGGTCTAACAATCCTGTTAGTTTTTGAATGCACCAGTGTGTCACATAGATTTTTATCACGCCTGAATGCTACGATTGGCAGTTGTTGGAATACTTCTTTAAGCCGGTCTGATTGATGAAAAACTTTTGAATGTTTTTTCACAATGTAATGTATATTTGGTAGCAGATTTGAATACGTCAAAACTAAAGGGACCCTATTCATTTTCCTATTAGATCTAACTGTTTGTTTCTTTACTAATGTGGCAGATCTGTCAAGTTTATCCACCCTTACCAACTGATTTTCTATCATCCTGCCACTATATCCTCTCTTCCTTAACTGACCCTTGAGTTTATTTCTTTCTCTAATATAGTCCGATTCTCTTTCGCATATACGCTTAATTCTTAGTCCCAAACCATATGCTATGCTCTTCTTTGTACTAGGGGGATGGCAGGAAGAATTGTTAAGGTACAACTGTTTGTCTGTAGGTTTAACATAAAGATCTGTGTATATATGGCCATTGTCTATTTTAACTAGAGTGTCCAGAAATTCTATCTGATCCAAACCATATCTAAGCTCTATACTAACATTCGGGTGAATACTGTTTGCATGTTTCGCAAAATCTTCCAGTTCTTGAACTGTACCATCCCAGATCCCGAAACCATCATCAATGAATCTCTTGTAAAACATTGGCACTTTTTTGTGTGACATCAATTCTTCATCCCATTTCCTCATATATGAACAAGCAAAATTCTTTCCTAATTTTGAACCAATTGCCACCCCATCTTTTTGTATGAAAGTGCTATCTCCAAAAGAAAATGTGTTGTTGTCTAAAACTATTTGAATCATCTTAAGAACATTTTCTGTATCAATCAACGGATCACTTCTGTTTGCAAGGCCTTCCATACATGCATCTAGTCCCTCTTTCTTTGGAACTGATGGATACAACTTTGCTACGTCAAAACAGAACAAAATGCAATTTTCTGAAAGTGGTTCATTAATCTCTTTTAATTTGTTAATAAAATCAGTTGTATCCCTGATGTAGCTTGGTGAAGTTTCAACAAATTCACTAAGTTCATGCTCAGCAACTTCAGCTAACCTCTCAGTGGCAGTACCCATGCCACTAACTATTGTTCTAAAAGGAGCAGTTGGTTTGTGGATTTTAGGGTTCCCTTTCAATTTACCTGGTCTGGAGTACTTTGGGATAAGATACTGTTTCATTTCTTTTGATATGGCACCTTCCCTAAACATTTTGTTTACTAGTTTTTTCACTTCTTTCAGGCTTATTTCAGTTCGGTCACTATTAGTTGCCTCATACGAATCACTTGTTAAAACCTCTTTTTTCATTGACTCTATGTATACTTCCTTATCTAAAACAACTATACCTGAACCCTTGTCTGCAGGTCTGATCACTATGTTTTCATTGTGCAAAAGTTCATAAAAAGCCTCTTTCTCATCTTTCGATATATTTAGCTGACTATTCTTTTTCAAACTATTGACTATGTCATTCTTAACCAGTTCTATATATAGGTCAAGATGCCTGTCCCTGCCTGAATTTGGTGTGAAGTTTCTATCTTTCTTCACCTTAAATTTATCACTAATATGATCATTATCGTCATCATGTAGATATACACTATCATTTTCAAAGAAATACTCTTTCAGTCTCATTTGTCTTTCCCATTCAGAAAGATCTGATAACAGTTTTACCTTGTCTATTTTTGTCCTAGATGGTATAAATTTTAAACCCTTTTCTAAAAGTAATTCTTGTGCATTAGTAAGTGGGTAGCTAGACATGTTAATAACTGATGTATCCTTATTTCTTTTATTTTCTGTAATGTTTTTGGTTGCGTAATCAGACTTAGAACGACTCTTGACACTAGAAAATTTCCTTTTGCCCAATCTTGTTTTTATTCTAGAAATTTCCGGTGGCATAGTGGTTTGGCTTTTTATCTCCAATACATCATATCCTTTTCCTGCAAAAACTGAAATTTCTGAAGCTGTAGGATTTTCAAACCAATCTACTGAAATTATTATTGAAAAGAAAGTGAAACCATTACCCCGCTTTAACCCTTTCCTCCATAAATACGCCTTTCTACGCCTTTGCAAACAGAGTAGACCCAGATCAGACGGCTCTTGTAGGAGCCGTCTGATCAGGGTCTGCTCTGTTTGCTTATAATTGATATGATAATGATATTATTCTATAGTTTCTACCATGGCCAAAAATTCCTCTGTCTATGTGCTTCTATAACAAATTATTCTAATCAATATTCATGACATCATTATTTCTTAAATGAATATTCATGGAGGAAAGGGTTAAATCAAGAAACAGCAAAAACTGTACTAATTAGCATGCATAGTCATTATCTCTGACTTAGATGTTAATGAGAAAAAGGGTCGATCAGTACTGCTTGACTTGAAAACAGGTCAGTCAGTCCCTTATCGTGAAACTCGCTTGTTGATTGGCATGGATTCACACAGGCGTTGATAAACACTGAGAACAAACATTCTGAAGATAACATACGTTATTGATGGCATCAAGGATATTAATCAGATTACATGTATATATAATGGCATACAAACACGGGACATTTTGGCCATTGCAGAAACTATATAATTAGATAGAACAACACCTCTAATGCGACCACTTAATGAACAAACACGGATGTCTTCATAAGCAGGTGGTTGCTTAATGCAGGACGAAAGTTATGCAGAGTGCATAACTTTCGTCCTGAATTAAGCTACCACCTGCCTTTGCCACTGTGTATTATGCCCCTATTTGGTGATCGCATTAAAGGGGTTTTACGTTTTCTATTCTAAAAGTAAACAGAACAGACCCTAATCAGAGGGTTTCTGTAGGAGCCATTTGACCTGGGTCAACACTGTTTGCAAAGGCATTAAAAGGTGTATTTGTGGAGTAAAGGGTTTTGTCACAACCTCTATGTTCAGCAGAAAGTAAGGAAGAAAATAGCACCACTTCTAGAGATCTGATCTGGGATCGAATACGCTGACTTCCGCTTTAATCACTCCCTCATAAGTTAACACCTTTAAAGCGCCTTTGACGTCTGTAAAAGTCGCCATTCGAAACCTTTGCTCTTATTACAATGGTTTCAAAACTGCACAATTCTAAAAGTTTCCTTTTCTCTAGTAAATGCTCCTTTTCGGTAGATTTGTTTACAGAGGTTGGGTCTAAAAATAGCGTGTGAAGGAATGGGTTAAAAGCGGTGTAAATTTGATTTAAGAACAAACTATGATTCACGGTAATCTTTATTGCCATCATATTATTCGAAATTATAAAATGCTATAGATCAAATGACAAAAACATTTTCCAGTAGGCCTACAGTAAAACACTCGAATAAATAACATCATCGATCTATAAAACAGATGGCAGCTTCCATGCATGGTGAAACTCTTGCAGAACGTTCCTACAGGAGCAGCCATCTGCCTAGCACGTTCTCAATTCTTCTTTACTAAACTTTTGAATTAGAGAGGTTTTACTTAACCCTTCGCTTGCTGAATTTTAAAATACATTTCTCCTTTTCTACCCATGCCCTGTTGTATAATTACATATATCTTGTACTGTGTACAAGTATTTCGCTGTGCAATAACTGCTGTGGAGTGCACTGATTGCACAATCAACTTGTAAATAGTGCAGACCCTGATGAGACAGCTCCTGCAGGAGCTGTCTCATCTGGGTCTACACTATTTACAGGTAGGTATATTGACGTGAATAGCAAGCGAAGGGTTAAGTCATGTACGGTATGTGTTATGCAGTACATGTATAGGTGTACCGCAGTCAATTACACAAGCGGCATCTAATCAGTCTACATTCCTTGGCTCGCGCCAATATCTGAAATATTCTCTTATTGAAAACAGTAGAGACCTTGATCAGAGCCGTCAGATACGGTGGGCAGGACAGTATTTACACATTTTAGCTCACCAAGTGCTAACGTGGGCTATTTAGATCGCTGTGTGTTTATTGTTTGTCCCAAACATTTTTTCTAAGCTAAAACAATATCTTTAAATAACACATCCTTTAAATGATATATCCTCCTAAATCATTGAATGGATTTCCAACAAATTTCACAAACGTGGTTCTGTATTAAACTAGTTGAACTTTTCCGATTTTCTACAAAAGTAGGACACATGAACTAGATAGGCCGCATGCACTAAAGATAGATTTCAATGAGCAATTTCTTTAAACGACATCTCTTAAACTTCAAAATAGAATTTGATAAAACTGCATAGGAATGACATTTAGATGATCTCCCATCTACGTTGATACAGAGGAGTGAACAACTTTGATACATGTATATACTAGATCACTAGTCTTGGTATTTAGCCAGGTGAGCGATACAGGGCCACCAAAGCCTTCTTGTTACAAGTTTCCGATGACTCAATGGCGGTCGCGTTTCCGCTGCTTTCTGCAATAATAAAATGTTCTATAATTTGTTCGATACAAATAACTCTTTCCTCATCATGCTCGTTAGCACTAAGTTAGTTTCAAGTCACAAAGAAACAGGCTCAAAAGCCATTTTGTAACGTAAAAGTTTCGAAACAATCTTGAAACAAATCACTGTTGTTTACCTTTTTCGTGGACCGTTTGATCTAACGACTGGAGAAATTTCAAACAATGATATCCAGATGATAAGTCGATCAACTCAGCGTCTCATAAGAAGTGAGTTTTGACAATCTAACCATGTTCATCCGTTTTGTAAGAAGTGAATGATTACACAAACGTTTTAACTCTTCTCTTGCTGAATTTTAAAATACATTTATCCTTCTTTACCCTTGCTCTGTTGTATAATTACATATATCTTCACTGTGTACAAGTATTTCACTGTGCAATCACTGCTGTGGAGTGCACTGGTTGCATGATCAACTTGTAAATAGTGCAGACCCTGATGAGACAGCTCCTGCAGGAGCTGTCTCATCTGGGTCTTCACTATTTACAGGTAGGTATATTGACGTGAAAAGCAAGCAAATGGTTAAGAATTAAAGTAAACGAAACTAAAAGCAGGCGCCCGTAACCTTGAAATTGGTGAATCATGTTTTATTCCTTCACTGCCAATGACGAAACTGGCGAACTTTTTCAATCCAGATGAGACGCCGGGTAGCTCGGCCATCAGGATCCAAACCGATTTGTGCTATTATCATTTTAAAGAAGCAAAATATTGTAAAGCAGACGACACATTTTACGGCGACCAAACAAAGCAGCGAAAGTTTTGTCGGTGCAAACTTTTGCAAGCAGTGCTGATCCAGTAATAAGCAGAGGAATCTGATGCTCTTTATGTGTATACATCCCCCCCCCCCCCACAACATAAAACGCATTTCAACGCTTTTGTAAACAAAGCAAACCCAGACTAGACTGCTACAGGAGCCGTCTGATCAGGATCTGCTCTGTTTGCTTATGAAAGAATATAGATATGATTCTGTAGTTTCTACTACGGCAAAATATTCTTGTGTCCATGAGTCATTATAAAAACAAGTTAATATTCATGATGTGCTTATTTCTTACTTAAATATTCATGGAGTTAAAGGAAATACTAAACATATATTTTTTGAAAATATTTTCAGACACCCTCATCCACCCGACCCCCAAACCACCCTACCCCTTCCTGTTTTTCATATTTCAAACGAAAATTGCTTCGAGTCCGAAACTTCTTAACCCTTCTCTTGCTGAATTTTAAAATACATTTCTCCTTTTTTACCCGTGTCCTGTTGTATAATTACATATATCTTCACTGTGTACAAGTATTTCGCTATGTAATCACTGCTGTGGAGTGCACCGGTTGCACAATCAACTTGTAAATAGTGCAGACCCTGATGAGACAGCTCCTGCAGGAGCTGTCTCATCTGGGTATTCACTATTAAACAGGTATGTATATTGACGTGAATAGCAAGCGAATGGTTAATTACCGTATACATATAACACGGCGTACACTTTCAAATGCTACAACCTTTAAGAGGTCTGGGGCGGTTATTATGATTACCCAGGTCTTCAGGCCTAATACCTTCACGTTCATAGTATTTAGCCCACAGCATAGGTAGCATGTATGTGTTCAGTAGGACGCAGTCTTCTCCAGTTACTTTGAACTCAGCTCCAAACTTTGACGCCGGAACCGTGATATATTCTTGTGGATATTTCCACATGCTTTCAATAAAACAAAATCGCTCCACCACCATTTGTATTAGTCTGAAATGTTCAACTTCGTCCATGAACACTGGTCCTTCCATAGCAACCTTTCTCCAGAAAGTTTGATTAAAATGTTCAAAGAGCATGTAATCGACATGGCTCCAATTCCTGTGGATATCATGCAGTTTCCCATTCGATGTAAGGCCATAGTTATATCTGCCGACATTGGAATGGTGGTAGACTATATCTTTAAATCCCCAGCACATTGTTCTTTTCAAGAGCACTAAGGACTCGGGGAAGTAGTCGGCTATCATTACAAGTTCAAATTCTTTATCCAGGTTTTTAATGTAATCTTTTACAGCACTAACATCGTTGTGAATATCTTTACGTCCTGTCGGAAAGCCTAGTGGCATGCCTAGACAATGAGACATAATGTTCTTGGTCAATGAAAACTGGTTTGGGATGCACCATCGAGCAGATTTGCTTTCTGGACTCATGTAAATGGCTTCGTAGTGTTCCATGTTCAACAGGTATTCTGTAATATTCTCGTTTGGAACCTGGGCAATTCTACCTAAAGCGAAATAATTGAATGTTGACTGAAACTGTTTCCATGGGTTTCGAATAATGGTGATGAAAGAAGTGTCCGTGGGCATCATGGCGCGCATTAGACTGTTGTTATAAATACTGTGCTCCATGATAATGTTGTACGGAAACTTGGACTGTCTTACATCCGAATACTCCACGGGATGCGGCCACCCAATGTATAAATTCCGTTTGACTGGCAGCGCAAAGTTCATGTTTCTAACATAGCCAAACCTTCGTAGTACTGAGCCCATGGTTTCCGTTGCGCATTTCATGCACTTTATGAACACAAAATTAGTTTTCTCTGACTCGCATATCTCCATTTGTTTTGTAGATTCATGAAAGTATCTAAGAGGTAAGTTCATGTTAGAACTTTGAAGCTGGCTCACTACTGTTATATAGAACGTTAGACATAAGTATACCATCACAAATATCCCAATGAGAAACGCAAAATATTTCTTCAAGGAACGTATTTTTCTCTTCATTGCCATATTTTTAAAATGCATTCTTCATGACAATGTTTCTGACCAAAGACCGAATCTACAATGATTTGTTTGACTTATATACGAATGGATGTAACATGAGAATCAAGCGTGAGGGATGTTCTCACAAGTCTATCAGTCAGCGGTGTTTTTGTTCGTTCATAATATCAATTCTCATTGATGGCTTAGGATTGGCCAAATATAATTGGATATGAACAGCTCACCATCTTATTACTAAGACACCATTCAACCCTTTCCCTCATGAATATTTATGTAAGAACTTATGACACCATGAAGACTAGATTAACTGAATTGCTATAATGGTGTTTTGCGGTGACAGAAACTGTAGAATAAGACCTATATTCTATTGGCAAATAGAGCAGATCCTGATCAGATGGCCCCTATACCGTAGTCTGATTTGAGTTTACTCTGTATGAAATTTCTATCGGGGAAAAGGCTAATGTTTTGGAAACTTTTGCATTCTAATATTGTCTGCTTCTATTTTACAAGTATTTTACAAGTATTTTTACCTTCTTAAAGCAAGGTGAAAGAAAAACAGAACGCTCCTATGGGAGCGTTCTGTTTTACTTTCACCTTGCTTTAAGCATCCACCTGCTCTAAATACTAACTAATTAACACAATTTAGTGGTCGTTATAGAGAGGTTTTACTGTAAATATTATAAAAAAAATGTTTTGGAAATTTCAGGGGGGGGGGGGGGTTACCGGCCCCGCTCCCTCTAAATCCGCGCCTGGTATTTATGGAGCTACGGGTTAAAAGAGTAGTATAGCTCTAAAGATAAACAGCTAACATACATTATCAGTTTGATGTGGATCCATGCTGTTTGGTTTGCTATTTATATCACTGTTGTTGTACAGTGAACCCTCGTTACAGCAGGGATGTTTGTTTCCAGACATTTTGCCGGTGTAACGAGGTTGCCGTTATAACGAATTTAAATATGAAAGGAACCATATGACCAGTGTAGAACTAATACCTATGGGAGCTTTTTGCACTTCTTGTGTTCTGCATTAAGCGATCACCTGTCTTATCGGCATTGTACCTATTTATTCAGTGGTTGTTTAAAAGACTTAACGGTTATTTTGTTTCAATGCATACTGCCGGTATAACGAGGGTGCTATTGTAACGAATGCCGGTATAATGAGGGTTTACTGTATAATATGTGCTAAATAATTTTCCTACCACGTGCAGAACACAATGTCCCGACTATTATAAGCTAACCATTCAGACTTTTAGAATCACAGACATGTCATTATTCATAGTCCAATGGAACCTAACCCAACATCTATTTGATAATCTCATTAACTTTTCACGTTGTTTTGCCCACCGTGTCAATCAAACACACCCCTGTCTGAAACTATATTGTGGTCTTCAAAGAAATATTTACCAAATTCTTCTTGGAGTGTCTTTATTATATGTCTTTGAAATAAGAAGTGACTCAGGAGGTGAACTAATGCTGACCATATTTTGATAACTGACCCTATTACCAACATGGGTCAGTTGTGATGACCGTTGCAAAAGGTTTAACTCCAAATGAGACGCTAAAGAATCTGTCATTGTTTGGGTTTCTATGTTAAGAAATGGCAGAAATGTGTGATTTTAGAATTGTAGCGGATGACATCTTTTGCAAAAGAAAATTGATTAACTGTTCATAGTGCTATCACTCGCCAACATATGATTTTAAACGAAGGGTGCTCTTAAAAAGATCTAATTCGGGTATTTTAAGGCAGATGGCGGCTTAATTCTGGACAAATATTATACAGACAGCTCCTATGTGATGCTCGCTTCCGACTTTTAACCCATTCTCTCATATCGACGCCTTTTCACGCTTCTGTCAAAGTCACCTTTGAAACCATTGTGATAAAAAGGGTCATTGCCCCTTAGAAGCAAATGCTTTATTTATCACAATGGTTTCAAAACTACACAATTGTAACATTTTCAAGGAAATGCCCCTTTTCAGTAGATTTATTCAAAGAGGTTGGATCTAAAAAAAAATACAAGCCTGTAGGGTAATAAGGTAAAGACACTTAATTGTATTCATGGTTTTTGTCACTATAGTAAAATTCTACGGTAGATTGTAAAACAACCAGTTATAGGTCTTGATTAGACGGCGCTATTCTTTATACCCCTTCAGAGCCAGGTCTACATATCAAAACTTATGCGTGTACAGTACAACCTCTCTATAACGGCCACTAAATTACATCAATTATTTTGTGTTAAATGCAGGTGACTGCTTAAAACAATGTGAAAGTAAAACAGAACGCTCCTTTTGGAGCGTTCTGTTTTACTTTCACATTGCTTTAAGCAGTCACCTGTCATAAATACCAACTAATTAACACAATTTAGAGGTCGTTATAGAGAGGTTTTACTGCATGATGCATCACGCAAAAGTGGGCCGTCTGACATTTGTAAACACTGTACGCATAAACCCGAGTTCTGCAATGTCTGCATTAAAACAGCGCACGTAATGGTGAGCCCTTACACATCTGATAACAAATTAACGTTCAATGTTGACTACCCCTGATTCTATCGAGTTTTGAGAAACTATTGGGTCCATGCTTATAAAACTTTTAGTTGAGTCTGAGTTCGTTCTCAGAGTTCGTTCTCAAGTTTTTGATTGGTCAGATTTGAGCCTTTGGCTCAAATCTGACCAATCAAAAGCTTGAGAACTCAAATATGACCAATCAAAAGCTTGAGAACGAACTCAGACTCAACTAAAAAGCTTTATAAGCATGGATCTTGACAACGTGACATACAGTTTTGACCCTAGCCCACTAACCCTGGGTTACTCGGCGTCTCATATGGAACTAAACTGCTTGCACGTGCGAGTCTAATCGCGAGTAGTAGGATGACGATTAAGTTAGGACTAACGTGTTTGCTCATCTGGGTCTACATTGTCAAAATATCGTGTCATTTTCCTATAACAATATGGCTCATTGTAGACACACACTAATATATTTGGCGAGCATGGATAGAGGGAGGTTGCAATACAACACTCCATTCTATTTGGACAATTTCCGGTAATTTGCCAAAACTAGCCAAACGAGATAAATTGCCAATTCAGTGATTGATCAACAGCTGAGACTGTCAATGGTCCTTGTTGTTGAAATAAGTCAAATGTCGTGGCCTTAGCCTGAAACTACTGTAGTTAAGCTAATCGTCTTTATAAAAAATATACATGTAAATGTATTCAAAAGAACTTGGGTGTGATTTGTCGGTGAATAAATGTGACGAAAAAGCGTGCCGAAAAACACGTGACAGACAGATAGACGGACGGAGAATTATAATGTAACTACAAAGTTTTTCAGCGGCTAGCTGTCTATTTTCATTCTTGTTCTAGTTTTCCACCAATCAGGAAATATGTTACATTGTAATTTGCATATGACCCACTAGTATTTTATAGTAAACTGTGTTTTCATTGGTTAATACCTAGACTGGCATGGAGCCTTTTTATAATGCCACTACACATGGCAAAACGTGTACAAGTTCAAGATACAGTTACCTAAGGTGATGAAAATCTGGGGTCAGTTTTACGAAATAGTAGTTATTTCAAAACACAATGCTTATGATAATTAGCTACTTCGCAAACTGAAATCCATGCAATCGATACATATTAACCAGATGCAAGACATTCTGTAAATCAGACCTTTTCTATTATCTTCTCAGAGTTCAGGCAAAACGCCATATAATACAGAAAGTCATATTGACGCTTATATTTACAATTTAGCATGGAATGCTGTCGAAAGTTCTGTTCTTAAAATAGATGCTTTCAGGGAAATCCCCTATGAATAAAAATAGACGTGCACTGTTTTGCATATTAACCTTCATCCTAATTAATTTTACAGAAATGTTCACCTACTACATTTTCAAAATCCATGCTATAATAAATTTCCCCACCAAAATGCAATCAGGTGTCAAACAGTTTGGATCCTGGTGAGACGCCGAGTTTCTCGGCGTCTCATCTGGATCCAAACTGTTTGCATAGGTATTCACTCATCCGCCCATAGCAGGCTAAAGTTAAGCACAATTGTTTCAATATAATTCCCAAGTGAGTTGGAAAGTCAAACAGACGGTTTCGCCAAACTACCGGCTCGTCAAACTGATATAACATACTAAACGAAAAGATGTCTCGTAAAACTGGGTACAGTATAAATGTGCCGCATTGTTGTCCTCCTCTATTACGACCACTTAAAGAAGGCTAATTGATCGTATACGAAAGGCAGGTAAAGGAGCTTTCTGTTTTACTTTCACATTGCTTTAAGCAGGGATGTTTACTGTATTACCGTTGGCATACTTCGTTCAACATATACGCTACCGCCTGACCGTATTTAAAAGTTCCAATCATTTTTTTACCGTATTTAAAAGTTCCAATACACTTTTTTAGGCAAACCGACCTTTTAGTGGGGCTGTTTCATTAAACGTGGCCGGTTTGACCAGCCAAAATAGAGCTGGGTCTACATAGCATAGGAAGTGTACTCTATATAGGTATACTTATTCTAAGTCGCGCATATAAGCGTTACTAGAGTTTAAATGGTTAAATAGCCTTTCCAACAGCTCAGGTTTTAGGCACCATCATCATCATCATCATCATCATCATCATCATTTCAAATAAAAACAACAATAATAATAGCTTCATCATCTTCATCCAAATACCTATAACATGTTATCATAGGTTTTTGCTTCAACATTTAAGATTTGAATGAAAAGGGTATAAATATAATCTCTAATAATATTATAAAAACATTAATATACGTATGAAAAAATCTGAAAAATAAATACTGTTATAATTATCATTAATGAATAAATAATACTTATTAAAATACCAACACACTGGTGCCACAATTTATACCAGTTCAAAACTAATTATCGTTCTTTATGGTTATAATTGGTGAGCATTATTACTAGTTTGACGAAACCACTACCAACTTTAAAACTTTGCTATCAATTTTAATACCACAGTTGATCATAAATTCCAGTTTGACGAACCAGTAGTGACGAAACCATCATAACCCACTGGCAGTAATCATAGGAAATAAAGAAGAACGGTTGTTTAATATATTAAAGTAGTGACATTAATAGTGTTAATTACTAGCACCGATCTTCGGGGTTGTTGGCTCTGTGATATGAATCTACTTATTGCAGATGATTGCTACGGCTCTATCACCTGGGACTTTGGATCGTTAAAGAAGGTTGAGGTTGCTAACTTTATATTGCTATAGAAATAGATTCGGTTAATGATGATGCACACAAGTAGATTAAGGCGTTGATCTAGGCTAAATAATTACCGTTCTTTAGGTTATTACAGACTCTGCACAAGCAAAAAACTACTTTCTATATGCTTTAAAGTGTATTCAACTTTTTATCTTCATATCAATATACACGCTTCAAAATATGAATTAATTCTTACGCGCAATAATTTATTCATAGTACTCTGACCGTGCTACATTTTCCGGCAGTCATATGATCAAAAGACATATTGGCAGTGCTGTTGTGGATTTGTTGTGCATTTCATGTACCTTTTAATAGTAATTTCCTATAAAAGTTACTTTTCAATAATTACTTCTTCTACTCCACGTTCACTAATACATTTCAAACATTATGATCACCTAAAAATATATTGAATGAGATAGTAGATCTGCCTTTTGCTTCAGTCATTTCCGTTGCACACCTATCTGCTAGTATAACAAGCAACCCTTCATAGATCTAGTTCCCTGTACTATAAAATCTCAAAACATTGATTTTAATATGTCAGATTTAATACCATTATTATTTTGTACATAATTATATACCAATATTTGAATGCCGCTGAATATCTTTTTTAAAGATATTTCTTGTTTGTGTTAAGAGCAGATGTACCCTATCTTCCTTCCAGAGTGGGACTATACAGTATACCCTTTATAAAGCAACTATTTAATGAAACAAAACGGGCACTGTTTAAAGTAGATAGTGGCATAATGCAGCGTGAGAGTAGTGCTGAGATCCCATGCAAACTTCCTGCTTAACTTCCATCCTGCATTCAGTTGCCACCTGCATTGAAGCGCTGGAATTAATAATCTTCTCGTTAATCATATTTTACTACATGTATATCTATTATTTAATCCAAATGACAAGAACGTCCAGCATATCCAATGACTCTTTATACTCATATACGGTGGGACCTCTGTGTCTCGAACTTTTAGGGACCATACAAATTACTTTGAGGTAACGGTAGTTCGAGTCCCTAAGTCTAAACTTTCTTGACGTGACAGCTTAATGAAGGTTGAAAGTAATGCTGAAAACCCCCGGAGAGAGAAACTTTCAGCATTACTTGCGATCTGCACCAAGCTGTTGCATGTCCTATAGGAGCAAATGCTCTATTTATTACAATGGTTTCAAACTACAAAATCCTAAAATGTTCCTTTTCTCTAGTTAATGCTCCTTTTCGGTAGATTTATTCAAAGAGCTTGTATCTAAAACTAGCCTATGACGTAATGGGTTAAAGTATCCCCTGTATATGATGTAAGAAACCCTTCCCATTAATTTGCATAAACGGCATTTTATTCACACACCCCTCTGGTATGGGTCTAAACTCTTTCATTATAAACCGCCGGCGTTAATGGGTTAAACACCACGACGACGACGACATGTCAGGGAGGTGTTTGGGAGCAGTGACTATTTGAATATTTACTGACGGAAACAGTGTAGACCAATACCAAACTGACTGATCAAAATCTACACTTGTTGGCATTGGAACATTTTTTATCCCAACAGACCATATAGACTCTGATCAGACAACGCGTTTCTAACACAACGGCTGGTTGGAGTTTACACCGTTTGCAAGTTTGAGTTTTAATGGCGTGTTTTAAATAAGTTTTACCCTTTCCTCCAAAAATACGATATTCTACGCC
Source organism: Azorinus chamasolen (assembly GCA_963576725.1). Taxonomy (NCBI): domain Eukaryota; kingdom Metazoa; phylum Mollusca; class Bivalvia; order Cardiida; family Solecurtidae; genus Azorinus; species Azorinus chamasolen. The sequence continues at coordinate 24,971,218 of OY755235.1, read as the reverse complement.
TCTGTAAAAGTCACCTGTTCAAACCATTGTGATAAATAAAGCATTTGCTCCTATAGGAGCAAATGCTCTATTTATCACAATGGTTTCAAACTACAAAATTCCTAAAATTTTACTTTTCTCTAGTTAATGCTTCTTTTCGGTAGATTTATTCATAGTGGTTGGATCTAAAAATAGCCTATGAGGGAATGGGTTGCCAAAGGCGACTTGATTGACATTTGCAAACAGCAGACGAGGCGTCGAGTAATTTGACATCTCGTCAGTGTCCAATCCATTTGGCACTTGTTCATAATTCAAAAGCTTGAATGAAATACAATAGAACCAGTCGTAAGCGGTCATCAAAAGAGCTCTGTTTATGGGTCTGAATGACAGGTGGTAGCTTAATGCAGGTCAAAAGAAATGCAGAAAGCTCCTATAGGAGCTTTCTGCATTACTTTTGCCCGGCATTAAACAACTACATGCGTTTAAAGACCACTATGTTAAATAAATAAATGATGGCTTAGGACAGGTTCTACTATAAGTGGAAATGCTACAAGTGGAGATGTTAGCAGACATTAGTTTTACAACAGAAAAGGGGGTTAACATGCATGAGTGTGTGTGTGTTGAGACAACCCCTTCACCCAGTTCCAAGGCATGGTAACATATGGACCCATTTGTTCTGTATTGACTCTTCCTAGTAGGCTTATAGGAGAAAAGGAGATGTCACCACAACAAAGGATATGTCACGGCAATAAATCTGAAGTATTTGGATTATGCATTTGCAAACTGTTTTCATTGATTGGCATTTGCAAACAGATTGGACCAAGATCACGTGCACATTGATTAAAGAACGTCTGATACGCCCACGTTTTAACCCATAATTTGATGAAGCGTCCTGTAAATAGTACCTGTATGACTATCAGTTAGCTGATTTTATTTTATAATGATATTATGAACAAAGGATGTTTTATCATGGCAGAATATAGAGGATCAGGTCTATATTATTCCATAAGCGAAAAGGGCAGACCCTGATCTAACATCTTCTACACCTTGGCCTTGTGTGTTTGTCAATGCTTACAGCATGTCCCTGTCAGGTTAACCCTTCGCTTGCTATTCACGTCAATATACATACCTGTAAATAGTGAAGACCCAGATGAGACAGCTCCTGCAGGAGCTGTCTCATCAGGGTCTGCACTATTTACAAGTTGATTGTGCAACCAGTGCACTCCACAGCAGTGATTGCTCAGCGAAATACTTGTACACAGTGAAGATATATGTAATTATACAACAGGGCATGGGTAAATAAGGAGAAATGTGTTTGAGAAGGGTTAAGGGTTAGTATCTGTAATGCAATTACGATGCGTACTGACACGTTGCTGCTTGATAGGATTAGGGTTACCCTCTGTAACTTGTAATACGATCCGTACTGACACGTTTGCTCTTTCAGAACTATGGACTAACTTGCAGTTGGTTGAACGTTGGATCCAGATCAAACGACATTGATCATGTTTACGAAAAACAAAACTAGAAGAATTATTACATTTAAAATTAAAGTTGTAAACGTTTTTATAGCTGTTTTTGCTTGGTTTTCAAAGGGACAATACATTGGATTAAAGAGCCACTGATACCATAGTCTCGGGGTAGACGACATTTGCAATCAAAGGGAAATGGCAACAGGCGTTGATAGACTTAAGGTTCAAACAGATTACATCTACATGTATTTTGTACTGTATTTCACTCATGTGAAATATTGCAGGAATGGTCTCCAGTGCAGATGATGGAGGAAGTGTTTTATTGAACCATCTACTCAATATATGCCTTTTGACGCCTTTCAGGGGTCATCTGATCAGGATCTACTCTGTTTGCTTTTGGAATAAAATAGATCTGATGCTACAGTTTCAGTCATGGCCAAATTCTCAAATGTCCATACGCCATTATAAATATAAAGATAGGCTAGAAATATATGACTTGTATCAGTCTCTTGTAAAAAGTCGTTTGTGAACACGATGGCTCTAAGGTTCTCATCTTACATCAGTGTATCATACGCTATCTGTGTTCAAAATTATCACATTGTTGAAATACACTAGAACCTTATATTAAAAGGACACAGGAATCTTGAAAAGCATGTGGTTACTTAATACAGTGCAAAAGTGATGCAGAAAGCTCTTATACAGTAAAACCTCTCTATAACGGTCACTAAATTGTGTTAATTAGTTTGGTATTTAGGGCAGGTGGCAGCTTAAAGCAATGTGAAAGTAAAACAGAACGCTCCTATAGGAGCGTTCTGTTTTACTTTCACCTTGCTTTAAGCAGCCACCTGCCTTTAACACAAAATACTTGATGTAATTTAGTGGTCGTTATAGAGAGGTTTTACTGTAGTAGCTTTCTATATTACTGTTGACCTGTATTAAGCTACACCTGCCTTACAGACCTATAATTTTACCTCCTTTTGAAGTTCGCTCAACCCTTTCGCTGCCAATGCCGGATCTGTGATTAGGCCTACCTATGCAAACAGTTTGGAACCAGATGAGACGCCGAGTAACTCGACGTCCCATCAGGATCCAAATTGTTTGTTACTGTTACAGTACTATGTTTTTGAAACAGAAATGAAGAAAATCAAAAGAATGAACATTTGTAGCAGACGACAAAGTTAGCAGACGACAGAGTGTGGCAGCGAAAGGGTTAAGACAGGTTCTACTGTATATTGGTTTATGTTGCTGGCAGTTTGGCTCTGGGCCTTTCAGTAGGGGTTGTCACAGAAAACGTGCCTACAAAATTATATCGAAATCCGGTCAGTGGATTGAAAGAGGATTTTTTTAAAAGTTAAAGATAAATGTGTACGTAGCCCCGTCCTTGTGCGACTTTAACACTTTTAGTAGTTAAATTAGTTACTTACCTAGGAAACATCCCTGCAGAATTACATCGAGGCTGGTCAGGGCTTTATGAAATAGTTGTCATGTGGAAACTTACCTCTGCCTGTGACAGGCATTGCCTTTGTCCTTTTTGTCGATTTAAAATTGCTTGAAAAATATTAGTAGGTTACAAATGGACCATATCTAAACATCTTCATTGTCATCAGGCAGTGGTTGAAAGCTGTTCAGACTTTAACAATGTAGCCATATACAACAAAACACGGACGTTCAATTTAGTATAAATATCGGTCATGGAGACAGGAGGCTTAATGCAGAGTAAAAGTCATGCATACAGCTCCTCTAGGAGCTTGATGCATGACTTTCACCCTGCATTAAACAGACACCGTCCTAAAGGTATCTAAATTCTTCTCTTGTAGAATTCCGGTTTATAGGGGTTTTACTGTACACGTATACGTAAAGTCAGTACTGCTTCCGGCGACAATGTTTTAAGTGCCTGGCCGCTTCACGATGAGGTATCTGACTTGGATTAACCCATTCCCTCCTAGACTATGTTTAGAAATAACCTCTGCGAATAAGTCTACTGAAGAAGAGCATTTACTAAAAAATACCTTTTTTTAGAATTGTATACTATTGAAACCAATGTGATAAATAGAACATTTTCTCCTACGGAGCAAACTTTGATGATCTATTTATCACAATGGTTTCAAACTATGACTTTTGCAGGGGCTAACATGACGTACCTAACCATACATGTTCGGGATGAACCTATCGCACATGTGCAGTCAACATGGCGTACCTGACCATACATGGTCGGGATGGACCTATCGCACATGTGCAGTCAACATGACGTACCTGACAATACATGGTCGGGATGAACCTATCGCACATGTGCAGTCAACATGACGTACCTGACCAAGTTCAACATGAAGCATCAGGCAACGTGAATGATCTGATCATAGTCAACTAAAAGCGTCCGATCGGGATCAACATGACTGTATAACCTGACTTGGATCAACACGAAGCATATCTACAGAGTCAAAAGAAAACACCTTGCCAGTCAACATACAGCATCTGACTGGGTCAACATTAATCACCCAGGTGCAAGGTACAAGATACAAGAAGTTTGTCCTTTTGGCGTTGCCCAAGAACCCCCACTCCCCGATTCCCAACATTTGCGATCAGGTTGGCGCCAGTTGGCCGACAGCGAAATCCGAACAAAAACATAAATTTACGTGCACGATTCAAGTACATATTAAATAATTTTATATTAAACTATAATTTTAAAAGGATTGCAATTCTGATAGAGGCCCGGGGTGTCGCCATTGTAGATGATGGTTGGATTACTGATCTCTCAGGATCTGTCGTAGTTGAATTTTCGATACATCCGTTCTCGGAGTTGCAGCTCAATATAACAAGCTAATGTCAAATTTGCATGCAATTTGTTCAGCCTGGAGCATTCTGGGGCTTATTTTCAAGTCAAGCCTTTTGGTGACATTTTAAAGTCTTTTGGGCATATTTTGTTGCCTATTGGGGAATACTTTGAAACCTTTTGGGGCATATGTTGAAGCCTAATTGGGCATATTTGTGATTATAAATTTGAGATACCGCTGCGGATGGCTGTCAAAGGTCGCCCTTTCGCGACAAGTTGCCCGGTGTACCAGCTAGCCAATTGGGCTGGCACGGTGAGATCGGTAACCATGCCCAACAGAGCCAAACCTGAACCTTGGTTGTACACAATGTGTAAACAAGTTGGCTTCCTTCTAAAAGGAAGCCAAGGAGAGACCTGCAGCAGTTTTTTATCTAACATTTGCTATATACAGGGGCCGTTTGACAATGTTTTGGCACCGGATCGTATATAGGTTTCTATAAATAACTATTGTGCATATCAAGTAGTACGTGCGTTATAATTAGAACGAAGACGGTGAATATCAAGCGCCACTGCTTAGGAGATATATAATGCTTTAATCGTTGCAAGTACATGTAGTTCTTTGAATTGGAATTTATCCAGTCAGCAAGCTTCTCTAAATAAAATAAATAGATAAACTTAGGTTTCTTAGAATAGAATATATATTAGAACAGGTTTTATTTACCAACCATGGACCCTCTCGGATTACAAATGAATGCATACTGAAATATTTATGATTAACATAATTGACATGAAACTAAAGCATGTGTATCATATCTTAGGCACATATTGGTAAATCACGTATAAACAACAATGCATTTTATTCATCTTGCTTCCTCGTGAAGTTCTATGGCACATGGACACACCAATCAAAACATTGGTTTATGCATCTAGGAAGCACTTCCAAGTAAGCTAGATCCTCCTATTAGTGTTCTTCCGGTTATATCTAGAAGGTTTATTAGGTTAGTGATAATACTAGACGTTTTAAGGCATAATGATCCTTAACAATGTAAGTACATGTATTTCAATTTTCTGTAAATATGCATATGTTGATGGAATAACGGGAAAATCACCAATAGAAATATACAAATAAGAAAATAGATAAAAACAACAGAGAAAATAGATTATTTTTTTTGTTAAATTGGTTACGATTTATCAATTTTATTAACTCAATCAGCTCGGTAAAATGTTTTTCTAATAAAAAATAATGCTTTTGTGGCCGATTTTAGGCTGCGAATCTCATATGTAGTACATGTATAACTGAATGTAGAACTGTGGGTTACTACAGGTAAGTGAGTGAAAAAGGCTTCTTTTGCTAAAAGTCATGTTCTACAGTTTGCGAAAGGAGGCTCCTTCGCCAGCTGTAATTCCCGTGAAAGGAGCTCTTAATATAATTGGATGAAGAACTGTGGGTTACTACAGGTAAGTTGGTTTGAAAAAGCTCCTTTCGCTAATTTAAATCCTTGGTCTGCAGTTGGCGAAAGAAGGCTACTTTAAATTGGCCAGCTGTAAATCCCGCGAAAGGAGCTCTTAATATTATTGAATGAAGAACTGTGGGTTACTACAGGTAAGTTGGTTTGATAAAGCTCCTTTAGCTAAACATCCTTGGTCTGAAGTTGGCGAAAGGAGGCTCCTTCCACCAGCTGTAAATCCCGTGAAAGAAGTTCTTATTATAATTGAATATAATTGAATGTAGAATGGTGGGTTACTACAGGTAAGTTGGTTTGATAAAACCCCTTTCGCTAAAATCCTTGGTCTGCAGTTGTCGAAAGGATGCTCCTTTCGCCAGCTATAAATCCCGTGAAAGGAGCTCTTAATACAATTGAATGTAGAATGGTGGGTTACTACAGGTAAGTTGGTTTGATAAAACTCCTTTCGCTAAAATCCTTGGTCTACAGTTTGCCATACATGTATATATTTTAGACAGTATACATCCATGGAAAACATATTTTTACAAATATGCTCAATCATTTTTAACCTTGCAGATATCGTGATGTCTCTATTTCTGATATGAATATTCTTAGGATAAAGGTTTAATTGCCTATACGCATGTAGCATGTTAAAGGTCAATAATGAATCGGGAACTAGAAGTTTCATTGATTGGATAATGACCCATCAAGGATCTTTAAATAATGGATTGTGGCACGTGTATACAACAGCGGTTTTTTAGTTTGTCCAAAGTATTATCCTCTCCGAGGATGTTTTTTTAAACAATGCATTTGTCGTTGGTCAATATCTAGTAAATAGGAGATTTTAAATCCTTACCAAGGGTATGATTTATAAATTTTATATACGTGTTTTACAAATAAAATGTGTAAAACAAAATGTATTTGATTTTGTACTTAATCGTCAGTATATGGTATGTTAAAGGTCAGCAGTAAATCGGACACGTGCAATTTCACTAATTGGATTATGACAACTACGTTAATTTTGTAATCCATTCAAGGGTATTTAGTTTTGCTGATGTGAATTGATATCCGGTAAAATCTGATCTTAGGGACAATAATTATAATCAAACTGCATCGATTCTGATTACATACTAACATCCAATGATCCAATGATCTGGATCTACGTTGGTTTGCTGTGTTGCGCAAGTTATACAAATGTACATTTATATGATATAAATATTTTCAAACTGTGATGTTACTGATTTGGGCCAAAGCCATTCAATCTAAATCTCTAACGACCACTGTCAACGACGCACAGAAAATTAAACATATCCGTAAAAACATTTAATTAATGTTCTCAATCACACCCAGCATGTGGTAATTAAAGGACTTAACACAGATACACAGCTACTTAGCCTATCACGCGTGTCGGAGAACCCTCGGGTAGACAATATGGCTAAATATCAGAACAGAACAGAACATATAATTTTAAAGATCCAGTTTAACAGGGTCTAACCTGTTTACCCTTTACTCCATTAATACGCCTTTCTACGCGTTTGCAAACAGCGTAGACCCAGATCAGACTGCTCCTTTAGGAGCAATATAATCCGGGTCTTCATTCAATTTATATTAAGAGCTCCTTTCGCGGGTTTTACAGCTGGCGAAAGGAGCCTCCTTTCCCCAACTGTAGAACATGGATTTTCAGCGAAAGAAGTTTTATCAAACCAAATTACCTCAAGTATTCCACAGTTCTCCGTTCAATTACATTAAGAGCTCCATGCGAAGGATTTACAGCTGACAGTTCTGTTTTTATTCCAAATTTCAATACCTACTCAATATTAATGGACACAATAGTTGTAATGAAATATGGAAGGCGGAACATTGTAGCCATTTTAGAAAGTAAAGAAACAGATTTATCAAATTCTATTAGCAAACAGAGTAGACCCTGATCAGACGGCTCCTCTAGGAGCCGTCTGATCTGGATCGACTCTGTTTGCAAATGCGTGAAAACACGTTTATTTGAGGGAAAGGGTTAAACCAACTTTTCTCAAGAAACCCACAGTTCTTCATTCAAATACATTAAGGGCTCCTTAATTTCGCGGGATTTACAGCTGGCGAAAGGAGCCTCCTTTCCCAAACTGTACACCATAGATTTTCAGCGAAAGGAGCTTTATTAAACCAACTTTTCTCAAGTAACCCACAATTCTTCATTCAAATACATTAAGGGCTCCTTTCGCGGGATTTACAGCTGGCGAAAGGAGCCCTCTTTCCCAAACTGTACACCATGGATTTTCAGCGAAAGGAGCTTTATCAAACCAAGTTACCTCAAGTAACCCACATTTCTTTATTCAATTTTATTAAGAGCTCCTTTCGCGGGATTTACAGCTGGCGAATGGAGCATCCTTTCCCCAACTGTACGCCATGGATTTTCAGCGAAAGGAGTTTTATCAAACCAAGTTACCTCAAATAACCCACAGTTCTTCATTCAATTACATTAAGAGCTCCTTGCGCAGGATTTACAGCTGGCGAAAGGAGCCTCCTTTTCCAACTGTAGACCATGGAATTTCAGCGAAAGGAGCTTTATCAAGCCAACTTACCTGAAGTAACACGAAGTCCTGCATTCAATCATATTAGTGATCCTTTCTTGGGATTTACAGCTGGCGAAAGGAGCCTCCTTTTGCAACTTGTAGACCATTAATTTTCAGCGAAAGGAGCTTTATCAAACCAACTTCGATCTACCTTAAGTAACCCACAGTTATTCATTCAAAGGAGTCTCCTTTCAACAAATGTAGACCATGGACTTTCAGTGTAAGGAGCTGTTTCAAACCTACAGTTCTTCATTTCATAGCTCCTGTCGCGGGATTTACAGCTGGTGAAAGGGACAAGTAATCCGTTTTCCCCGTAAATTTCATCAATATATTAATGATGTGGTAATATACACAGGCTTATTTAATTATTTTACTACCAAATATACTTAAAATATGTGTATATATTAATTAAAAACACTAGTTATTACATTTTATTAATAACCCACTTAACTAAGAACTCCTTTCGCGGGATTTACAGTGGCGAAAGGAGCAAGTAATCCGTTGTTCCTATAAATGTTATCAATATATTAATGATGTGTAATATATTTAGTCTTAAATTATTATATTAGTGCTAAATATATTTAAATTATATGTCCATATCATTTATAATAACTAATAAATAGCCAATATTGATTTTTAATCCTCCTTTCGCCTCCTTTCGCCTCCTTTCGCCAAAGAAATCCTCCTTTCGTGTTTTAGTCATACCGGGTGTTTAGTCATACCGACTTAAATCCACCGCTGGAGAAACGCGGTTTAATAAGAATCAAGTCAGAAAGCAAAGATTAATGGATGAAAATACATGTTTCCATTCTACTCGCATGCTAATTAGATTAAGAAGCTCGTAAAGGGGCTGGAAATGGCAGAGACCTAAATAATATGTTCAGCTCCATCGAAGTCAATCTAAAAATAGAAACCGAGCCGACCGTTACTCGAATTTTATACGGAATGCAAAAATGATTGCACTTTGTTCTGGGATAAAATAATCATGTCTATTTGAATTAAAATATCGACAATTTGGATTCAACTGATCCTATTGTTAAAATTCAATCACGTTTGGTTAGTGATAGTTTGACTGCGTATTTTTTATATAACCAAAACTCGCGCATGCGAATAGCCACAACTCGTCCCGTCCGGTAGACGGCGATATTCTTTTTACTATCCCAATTCAAAACTCCTTGAGATAAATTGTAAACCATCCCAGAATACGCCGACATCCAATTCCAACACCGAGGATAGACTGATGGTCTCTCCAATAAACCGATGTTATGATAGAAGATTGTTGTCTGTTGTTGTTAGGTCGCTGGATGTTATGCGGCAAGGTAGCACGGGTGAACGAGAGTTGTTGCTATGTCGGACAGGCATTGCAGACTGACTTAAGAATATATTAGTTCAAAGTGCATCACATATTTGGGATAGCATTCACTCGTGGCCCCTTGCCGGGCAACTGGGCTCCTCGAATCTCCCAATAAGTGCGATTATAGTTCAATAATAATCGTTTATTATATATGTGATAGAAGTGACATACTGCACCATGAATTGTCATTGATAGAAGCGACATATATGCTCTTTGCGTGAAAGACAGCCCAAATTCCCTTGTTCCGTGGTCTTCTGATTCGCAACTAATCACAGGTGCGTGGGGTGATGGTTTCATAAATTCACACTGTAGACGACTTAAATCCCACCCGCCACATGTCCATTCTGTTATTATTTTATACAATCAAATGCCTTGTAATTTTCAGATTGTCATATGTGAGACTGGCAGCATGCCTTTATCCTCTTATGAAGCCTATTACGTAATATCATTATAAATGTATGTTATTTCATTTTACTGTTGTATGTTCCCTATTGTCTCATTGTATGTCCTATTCTGTAAGATACTGGCTTCTGTTGTTCTTATTTTGTTTCAATCACTTTGGCATGCAGCGTTACTGTTACCGTATTACGTGGACCACCTATATGGATTACAATAACGACACGGTTCCTGGAAGTCTATTGTAATTAATGCCGTTGGGCTACAGCTTGATAAAGATGAAGGGGTGATTGGCCGACAGCGTAATCCGAACAAAACATTTATGTGCACAATTTAAGTACATATTTAATAATTTTATATTAAGCTATAATTTTAAAAGGATTGCAATTCTGATAGAAGCCCGAGTGTCGCCATTGTAGACGATGACTGGGCTGGATTACTGATCTCTCAGGATCTGCCGTAGTTGAATTGGCGATACATCCGTTCTCGGGGTTGCAGTTCAACATAACAAGCTAATGTCAAATTTACGCGTGATTTGTTCAGTCTGGAGCCTTCTGTGGCATATTTTCAATTCAAGCCTTTTGATGATACTTTGAAAGCTTTGGGGCATAATTAGTAGCCTATTGGGGCATACTTTGAAACTTATTTGGGCATACTTTGTAGCCTATTGAGGCATACTTTGAAGCCTATTTGGGCATATGTTGAAGCCTATTTGGGACATATTGTGGCTATTGGGCCTAATGATTATAAATCTGGGATACCGCTGTGGATGGCTGTCAAAGGTCGCCCCTTCATGACAGGTTGTCCAGTGTACTTGCTAGCCAATTTGACTAGCACGGTGGGATCGGGAACCATGACCAACATTTATTTTCAATCAGGTTTACAACAAGTAACATTAGCTATATCAGAAGCTACTTGCCGACTATAGTAACAAAACAATATTACTTTAAAACACAGCCTGTAAATATAAGATAAAGTTTAGCATGCATGTATTGAAAAGATACGTATAAGATATCAAACTCCTCACAGTGTTCTCCCTTGTCACTTCGTGCGGTCATCTCTTCAGCGTAGCGATTAGGGGAGATAAAACGTTTAATATACATGTAAATATGTGTTACCATTTATAATTCTAAAAAGATTCTTAAATTTTTAGATCAAAAACAAAATTGTCTTTAAAAAATAAGGCGTCGCATTTACTTGATCAAGGGAGGCAAGGCTGACATGTTAAATGGTGTCTGCAACAGAGTTGCCTCCCTTAAAAATATCTTCAACAAAAAAGACAAAGCTAGAATATTTAAGCACGGGATTTTGTAGTAAAATTCAGTAATCTAAGATTATTATTATCAAAATTTAAGTAATTACTTATATTATCATTGTTAACAGGGCATATCGAGACAGCATGGGTCCTATTCAGATGCTAGGTGATCCGGTGTGTAGTCCGCACCCAAGCTGTCTCTGAATTCAATGCAACTTTTACAGTAATAATTTGGCTCACATTTTACAGTAATCATTTTGCCCATATGACATAAGCTACATCCGAATTGAATTGACATGAATCGCCTGACCAGGATCAACATGAAGCATCTGAACAGGGCCAGCAAGAATCACCTGACCAGGATCAACATGAAGCACATTGCCAGTCAACATTAGGCATCTGAGACAATATTAAACCCCTGGCCAGAAAACGTGAAGCACCTGATCTGGGTCAAAATGAATCACGTGACCGGGATGAGATCAACATGAAACACATTGTCAGTTAACATGAAACATGTGAATAGAGTCCTTCATATGTCCTGCATATGTAAGGAAATATTTTATGTATAGTGTTGTATGTCATACATAAACTCAAGCCAGGTGGTTCTGGATCATACCTATATGACGCACAGACACTGTGCATATAATGTTACAATTGAGTTTTGGTGACATGAGTGGGCGGAAACAATGTAGTCACAGTATGCGTCTATTTCCCTTGATTTATGGACATATAAACTTACAGAAAAGGATGATTTTGTTTTATCTATGATTCTTAAATTTATTCCTTCTTTACGATATCTCTATCTTAAATTTCATTTGTTTTAAATATTCTATACGCATTATATATACTCAGTTTTGCAATTTATTAATGTGAAGCGCTTTTTAACGCACATACTCGGTGTGAAAAGAGCGCTATACATATATAAATATGGTATAACAAATAAATAAATAAAAAAATAAAACATGATGGACCTGGTTAGTCAACATACAACATCTGATCGGGATAAACATAAAATCCCTGGCCAATCAAAAACAAGTCTGAGCTCAACATGAAGCATTTGACCGGGCAAAAGTCCGCCGTGGAAGCGTCAGTGTTCCACTGGGCACTTTTATGAAAGGGGCAAAAGGACAATGGGGCAAAGTTTCGGGAATCTTATCAGTCAGTCCAGATAAGATCCGTAAATTTAAATAGTTTAAGGAAAAGCTCCTTTATTTCTCCAACCAATCCTATACTGTGACTGTGACTATACTGTGACCACGCTTTAGAATCGTCTCGAAGAGACTGCTTTAAAGAGTGGTCACGGTATATGGTTTGGTGGAGAAATGACGATTTTGATATTTGGGTACGCGTCTTTATCTGTGGCTCTGATAAGTTATTATGTTTTGCCGACTGATATTATTCCCTTGTTAAAAATAAGCTTCAATATGTGGCAAACAGTGTAGAGCGAGACAAGATACCGTTTTTTCCACGCGATTGGTTCAACGATGTTTTCAAACACATTGTGTATAGAGGGGTCCAGTTTTATAATTTACTAGAAATGATCGGTTTGGTAAATTCTGGTGAATTGCGAGGTACGATTACTACAATGATTTTCCAATATCGTTATTAATTATAGTGTTACCGTAAGTTTTTTTGTTAAAAAGGTTTGGTTTACAGGACAAAACATCGGCGGAAAAGCATAGTTTATGTAAGGGTAAACACTTTATCTTATAGACTTCTTTACACCATATATAGTAGATAAGGTTACAATAGCACCTAAAAAGACCCGCTCAAGCGCTGCTTATACCAAGATGTTCCGGTATTTAAATTTAAATAAATTGTATATAACACAAATATAACATTCAACTCAAAAGGGCCTCAGTGTTCAAATAATTGCAGTCCCTAAATGACAATTACTTTGATTCTCATAGCACTGGGTTTGATCCATGTCTTGGTCTAATCTGAGAAGTAAGGAAGTCTTCCAGCTTGTTAGTAAACTGAAATACTAAAACCAAATAAATGTTTACTGCAAAACTATTAAAAGCACTAATTTAAGTGCCATTTAAGCAACGGTTTATTAATTTAGCTGTTATGATTCTCAAAATACTACTTGGTAAAGAGTAACAGCTAAATCCGATGTGTTTGGTTTGTGATGAAATAAATGGTTTTAATCAATACCTAAAAAAAAGATTTATTTAAAACCTTGAGCAGGTGGGCCTAACGGTAAAGATAGTAAAGTAGTTTATTTAATTTCAAGAAATGTCCTTACTGGTAATTGTTACTGCTGCACAAAGAACGTTGTCGTTTCAGCTAATTTAGGTCCTTATAAATGTAATTGATATTATGATACTGTGAAAATGAATGAATTTAAAAACAATTTTGTAGGCAAGTAACAATCTTATTTCAACAAAAAGCCCTTAATCACCAAGAATTTCTCTTTCAGAACGGTACACCCTTATACCACATTTTCCAGATTATAATAAGTGCTTTAGGGCGAATCGCCGTGACGTCACGCGCACCTATTATCTTAGTCGAGAAAAGCTTGGTGGGCAAAAAGACTGACAGCTGATATGTAAACAATAACAGAAACATTGACAGCACTTTGAAAACTTCTGTTAAAATTAATGAAAAACGATTATGGTGCAATCGTTGATAATAATTACATCGATAGTACGTGTAAAAACATAAACATGAACCGAAAATTGATTCTGGAAGATGAATTTACACAATACAAACATCTTTATTTGGAGTCGGTTGTACAACAAATAACACGACAGATCTACAATAAACTATTTGCCGGCTATGTAACAAAAATAACAACAGTTTAACATGACAACCTGTGGAATTGAAATATATAAGCTTTTCAAAGCATGGGTAATGCACAGTACGAAATTATAATCAGAAAAAGTTAAGTATTGGTAAAATACACAAACCCTTTCCCTGCTCAGTATTCATGTAAGAAATAATGATATCATGACTATTTATAAGCTAATGTTTCTAATGACATTTGCAGACAGGATTGTTTTGTTGGTAGAAACTGTAGAGTCGGACCTATACAATTTCATAAATAAACAGAGCAGCCCCAGTATGATCTGGGTCTACGCTGTTTGCATATACACGAACACACGTTTATATTAGAGAAAGGGTTACATCTTTGAATGCTTACATTTTAAGATCCCATTCATTATATAATAAGACTTAAATTTGCTATATGATTTTGAATAATAAACAGTGAAGACCCTGGTCAGAGGGTTGTTTGTTTAGCTATATATATTGTCTGGGTCTACATTTTGCAAATGTCAGTACTTTTAATCACCGCATTCAAAGATTCTAACAATACACACTATTTGTTTTGAATACTAAAAATGGATTGTGTTAGACAGTTGGAGACTATATTATTACATTACTTACTCAGCCGAAATACTGCTAATTTACTTACTAGACCTAGGAAAACAGTAATGATCAAAGGTGCCAGATGGTCAGTAAATCCCCTAATTTCTCAGCAGGGGACAAGGGTCAGCAATCACGGAACTGCCATCTATCACACACTGTCTTATCAACAAAGTTATGAACTATTACGTAACAGGAATGCTTCTATTGTGACCAAAGGTGCCCGACGCATGCTTGGACTCATCCATGGACCCCCCCCCCCCCCCAAAAAAAAAATAAATAAATAATAAAATAAAATAAAATAAAATAAAAAATAAATAAAAAAATAATTGTGATCGAAGTATGTTCAACTGGCCTAAAACTATCTATTTGAACCTTAAACCACTCCGAAAAACGAGAAAAACACGACCCGGAAAAAATTTCCTATCGGGTCTATATATTATGTATTGATATATAGACCCGATAGGAAATTTTTTCCGGGTCGTGTTTTTCTCGTTTTTCGGAGTGGTTTAAGGTTCAAATAGATAGTTTTAGGCTAGTTTAACATACTTCGATCACATTTTTTTATTTATTTATTTATTTATTTAATTTTATTTTCTTTATTTATTTATTTTTTGGTGGGGGGGGGGTGTTTCCATGGGCGAGTCCAAGCATGCGTCGAGCACCTTTGATTGTGACAACTACCAAACTATGTGCCAATTGTCTAAAGTTATGATTTGTTAAACAGCTTCCCGAACAATAGAAGATAACTATGTTTTGACTAATTAGATCTATGGCTAAGCATAATTAAATACATACGATTTAGATACATGTATATTGAAAAAGGTAGTTTATTGTGAAATATAGTTCTAGACAGACAGACAGACAGACAGACAAATACTTTATTCACCCAGGATTTACAACATGGGGTTATTTCAATACAAATACAAATATATTGGTTCCGGTACATGGTAATAAATGACAAATATTTTAATTCTAATTAATTCAAAGAGATGAATTGATCGGGGGAGGGGGGGGGGGGGTGTTAGATATTTCGATACATTTGATTTGTTTGTTCCCTGCTAAATATGAATGGAGACAAACAAATCAAAAGTGTTAATGGAGTTTCTCTATATACATGGCAGCTGTTCCATGATTTAAGATAAGAAGATTTCAGATCTTCAATATTTATATTTCTAAGGTAAACATGTGTAATAGAGACTTTAAGTTGTGTACTTCTACCCCGTTTTAGTATATTATGTACCAAATTTCTGTCAAATTAAGTTTTACCCAGCTTTAAGGTAAAGAAACCAATGGACACGTGTCAAACAGTTTGGATCCAGATCGGACGTCGCCTAAGTCGGCGTCTGATCTGGGCCCAAACAGCCTGCAACTATCAGAAGAACAGAACTGGACAAAACTTTTAGTTCTTCATATGTATATACACAATCAGAACATTAATGTTACCAAGCATGGTCAGTCAGAAATTAGCAATTAGTGTATTTCAATGTTTGGTGTCGAGCAATGTAGATCCAGGTCATAAGTCTAGCATCATCATTTATGGTCTGGGCCTACAATGTTTGACTTGCTTGGTAATTTGGGATTTTGACGGGGTTAGGGGAGGTCTTGATATCAATTAATTTGTTCCATTTCTTAGTTTAAATAAAGAAATGGCTTGGATTAGTTGAAGCTAAGACATGTACATATAAATATGGATAACTAACTGACATGTTAGGCAGAAAACATTTTAACATATTGGGGTTTCCAATCTTGTATAAATAACCATAACATGTCTAAATATAGTATACGTGTGTCACGTGATTTCGAGTGGGTAACCACATATTTGTGTAGTGTTCATTTGACCTGTATGGCCATAATAGCACGGGGTCAGACAGATTGTAACCTGATGAGACGACGGATTACCAATTTCTGATCTGGATACAATGTGTTGATATGGATGGACTGTACAGCGTGATAAATGTGATAGACATGTTTGGATATGGATGTAACGCTACAAAACGGTACGTGTTTATATAACTTTTTTACAGGCTTTAAGCTGGTTATTCGGATTGTTGTCACCATGCCAGATGCAGCTTACTAAGCTGAATCTGGCGTGGTCACATGCATTCTGAATGGATCCTCGATTGTAGTTAATTTGGTATTTAGATCTATATCAACATAGATTAATAAATAAATTCATTAAATTGATAACGTGAACGAAAGTCATGACAATGTTAGTTTCCGGTAGCTGTAGAGCATGTGAATTGGCGAGAAGATGTGCATGTGTACCTTATAGGGCTTGCATGCTTACCGAAACGAAAAGCAAGCATTCAATAAAGGTACACATGCACTGGTTGTTTAGTTGCATAAAGAAAATGTAGATAGCATGCTAGTCTTTTAAGGACTTCCGTTATGAACATGGAGGTATGGTCTTCCAGGAATAAGTATTCCTTTCACGTTCAACATTGACATAAATATACTGTTTGCATGTCATGTATATACATACAGTATGTATCTTATCATCTAGCTACAGTATTTAACCCACTCACTGCAAAGCTCTGCATCTCTTAACTTTTGTAGGTGATTTGGATCCTGATCTGATGCCGTGTCATACGGCGCTTGATCAGGAGCCAACCCACCTGGCACCTATATCAATGTTTCTTAAAAGAAGTCGTGAATAGCATGAAAAGGGGTTAAGTTTTGCATATTACGTCGATACTGAATTCATACAGTAATTGGTTCATTTATCAATTTAACTCCCATCACACTGCATTGTCATCTGCTTCAAGTTTATCGTCTGCTAAAAATTCAAATTACCGTTTATGGGTTTTAAACTAAGGAAAGTTTACTATGAGTGCCAAATAGTTTGGATCTAGATCAGATCAAAGGTGCTCGACGCATGCTTGGACTCACCCATGGAAACAGCCTCCCCACCCCCCCCCCCCCCCACCCCAAAAAAAAATAAAATAAAAATAAAATAATAATAATAAAAAAAATAAAAAAAAATTGTGATCGAAGTATGTTAAACTAGCCTTAAACTATCTATTTGAACCTTAAACCACTCCGAAAAACAAGAAAAACACGACCCGGAAAAAATTTCCTATCGGGTCTATATTACGTATTGAAAGGTAGATCAGCTGCGGAAAATACAACAGTCATGTTTTTCAAAGTCTTACAGCAAAGCCAATTCAACGCCGATTTTAATCATTTTGGTCTTGATCCGTTCCAAATTCCATATGCTAAGCGGCACAGTTAGTGCTTTCCTTAAATATTGCCCCGTCTTGTCGCTGCAAGACCGCGAATTTGAAAATACGCTATACGTTTAACGAATACAGATCCCCCTATATACTTCTATGCATCCTGGCGGGAGTCACATCGTTTCGCTCTAGCGTTTTTTCAAATTCGCGGTCTTGCAGCGACGAGACGGAGCAATATTTAAGGAAAGCACTAATTGTGCTGCTTAGCATATGGAATTTGGAACGGATCAAGACCAAAATGATTGAAATCAGTGTTGAATTGGCTTTGCTGTAAGACTTTGAAAAACATGACTGTTGTATTTTCCGCCGCTGACCTGTCGTAGTTAGGTACCTTTCAATACATATATAGACCCGATAGGAAATTTGTTCAGGGTCGTGTTTTTCTCGTTTTTCGGAGTGGTTTAAGGTTCAAATAGATAGTTTTAGGCCAGTTGAACATACATGTACTTCGATCACAATTTTTTTTTTTTTTTTTTTTTTTGTGGGGGGGGGGGGGGGGGGGTTCCATGGATGAGTCCAAGCATGCGTCGGGCACCTTTGGATCAGATGTCGTTTTAAACGGCGTCTGATCTGGGTCCAAACCATCTGCAGATATCAGCAAGGTCGTGCTATGCATGATAAGGATTAGCCGGGATTAGCCGGGATTAAAAGGGAGGCATTGTGTGTCGCCATAGAGGTAAATGAATTACGCAGCATTTGCATACTGAGTTTATATGGTACGTCAAACAAACAAACAACCATGGACTGTGAAGATTCGCCCATCTAACACCGAGTGTGCTATTTGGCCAGACACATCACAGTTTACTTTTACATTTCAAAAATACAATAAATCTGATTATTAACATTGGATATTACGTACTAAAGAGTAACACCCGAGTTAGAATTTTTTCATAACTACGTTTACAAATCTACTGAGATTTCTCTGGCTATCTTCTGAAGTTATGGTCATGGTGCGTTTGAAGTTGTATTCAGTGTTTTGGATACCATTTAAATGGAGGAGTTCTGATCTTTGTTGCTGGAAGTAAGGACATTCTAGTAAAAAATGCTGTTCAGACCCTATTGACTCTGTGTTACAAAGTGGGCATAGTCTATTTTCGATAAGAGTCCCATCATATCTCCCAGTTCCAATTGGTAGTCGATTATTGGCTGTTCTAAATTTGAAAAGTTGTAATGACTCATTTTTGTTTAAATTTTTAAGATAAGTTTCTATTTCAAGTTTGTTTTTAAAAGATTTATATATGCGTCCTTTGTTTGAATTTTCCATATGTGCATTCCAGTGTTGTAGATTCTGATCGATTAGTATTTGTTTTATCTGTTTATGGAGATTAGGGATGTTCAGAAAAGGCTGATGGGTCCATATATCTGGCCTACCTGTTAAATGAAGTATCTCTGTTATTTTCTTCATCCATTTACTTTCTATATTCTGGTTTAACATGTATCTGTATATGATGTGTGATATTTTTTCTTCCTTGCTATTTACCAAACGGTTCCAAAATGAGATCATTCGAGTTTTTATAGTAATACCAACGGGGTGTCGACCTAGTTCACCATATAGCATGTAAAGTGGAGTGCTTTTTCGTGCGTTAGTTATTTTTCTCATGAATTCATTTTGTACTTTTTCTAGCATGTCTATGTTTTCAAAACCAAATATTTCAGAGCCATAAGTAAGTATTGGAAGGACAGTGTTATCAAACAGTTTAAGAGCTAAATCGGGAGCAAGACATGCATCGTTTACTTTAGCTAATAGTAAATATAAGGCTTTATTTGCTTGTGCCACGACATGTTTTCGTGCTTGTAGGAAAGATCCGTTACTTGAAAATGATAGGCCAAGGTAATGATATATTTTCGTAATCTCCATGTTATTGTCTCCTAATTTGAAGTTAAAATTTGTGTTATTTCTAGAACCAAATATTATTATTTTTGTTTTTGTTGTGTTAACTTTCAGTTTCCAGGTATCACAATATAATTTAAATGAATTTAAAGCTCTTTGGAAGTCATCTTTACAATCAGATAATATTATAGTATCATCTGCATAAAGCAGTAACAAAAGTTTAAGCCATACTGTATCGTCGATTGCGTCTTTCAACTTTACACCATTTATTTCATTAACTTCCAAATGGTCTTGTAGATCATTTAAGAATATTGCGAACAATAGCGGAGATAAATTATCACCCTGTCTTACCCCAATTTCAGAGTTGAAGAAGTTTGAATAGTGTCCAAGATGATAGACACATGATTTTATATTTTGATACATGTTAAATATAACTTTAAATAGTTTACCGCTAATAAGATTAGAAAGTTTTTGCCAAAGGCCAAAACGCCACACTTTATCGAAGGCTTGGCTGAAATCAATAAACGCGCAGAATAATTTCTTTTTTCTTTTTTTCATGATTTCAATAAGTGAATAAAGGGAAAATAGGTGGTCAGAACAACTGTATTTTTTTCTGAATCCTGCTTGATTTTCATTTGGTATATTTTGTTTTTCTAAGAATTCAGTAAGTCTATTATTTAGAATTGAAGTAAAGAGTTTTCCTAGGCAGCTTATCAAAGTAATTGGTCGGTAATTATTTGGATTGGTTTGGTCACCTTTGTTTTTATAGATAGGTATTATATAACCTTCTAACCATGTTTTAGGAATATAACCTATATCCAGGACTGCATTAAATAGTTTAATATATATATTCATAAGTTTTTGTTTGGTGCTTTTGATATATTCGTTAATTATGTTGTCTGATGGACTGGATGCTTTTCCATTGCCTAATTTGTTTATACATTTACTTATTTCTTGTTCAGTAAAATATGTGTTAAGCTCATTATTTTCGTGATTAATTATGTTGTTAATGTCGAAGGACTCTATATCTTCGTCATGATTTACAATACGGAAATGGTCGTACAAATCTTCTAGCTTTGGTACTTTATTTTTAGCTTTTTTCTTATTTAAAGAGTTCAAGAATTTCCAATAATATAGATTGATATGATCTAGATCTATTCTAAAATACTTTTACTAGATCTGCTACGGTACTGTACTGTAGCCAGAAAGACACTTTACAACACACGAATGAACGACATAAGACTGTATAACTTAATATCTAGATTTTATTGAAATAAAACGAGAATTAAAATTTTAAATACTGTTGATCTAAGTTATTCGACATATCAGGCATGTCCAACAAATATATAAGAATGTCTCCCATTTCAAAGAAAGGCCAGATCAAGGGATCGGGTTTAGTGCGTGCGTGCGTGCGTGCGTGCGTGCGTGCGTGCGTGCGTGCGTGCGTGCGTGTGTGTGTGTGTGTGTGTGTGTGTGTGTGTTTGTGTGTGTGTGTGTGTGTGTGTGTGTGTGTGTGTGTGTGTGTGTGTGTGTGTGTGTGTGTGTGTGTGTGTGTGTGTGTGTGTGTGTGTGTGTGTGTGTGTGTGTGTGTGTGTGTGTGTGTGTGTGTGTGTCTGTGTGTGTGTGTCTGTGTGTGTGTGTCTGTGTCTGTGTGTCTGTGTGTGTGCGTGCGTGCGTGCGCGTGCGCGCGCGTGTGCGTGTGTGTGTGTGTGTGTGTGTTTTTCAAAGTTCAGCTGGTAGTTTATAGGGCCGATTTATTCAAGCTTCTTGTTGTATCTATCCTTAGAAACTAAAACATAATTGTCATTATAGTCAGAGGATACAGTAAATGTACAGAAATCAACAATTCAAAACCAACACAATCGTTAAATGATGTGTAGGCTAACTGTTGCCTAGCCTTTACATAGGGATACATAGGTCGTTATTGGTGTTTTTGCCCACCAGTTAACTGCGCATGCGCGAAATCGACGGGTTTGTTTACAAACAGAGATTCGCCCTTTATCTAAATAGCATTCGGCAGTCATGCACTTTTATCAGTGACTCTGTAAAGTATATAATATGCAAACACGTCGAAGTCCGTCTGAAGAGTGAATTCCGTCTAAATGAAGCAACGGACAGTATTGTATGCATGCTCAACAATGGCACTGTGCCAGTCTCAGTCTCACCGTCTGTGAAAACAGACAACTTATGACCAGTTAGGTGCTGGGGTGATTTGGCCCAGGGACGCTACCAGCAGATTCTGCTCTCCGTCAGTTATTCTTATTAGCACACTTTTGATAGGAAAAACAATAGTTTCGATTACATTAAAACAGTAAAAACCAATTACGGTAACATATGCATATGGGGTTTACAAATAAATGTTTGAAATAAATGGTCTGCGATAACTGCATACGTATTTAGACCTTGGGTCGATTTGGCCGAGGACGCATCAGCTGTTTTGCTCTTCGTCTGTCAGTTTAATTCCTACTCGCTTGTAAACAAAACAATATAACTATATACCGCTGATAACTGTTGAAAAGGCAACCTTTTTTGTATGGTATATATTACCTACGTTATTGGATATTAGTATTTCTGCGCGGTAGCCTGTTTCTCCATATGCATTCCTAATCTTCTTTTTATTTTTTATTCTTTTTCAGTTATATGTTAATATTTTGTTATTAATTATTACATGTTATTATTAATATTTATTGTTCTTTTGTACGGACAGTATTTTGATAAGAAAATATTGGGCACTGGTTAGAATCGAACGCAAGACCCCGCACATGCAAGTCCAGATACATATAATTACATTGCACCAAGACAGCTATGTTGAAAACATTGCAGCTTGCTAAGGCTTTTAAACATAAAGAATCGCTGTAGTCGCTTCGTTTGATTTACATTGAAATCGGTCATTGTCATGTTTTGTTCCAAAATAAGTTGGTCTATCTGTATAAACAGTCACAAACCGTCCATCGTTTTGTCAACAAATAATAAAGTAGAAACAAAACAAACAATCAAATAAATAATACGTTTGTGTCCGTATCGGAATATTCGCCAATCGTCACTCAGAATGGAAGGTCTTTTTCTGTGTATGTTTAGATGGACTATTCCTGTAGGTAGGGGAATGTCTCTGTCTGTATCCAAACTGCTGATATTAATGCTTTTTCTATGTCAAATAACACAACTTCAATGTTTAAGTTACCCGCACATAACATTATCCAATATGTACATTATGCCGTATTTACGACAAATCCGACAAAAAATCGAGCTCGTTCTTTTAGTAGTACTATTGGGGGCAGTTTTTAGCCTGATTGATCAGTCAAAAACAATAGATTTTGGTCATGGTGGGATTTGCAGGCCCTAAACATGCCTTTTTGGTGGTTTCATTTATAAAGTACACATTCATTATAATGACGATAAGACAGCAGATAATGACGATGAAAACGATGATAAAGGCTACATCACAGGCGTTAGGCTCATGAAATATGTCTAAAATAAGTTAAAATGTCCCTAAATTGACGTTTTGGAGCAAGGCAAATAACTCTCGGGCCATCCCATCCCATCCGATCCACGGGTGCTCCGCTTCAACTGCAATTATTTTCGACCGGGGGGGGGGGGGGGGGGGTGGGGGGGTCCCACAAAACAAAGATTATATAGAAAGAAAAATGTTTTTATCTACACGCTGGTACCAAATATCCCATACTTTGTCTCCGTTTTAGCAAGTTTGAGGGGCAAATACCTTCAGAAAACCGTCTTTTTATTTAGTCGGAAACGATATAGTTTGTGACCAAGTGTTCGATTTCACTAAAATCCCTATTCGGGAGCGAAACTGACGCTTCTTTCTGGTAGATACTAATGAGAAATGGTGAAATATTTTCAAAGGGAATCTTACATACCGGTGACATCGCATTTTATTGCCAAAGATCCGATTATATCTTTTCGGACAATTCCGAGGACCAGAAACGGCTACTTTCATTTTTAACGTGTCAAGCGCTCAGAAGATATTGCATACTGGTTCCCCACTTCGCCGTGCACTATCATGAAGAAAGCAGGGTTCCATAATCTGAATGTTTACATAATTGATAAATATTCTGAAAATGGGTGATCCTTCGAAAGCAAAAGTAAAAATGCAAAATGAGAAAATTGCAGACTCGGTTTTATTGAGTCTGTTCATGAGTAGTAATTAAAACTGCAACACTACCCCTAGCACCGGCTTAAGCAGTATTCAATTTTCAAAATAAATAACATCAAAAACTAATGATCCCAAAAGGACCAGAAAATATAAAACAACACTGAGAATGAAGTACGGGGCGACTTCTTACAGCCGCCACACAAGTCGGTTAACTAAATCAATTCGAATAGACGCTTGCTGGGCAAAATGGTGGAGTCTGTTAGCGTTGATGTGTTGGAAAAGATATAATCGGATCTGTGGCAGTAGAATGCAATGTCACCGGTATGTGAGATTCTTTTTGAACATGTTTTATCATTTCTCATCAGGATCTACCAGAAAAGAGCGTCAGTTTCACTTCCGAATAGGGATTTTAGTGAAATCGAGCACTTGATCGCCAACTACATCGTTTCCGACTAAAGAAAAAACACAGTTTTCTGAAGGTATTTGCCCCTCGTACTCGCTAAAACGGAGACAAAGTATGGGATATTTGGTACCAGCGTGTAGATAAAACATTTTTCTTTCTATATAATCTTTGTTTTGTGGAAAAATTCCCCTCCGGTCGAAAATAATTGCAGTTGAAGCGGAGCACCCGTGGATCGGATGGCCCGAGAGTTATTTGCCTTTCTCTTATATAGAATATACGAATTTTCAGCTTTTTCTCAAAACGCCCCAAGCTTTATTTTTTCAGCTCCAAACGTTACAAAACGCCAGTTAAGGGAAATTTTAACTTAATTTAGACATATTTCATGAGCCGAACGCCTGTGATACTAATACTGGAGTTACAATGTGGAGTGCATAGATTGTTGTTTGGACACATATAATGGAGGTTTTGTACGCAGTGTTGGTGTAATGAACGGCTATATGAAGCAGGTACATGTGAATTGAAGTGAAGGCAATGATCATGAATCATACGACGATAGTGTTGTTAAGACTATACTTTTATTGTGTTGATATGGTGGATATATAGTTGTTTGTATCATTTCATTGTTCAGACAGGCTGCACGTACCGTGATGTCTAGTTTTGTAGAAGTTAAACTATAACAAATTCTACATACTGAACAGAAAATACCACTTATTCGATCTTTTTTAATACAGTAATGATTATACTGTCCAATATAGAGATGTCTACTAAGGTTATCATCTTTTTCAGGTTTCATTGTGTGTTTTCCTCTTATTTGCAAAGGCCGTTCGGCAGCGTAGGTTTTCTGTCTCCATACATTCAAAATACGCCGCACGACGGCCGTAACATATGTAACCACTAGCAAATGTGACTGGGGTTAAAAAGGCATGGACCTATTACGGAGTAAGACGTCTACACGAGTATAAATTTTACGTTGATTCGTGAGCAATCTATGTCCGTTTCTGATTTGTGAACAGGAGAAGATGAAATACATTCAGTAGACTCAGTAGTATGATAAATGTGGTAACAGAGATAAGAAAAAAACTAATCAGAAGCTGATTAAAAATAATTCCACAGATTCTCCTTTGCTGATCCTTTAACATTTGTGGTTCGTCAAAGACATAAACCGATTACAGGATAGGACCAACGTGTGTGGGCAGAACGTACCTCTATACCACAACACACATCCACATAATTATATACACTGGCACACAGGAACCCAAATACATACACACACGCACAGGCGCGCACCTGTAGCGCGCACAGGCACGCACGCACACAAATATATACACATTTTAAAAATGTTAATAACTGCTACCTTTTACCGTGTGTATAATGATTGATTTTGTATCCGATTATATACATGCACACATTTTTAAGTCTTTACCTGAGGTGTGCGCCTTTTAATGCCGGAGCCTAAAAGAATAGCACCCATACCAGATGGCTCATACAGGAGCCGTCTGGTCAGGGTCTGTTCTGTTTACTTAACCCTGTCCGTCATATAAACGGGTTTTCACGCGTTTGCAGACAGAGTAGACCCAGATCAGACGGCTCCTATAGGAGCCGTCTGATCAGGGTCTGCTCTGTTTGCTAATGGAATTTGCAAGGTTTGTTTCCTTACTTTCTAAAATGGCTACAATGTTCAACCTTCCGTATATCATTACAACTATTTTGCCCATGAATATTAAGAAGGTATTGAAATATGAAATAAACACAGAACAGGGAAACGGTTAAGGAATTATATATAAATCTATATCTGTTTCTACAGTTGGCCCATAACTCCTGTAATTGTTAAAATTCAGCAAATAACTTATGCCATTATTTCTTATATGGAGTCATATTCATTTATTGAAACGTTGAAACGATAATAAATCACAATGAGAAATAGTGTAGACCCTGACCAAACGTCTCCTGGTCTGAATCTGTGGTATTTACCTAAGTTTGAATTAATTTGATGAATATGAAAGTCTACATTGCTTTCTACAAACACGTTAGCCAATAACTAGATAAGGTTCTTCATTAGACACGTTGTAGTTCTGTGTTTGTTCTGTGCACAAACTGTTTTCCATTAATTCAACAATTTCCAAGAAAAGAACTGAGGAGCAGATGGCATTTTATTGCCAAATTAGCACAATACACTGTGCCAATATCATCTACTCAGCAAATATATTGGATTCTTTTAATTCAACCTGTTATTGTATAAGTGAATATGAAGCAGACGACATTATGTATTTATGCTGTGCATATACACGCACAAGTATACGTGATCTATAAATAGCACCATGTAACAATGGGAACCCCAATCCAACGTGTTACTTTTTATAGAACAGGAACTGATGTACTGTTTATATATAAAGTATTGTTCAGTACACACTATGCATGTAAATATTAGGTACACTAGTTCATAATATAACACGAGCGACTTCCTAACTAGAAAATGCCCATTTTGCTGTGTATCCAGAATACAGGACATACTGGTTTAATATATCCAGAATTGAAAGTGGATACTGGACAAATTAGTTTAATTCTCGACAAAAAGGCAAGTCAAAAGAGTTAAATTTACCAGCAAACTGGACATATTTTGCCAGCAGTGTTGGCGCTCGCATTGCAATATTTCATTATATCTTACACAGATTGTCAAATAGTTAAATGATATAAACTGATGCACTCTAATACCTGATACATTTGCGAAATTTCAATATATAGCAAAAAAGTAAAACTTAAATACATGTAGATCTAAGAGTACTGACACAGAGTAGACCCAGATCATTAGGTTAACGACATATAGAGTTACAACATATTGCTGTCTTCATTGACTCGACTGATAACTCAGTATAATTTGTAATTTTGGTTAAAACAATTGTTTCCAAGAATTATTTACCTTCACCGAAAAGAAAATTCTGATGCAACTTGGTTTGTGACTGTATTATATATTTAGTTATGATTCATTTTTAAAAGTAACTAGTGGATAACAATTTGGATACAAGCTAATAATGTGGTATGGTATAATTTAGCATAATATCAAACTAGATATGTTTTTCTTGTCTATAAGATTATTTTAAAGTTCTACGTACGTTTCATGTCGTTTAAATGTTATAAAATTAAAAATTCTACTTTCGTTTTCAAAAATGAATTTCTACAATTAAGTATGGCTCTATTTCGACTAAACTCATATAAGCTCTAATTTTGTCTAAAGTGATCCAAAAGTTCAATAAACTCTTAAATTTACTTTAAAAGTCTACCTGAAAATACTGTCTCTAACATCCTTCCAACATATGCTTAATAAAACACCTTAAAGGCGGAACCATGACAATTACTTTTGCAAACTTTTTGTATTCAGATGAGAACGGATTCATTCGGGAAGGTGTCTCATCGCAATCGAAACCGTTTACCCGCGATAAGATAACGCGACTTAATTTAATTACGAAACAAGTTATAAATTCTGCAGACAAAATATTTACTCAGCAGGCTAAGTGTAATTTGTATCTCATTGTCAGATAAGGGCATACAATCCACTGGGCACTAGATCGAAAAAGACTATAGTTTATTTATAACATTTAAGTACACCATTCGTAACTACTCGTCGTATTCCGTCAGAGTTCGGAATATAGTGTATCGTAGAAATAGCTCTATAGGTGTTCCCACACTCTTACACCCGGTTACATTACATATACCTCTGTCGTTGACTCAGAAAGTAGTCCGAAATCACATCATGTCATTGTGTTCGAAATAGCGAAACTAACTCCCGTACAAAACAGAAAGTAAATTGTTAAATGTGTGTTTCGTTGACAGTTCAACGGAAGGAAATCAAAAGGTGGGAGATTTCCCAATAAGTTGTGTGCCCTTTTGGGTTATGCAGAATTTTAGCGCCCTTATAAGCAGTTCGGAGCACAGGGGGCCAGAGCGTAGGGCATAAATTGACCAAAAAACCCAAAAAAATGACCCCCGAAATTTTTTTATATATATGAGTATATATTATAGACAAGGGTTCGAACTGTCAACAATGCCATTTCACTACCTCCCGTAATAAACACGTCATATTTTTTTTCACGTATTGATCAAATCGACTAGATCCAACATTTCCAAATACCTAAATAGTCACACTAATGATAACCATTAACACTTATCGTGTATTTTTTCTTGATCTCGAAAACGAAATAAAAATCCGAGCAAAATGTTGCTCATTTTACTAGGTTGTCAAAGTTCGTGCAATCGTCAATTTCAAGACTGAACAGCAACATAACGCCATGCAGGGGAGAAACGGCAGCATGCAACAATAAACGAACATATAATATGTAACTTGCCAGCATTAATCACCCGCGAATCGCTCTCGGGTCCACCGATTTCGCAATCTTTCTGTTCAAACCGTCAAATTTCAAGCTGGCTTTCCATGTTGAATCACGTGACTACATATGTAAGCTGTCATTTCATTGGCTCTCGGGGTATAGGAGAAATCGACATCCAATGAAACGGCAGCTTACAAACGCTCTTACATCTGCAGTCACGTGATTCAACATGGAAAGCCAGCTTGAAATTTGACGGTTTGAACAGAAAGATTGCGAAATCGGTGGACCCGAGAGCGATTCGCGGGTGATTAATGCTGGCAAGTTACATATTATATGTTCGTTTATTGGTTGCATGCTGCCGTTTCTCCCCTGCATGGCGTTATGTTGCTGTTCAGTCTTGAAATTGACGATTGCACGAACTTTGACAACCTAGTAAAATGAGCAACATTTTGCTCGGATTTTTATTTCGTTTTCGAGATCAAGAAAAAATACACGATAAGTGTTAATGGTTATCATTAGTGTGACTATTTAGGTATTTTGGAAAAGTTGGATCTAGTCGATTTGATCAATACGTGAAAAAAATATGACGTGTTTATTACGGGAGGTAGTGAAATGGCATTGTTGACAGTTCGAACCCTTGTCTATAATATATACTCATATATATTCTTTTTTTCGGGGGTCATTTTTTTGTTTTTTTTTGTCAATTTATGCCCTACGCTCTGGCCCCCTGTGGTTCGGAGTCTACAGTTTGTAGAGACAGTTTTCGAAAAACTGAGCAGACATCATTCCAGTTTTTAGCTTACCAGAGCACAAAGTGTTCAGGGTGAGCTTTTGTGATCGCCTGATGTCCGTCGTCCGTCGTCGTGCGGTGTGCGTCGTCCGTCGTCCCGCGTCAACAATTTGAACCTTCAAAAATCTTCTCCTCTGAATCTACAGGGTTCTCAGCTTTAATCTTTGGTACATAGCATCACCTATAGGTCCTCTACAAAAGTTATATAAATTATGCCCCTGGGGTCAAAATTGGCCCCGCCCCAGAAGTGGGAAGTTTTCAATAGAAACATATAGTAAAACTTTGAAAATCTTCTCCTCTGAAACCAGAAGGTTCTTAGCTTTCATATTTGGCACATAGCATCGTGTTCAGGTCCTCTACAAAAGTTATATAAATTATGACCCTGGGGTCAAAATTGGCCCCGCCCCAGGGGTGGGCAGTTTTCAATAGAAACAAATAGTGAAATATTTGAAAATCTTCTCCTCTGAAACTGGAAGGCTCTCAGCTTTCATATTTGGCAGAGAGCATCATGTTCAGGTGCTCTACAAAAGTTATATAAATTATGGCCCTGGGGGTCAAAATTGGCCCCGCCCCAGGGGTGGGCAGTTTTCAATAGAAACAAATAGTGAAACCTTTGAAAATCTTCTCCTCTGAAACTGGAAGGCTCTCAGCTTTCATATTTGGCAGAGAGCATCATGTTCAGGTGCTCTACAAAAGTTATATAAAGTATGGCCCTGGGGTCAAAATTGACCCCGCCCCAGGGGTGGGCAGTTTTCAATAGAAACAAATAGTGAAATCTTTGAAAATCTTCTCCTCTGAAACTGGAAGGCGCTCAGCTTTCATATTTGGCACAGAGCATCATGTTCATGTCCTCTACAAAAGTTATATAAATTATGCCCCTGGGGTCAAAATTGGCCCCGCCCCAGGGGTGGGCAGTTTTCAATAGAAACATATAGTAAACCTTTGAAAATCTTCTCCTTTGAAACCAGAAGGTTCACCGCTTTCATATTTGGCACATGGCATCATGTTCTGGTCCTCTACAAAAGTTATATAAATTATGCCCCTGGGGTCAAAATTAGCCCTGTCCCAGGGGTGGGTAGTTTTCAACAGCAACAAATAGTGAAATCTTTGAAAATCTCCTCTGAAGCTGGAAGGCTCTCAGCTTTCATATTTGGCACAGAGCATTATGTTCGGGTCCTCTACAAAAATTATATAAATTATGGCCCTGGGGTCAAAATTGGCCCCGCCCCAGGGGTGGGCAGTTTTCAACAGAAACAAATAGTGAAAACTTTGAAAATCTTCTTCTTTCAATCTGGAAAGTTCTCAGCTTTCATGTTTTGCGCATAGCATCATGTATAGCTCCTCTACAAAAGTTATATGAATTATGGCCCTGGGGTCAAAATTGGCCCCGCCCCAGGGGTGGGTAGTTTTCAGTAGAAACATAGAAAAAACTTTGAAAATCTTCTCCTGAAACTGGAAGGCGCTCAGCTTTCATATTTGGCACATAGCATCATGTTCAGGTCCTCTATAAAAGTTATATTAATTATGGCCCTGGGGTCAAAATTGTCCCTGCCCCAGGGGTGGGCAGTTTTCAATGGAAACAAATAGTGAAAATTTTGAAAATCTTTTTCTCTGAATCTGGAAAGTTCTTAGCTTTCATATTTGGCGCATAGCATCATGTATAGGTCCTTTACAAAAGTTATATGAATATGGGCCTGGGGTCAACATTGGCCCCGCCCCAGGGGTGGGTAGTTTTCAGTAGAAACATATAGAGAAAACTTTGAAAATCTTCTCCTCTGAAACTGAAAGGTTCTCAGCTTTCATATTTAGCTCATAGCACCATGTTCAAGTCCTCTACAAAAGTTATATAAATTATGCCCCTGGGGTCAAATTTGGCCCGCTCCAGGGCCGGCTTGTTTTCTATAGAAACATATAGTGAAAACTTTGAAAATCTTCTTCTCTGATCGTCTGGTGAGCGCTTCAGGGCCAATCTGGCCCTCTTGTTTTGTTGACATTTGTGCAATAATATTTGTGAAAATAGGTCATCAAATATTCTATAAAATCAAACTTTATTATCAGTTTTATTATAAGACAGAAACTATTTGTTCTTGATTCAGGCTATTTTAATTATGCCCCCGTTGACGATAGTCGGGGGGGCATTATGTTTTGCACATGTCTGTCCGTCCGTCTTTCTGTCCGTCTGTCCGTGTGTCACGCTTTTAGGTGCAGTTGGTTGTCACAGTTTTTCAAGTGTTATAAGTCAGTAATTTCTACACTTACACCCATGAAACTTCACATACACATCAATTACCATCTGTGCTATCATTTGGCACCCCATCCATGCTGCCCGCAAGCCCAAGGTCAAGGTCAAATGACTTGGAAATTTTACGTGCAGTTGGTTATCACATTTACGTGCAGTTTTGGGTTTTTTTGTCACAGTTTTTGATTGTCTTATATCTCCCTAACCACTGTAGCTATTGCCATGGAATTGCATATACACATTAAACACCATCCATACTTTCATTGCACACCCAACCCATGCTGCCCACAAGCCCAATGTCAAGGTCAAATGACTTGGAAATTTTACGTGCAGTTAGGCAAGCACCTACACGGGGGCATCACTGTGTCTTACAGACACAATTTTCTAGTTTTAATTATCGCCTCGGATAACCATAACACAGAAACCATTTGTTTTACCAAGATTCTTGTCATTGAGCCCATCGCAGAGGTGTAAGATAAATATCTTAACACGAATTTTGTCCAGGTATTGTTTTAAACTGACATCGCTTAATAGATTTCTCCTGCTATTTATCACTTATTAGTTTTCACGAAAACGTTCGCGATCTTTTTCAGATAATTATTCCGAAAGAACAGGATATTGTGTTTTTGATAAACAAGCGATGTTTGTAAAGAATGTATACCCCCTGACCTTTGACCTAGTGACCTCAAAAACTAAAGGAGTCATCTAGTGGTCATGACTAATCACCACAGCAAGGTTGAAGATCTTAAGCCAAATCATTGAGCGGTTATTGATCGGACAACATTCACCAGTTAAGCTCGTGGTGACCTTGACCTTTGACCTAGTGACATCAAAAACTATAGGGGTCATCTGGTCGTCATGACCACCCACCGTATCAAGTTTGAAGATCCTAAGCCAAACCCTTGAGCAGTTATTAATCGGAAATCATTTCATCAATTTAGGTCATGGTGAACTTGACATCTGACCCAGTAACCTAAAAAACTATAGGGGCAATACAATGGTTACAAGAAAATCATTGATGCAAAGCATCAAAAGGCGCGTATTACCGAATAGTGAATAATAATCAAACCTATTTTACATGTATATAATATTTAAGTAATGTCAACAAAATGTCTAAATGTTTTAGATCTACTCATATGGCCTTAGTAACGCAACAAAATTCTTCAGTTTCATTACAAAGGGCCCTTGAACCGGCAGCCGTTTTAGTCGGGTGGCCCTAGTTATACAATAACCCTTTCAGTCTCACACTGGACCCCTTATCCCCTTTCAGGTTAAATATTCATGTAAGAAATAATGACATCATGAATATTTATCAGTCCACTTTTTATAATGGCATAAGCACACATATATCCAATTTCTAATCTGAACAATTTCTTAAGTTCAAAGCTTATTGCAGGCCTAGCGTAATGCTGAAAACTCCTGTAGGTATTTTAGGCATGATAGTATGTTTTTTCATAACAACTCCGTACTTTATATTATCCAATTCGAGATATCAAATGTATGTCTAAATAAAATGCCAAAGAGCATCATACGTAACTGTAGCCTTGACACTTTGAACCTATAGTAACTGACCATCTCAACAAGATCCAAATTGCCTGACGTACAGTAATAGTGATTTTTCATGTAAGTGACATTATGACGATTAATTAGTGGCATTTTCATAATGAAATTTGAACACTGGAAGCTTTCACCATGGCAGAAACTTTTGCATCAGATCTATATTAGTTCATAAGTAAACAGAGCAGATTCAGCAGGAGCCATCTATTTTGAGTTTACTCTAGGTTTACCCTGTTTGCAAGGGCGTATCTATGAAGTAAAATGTTATGCCTGGGTCTTAAATCATGCTCTAAAGGTGTATATATTAATTAAAAACACTAATTATAAACTGCAGTTCTGCATTCAATAACATTACTTAAGAGTTCCTTTCGCGGGAGTTAGTACTGTGACGAAAGCAGCAAGTAATCCGTTTTCCCGGTAAATCATGTAAATGGCATCAATATATTAATGATGTGTTCATATATCCAGGCTTATATCAGTATATTAATGCCAAATATATTTAAAACATATGTTCATATCATTTATAATAACTAATCAGTAGCCGTTATTAATCTTTAATCCTCCTTTCGCCTCATTTCGCCAAATATCCTCCTTCCGTGTTTTAGTCATACTCGGTTTCGCAACATCTTACGACTTTTCCTCGGTGGTTATCGTTAATGATCTTGCCATTGCGGTATTACATTTTGTATTAGCCCCGACCATAGGAGAAATAATTTTCTAACATTTTAATTTCCAAAATACAAACAATCATACAGTGGAAACAGATCAATCGACCTGTTTCCAACTATATTGAATGTATTATTCCAAACATACGGTTTTTACACTCATAACCCACGAATTACAGTTCCACCGAATTCTCACAAGTCTTGATAAATCAACCCTCCTACCAGTGAAATTCCATCGAAAGAGTTCCATATAGACGCGGGGACTTAATGTCCCCGCGCCTATAACCAACCACCACAGCAAGTTTGAAGATTCTAAGACAAACCATTAAGCAGTTATTGATCGGAAAACATTTGACCAGTTAAGATCATGGTGACCTTGACCTTTCAAATAGTGACCTAAAAACAATAGGGGTCATCTAGTGGTCAAGAGCAACCACCACAGTAAGTTTGAAGATCCTAAGTCAAACCATTGAGCAGTTATTGATCGGAAACCATTTCATCAATTTAGGTCATGGTGACCTTAACATTTGACCTAGTTATCTCAAATACTATAGGGGTAATGTAGTGATGAGCAAACACCACAGTAAGTTTAAAAAGCATAAGTCAAACCATTGAGCAGTTATGGATTGGAAACGATTTCACCAAGTTAAGATCATGGTGACATTGACCTATGACCTAGTGACCTAAAGACAAAAGGGGTCGTCTAGTGGTCATGAGCAACCACCACAGCAAGTTTGAAGATCCTAAGCCAAACCATTGGGCAGTTATTGATCGGAAACCATTTCACAAGTTAAGGTCAATGTGACCTTGACCTTTGACCTAGTGACTCAAAATTACTAGGGGTCATCTAGTGGTCAAGGCCATCTACCATGGTGAGTTTGAAGATCCTAAACCAAACCTTGAGCAGTTATCGATCGGAAACCATTTCACCAGTTAAGGTCATGGTGACCTTGACCTTTGACCTATTGACCTCAAAAACAAAAGGGATCATATATTGGTCATGAGCAACCACCATAGCAAGTTTGAGATCCTAGCCAAACCCTTGAGCAGTTATTGATCGGAAACCATTTCACCAGTTAAGGTCATGGTGACCTTGACCTTTGACATAGTGACCTCAAAAAACAAAAGGAATCATCTTGTGGTCACGAGCAACCACCATAGCAAATTTGACGATCCTAATCCAAACCATTTATCAGTTATTGATCGGAAACCATTTCGCAAGTTAAGGCCATGATGACTTAGTGACCTCGAAAACAAAAGGGACCATCTAGTGGCCATGAGCAACCACCATGCCAAGTTTGAAGATTGTATGCCAAGCCGTTTATCAGTTATTGATCGGAAACCGTTCGATCTTCCCACTGACCGACCGACAGACAGACAGACCGACTGACATGTGCAAAGCAATATACCCCCATTGTCAGAAAAACAAGAAAAACACGACCCGGAAAAAAGTCCTATCGGGTCTATATATGTATTGAAAGGTACCTAACTACGTCAGATCAGCGGCGGAAAATACAACAGTCATGTTTTTTGAAAGTCTTACAGCGAAGCCAATTCAACACTGATTTCAATCATTTTGGTCTTGATCCGTTCCACATTCCATATACTAAGCGGCACAATTAGTGCTTTCCTTAAATATTGCTCCGTCTTGTCGCTGCAAGACCGCGAATTTGAAAATACGCTAGAGCGAAACGATGTGACTCCCACCAGGATGCATAGAAGTATATAGGGAGATCTGTACTCGTTTAACTTTTCAACAAAAACGCGAATTATGGTGAAACACTATCGAAAAACATTAAACTCACCGCAGTTAAAACGGCGCTTATTATGTCCAGTCTGCTCCGAGGCGCCAATTTTCTTTCTCCAACTTTCATTTTGAATGGATGCGACCATTTTGCTGTGACCCGGCTCATGTTCTATTCGATATGCAAATTGACTACTACTTCCGGATCACAGCGAAATTGTCATCTCCGTTCAAAACGAAAGTAGGAGAAAGAAAACTGGCGTCTCGTAGTAGACTGGAAATAGCCAGCACCGTTTTAACTGCGGTGAGTTGAATGTTTTTCGAATGTGTTTCAGCATAATTTGCTTTTGTGTTGAAAAGTTTAACGAATACAGATCCCCCTATATACTTCTATGCATCCTGGCGGGAGTCACATCGTTTCGCTCTAGCGTATTTTCAAGTTTGCGGTCTTGCAGCGACAAGACGGAGCAATATTTAAGGAACACACGAACTGTGCCGCTTAGTACATGGAATTTGGAACGGATCAAGACCAAAATTATTGAAATCGGTGTTGAATTGGCTTCGCTGTAAGACTTTGAAAAACATGACTGTTGTATTTTCCGCCGCTGATCTGACATAGTTAGGTACCTTTCAATACATATACATAGACCCGATAGGACTTTTTTTCCGGGCCGTGTTTTTTCTGTTTTTCTGAGTGGTTTAAGGTACAAATAGATAGTTTTAGGCTAGTTTTATATACTTCGATCACATTTTTTTTTATTATTATTTTTTTTTTTTTGGGGGGGGGGGGGGGGGTTCCGTTGGTGAGTCCAAGCATGCGTCGGACACCTTTGATCTGGGGGCATAAAAAGTAGTGAATCGGTGTCATTCAAAACCATGGAGACACGACACATTCACAGCCGACAATGCAGGGCTAATTCAGTACCATTGTATGTCTGAAGTTAACTTTTAACAACAGGTCTGGTTTTCGGCGAAACTTTGTAAAAATATTCATGCGATACCATCAAAACTCATGAAACTGATCGCCCTAGTCCCTGAGCATATTGATACTTTGATAGGCGCCACACTAACACGTGGAGTCGCTTGTTATTAGACTAGTTGTACAGTAAAACCTGTCTATAACTGCCACTTAATTACATCAATTATTTTGTGTTAAAGGCAGGTGCATGGCTGCTTAAAGCAATGTGAAAGTAAAACAGAACGTTCCTATAGGAGCGTTCTGTTTTACTTGCACCTTGCTTTAAGCAGCCACCTGTCCTAAATACCAACTAATTAACACAATTTAGTGGCCGTTATAGAGAGGTTTCACTGTACATGTATACTTAATGGTGTTGCAAACAAACAGAATACCGATTGTTGAAATATTTGATTATTAATCATTCATTTGATTTTGCAGATGAATTTGAAGCTGGAAAATACACCCTGTGGTCGAGAGTATGGTTATGTCTTCAAGATACACCTAATAGCTGGTAATAAAGCTTATTATTTCTCATCCATCTTCTGTCTGCCAATCCATTTTTTCATGTCTGTTCTGTTACTCTACTATGCATGCATGGGTTTTGGAATAACATGGCATACATGCTCATCTGATCAAGACAAAGAGTCGTGTGCAAAACTAATTTCGGTCTCTCAAAGGTCATGGTCACACTTGCATGCATTCATGGAATTTAGAATCTGGCACAAATGTTCGCTGCATCAAGTCGACATGTTTCGCGCAATACCTACGTCTGTCTATCAAAGGTCATGACTCCCATTCCCTTGTCCGTTCTTTAACTCTGGCATGCATGTATGGATTTTAGAATAACCTGTTACAAATGTCCACTGCATGAAGACAATGTGTTGTGCGAAAGACACATGTCCGTCTTTCAAAGGTCAAAGTCACATTTAAGCGAATGTTATGAGACCCCATTTTCGTGTATGCTCTGGAACTCTGACATGCATGTACGGAATAATCTAGCCATTGCATTCCCATCTTCGTGTCTCTGACATGTTTGTATGGATTTCGGAATAACCTGGCAAGAATATGTACTGTAACCAGACGAAGTGTCGTGGGTAAGACCCAGGTCCGTCTCACAAAAGTCAAGACCACGCTTAGGGGTCGTCAAATGGCATGACACCCCATGTTTGTGTCCGCTCCGTAATTCTGTATGCATATTGGAATACATGTAATATGCCACAAATATTTTTCTCATATCTCCGAGTTAGAACAACAGGTTAAGATTCCCTGATCTGTAACACGTGTAAGATCACTTTAGAATATATATGACGCCATACGTCATATATGACGTCAAACCATGGAAACCGATGTTTACATGTAATTTAAACTGCGAAAATACACGTTTTTGTTATGTGAGAAATAGAATCTGATGCTCGTTGTCTTTGAAGATCACATGTTCCTAAACTCATCAAGAAAATGTTATTAAGCTCGCCAAGGCTCGCTTAATAACATTTTCTAAGGCTCGTTTAGGAACATGTGATCTTAAAAGACAACTCGCAACAGATCCTCTATATCACATAAGGACGGTGTTTTGCGCTCAAGACCAATGTCCGTTTCTCAATTGGATGTAGACTTTTGGTACGTATGTCGCTTGTTAAGTTCAGTCTGTGACCGTTGTGAACATTTGGATTCAGACGATGTGTTCTACGTTAACTGGGATTTATGTCGCTGCGGCAAGGAATATGCCATTTTGCGCTAATAAATGACGAATTTGTGACGACGATGACGGTCGCGTAAAACTCAAAAACTTTGTTTTATGTATAAAGTGTTTGTTTTATGTATAAAATGTTTCATGATATAGTTCCACCATATAAATGATTTAGTACCGCCAGTAGTAAGAGAAGAACCTCGTTATCTTTTAAGAAACAGAGCTGACTATATATTGCCCCCATTCCGAACATCGATCTAAAATAATCGTGTATTCCGTAGGCTATTCAGTACTTCTCTGGAACAACTGTAACCACGATCTAAGGAATTTATAGCGAGCACAGCTCGCAAGAATGGCCGAAGGCCATTCTTGCGAACGAAGTGATCTCTATGGTAACGCGTAGGATATAATTTTGGTTCTCTAAGCTGTACATTGTTAACCTGGAATCGGTTGTACCGATTTTTTCGCTTCCGGTTTGATCCATTCATCAATCGGAACACCTCGAAATAGCCGAGGTGTTCCGAGTGATTCCTATATTCCGAACTCTGACGGAATACAGCGAGTAGTTACGATTGGTCCTCAATACCCGACAGTCAACACAAATCGCAACAACGTTTGTCTACGAAGAAAATCGATTTTCTAAAACTTACTAAATTGTAACATGCATTTCGTTTCGGTGTAGATTTAGATATAACTATTTGAATCGCTATTTATTTACCAGAAAATTAATGTTTTCCGTTCGGTAAACATCTCCGTCCGAGATCCAGTTAGCGGAAAAGGCCGAGTGTATATGTGTCAAATCTGATGACGTATTATCCACTTGTAAGTGACGTAGTTGTGGTCACATGACTTCCATTTATCGTCTGAAGTGCATTTTGTTTACCTATAGGGCTCAGCTGTGTTACTCTTCCGGTTCCTACTGTCAATAACTTTGTATATATGTGAGTAATTTAGACATTGATTATTTAATTTTCTTTCATTTGAATCAGTTGTCAATACAAAACATCACATTATTTGAATTAGATCTACATCTAGATATTTATCCCGGCGTAGGGTGTTTTCGACGGTGTAAGCGGTTTTCGTAAATTTGACCTACTTAAACAAATGCCGATTGCTTAAATAAATATGTGAGTGAAACATGCAAACGAATGTATATCACTGAGATTTTATAAAGAACTTGATCTACGGCAACGTAGAATTGTTTACATTTTGAACCAAAATAGCTTAAATCTTGGTGAAATCAAACCATCAGACTACCGCAAATTCTCATTCTTTCCCCATTGTATTACCCTTTGGAACCAGCTTCCCTGTAACATCGCAACCCTGCCTGACCTTGACCAATTCAGGCAGGCAGTGGTGAGGATGCAGTATTAGTTACATACTAGTGTTTTTACTTTTAATCTTTTTCGCATCTCACTAATATGCTAATATTTTATCTATGACTTGAACCTTGTTCATGTCTCTCACTGACCTGAAAATACTCATTACCAGGTTCTTATCCCTATCACCTTTTGCTACTAACAGTTCCGACGTGCACCTTTTCCTGCCTATAACACTCGAGAGATGGGTTGGCAGTACACAGAGATAGATAGATAAATCTGACTTGTTCTTTCCGGCTAGAGTAGTCTGTCTGTCTGCAGGTCTGTCTGTCAGTGTACTGTTTAAGTTTCGTAGTCTTTCTGTCCTTCTTTAAATACTGTTTTACAT
This sequence comes from Azorinus chamasolen, assembly GCA_963576725.1. Lineage (NCBI taxonomy): Eukaryota > Metazoa > Mollusca > Bivalvia > Cardiida > Solecurtidae > Azorinus > Azorinus chamasolen. The sequence continues at coordinate 24,931,364 of OY755235.1, read as the reverse complement.
AAATCAGCCTGTCTGTCTGACTTCTTTAAATAGGCCTACTGGTTTACAAAAATCATTCTGTCTGTCCGTCTCACACACATCTAACATCCCAGACATAGATCTACAGCCTTGAAGACATATTCTCTATTTACAATCATTCTACACAGAAGTTTATAACATAATTGAACAACTTGAAGGCTTAGCAACATCATTTAACACAGACATCACAACTTTAAAGGTTGGGAGCATACCACCAGCATCACTTCAGAAATAGAAAGAATTCAAAAACAAGCACAGCAAATTTCATTCAAGCCAATTCTCTGACACTGAAATACACACTAAACAAACATCTTTAGAAGGACATAAAACAAATAAATACAAAAATATCACACATAAACACTCAGCACAATCTACCAACAATCAGATGGGATAAAGACATCCAGAAAACAATTCTAAAAAATGTAGAAAATTTACGTTTGAAGTTATGTTCATACATGTATATGTATGATGAAGTTCATCCTGATCACTGGCTAACTTACAAGTGGTTTTCCATTGTTTGCAAGACAGTTCAGAATGACTTAAGTTGTCCTTCTTCCCTGCAAGATGTTGCTGCTGCTTATGATGCTGCTGCTATTGATTACAATTTTAATGATGAAAATGATTCTGATTCATGGGATTTCAAACGAAAATAGCTTTTAACTACCCCTAAGATATACTGTATGCACGTGTAACACATAGTTCAAATGTTTAACCCTTTCCTCCATGCTAAATAGGAAATAGCTAAACATTATGTTGTATGTGTTAATAAATACATGTATATGCATGCACACAGTATTGTCCTTATCCTATTGACCTATCCAGTGACTTCAAAGTCTATCATCACCATCATTAGCATCAATTGACATTAAGTTACTAACACAACAGCTCTATCAATATCTTCTGTTTTCTGCATGTTTCTATCTCAATGCACCTCAATGTACCTGGTGTACATGCAAATATACCACAACTAACACACAGCTTGTCTTGCCATTTTAACCCTTTCCTCTGCATATTTAACACATATGACACCTTTACTATATTTTTTACAATTAACATTTACTGATGATGTCGAATACAGATCTGATGGCAGCTTAAATCGTGATGAGAGTAACGTAGAAAGCTCCTTGAAAGGAGCTTTCTGGTTTCTTGTCATCTTGCTTTAAGCATTACCAAATCTTAATTTCAGCTTGCTTTAAGCAGTATTACATTATACATGTAATGCCCTTATGCCAATGGAGGAAATAGTTAATATCGCTGATCTACAGTCTTGTGATTTAGACTATGTCAATAATTTAAACATCACATCGCAGCATTATGAGTTTCTTATTTTACTTGTAAAAATTAGTGGGTGACATGAACGTCGCTAACTAATACACAAACTTCTATTTCACTGATATATTACAACATTCAACTTGTAAAAAATTGGTGGGTGACTTGATCGTCGCTATCCATGATACAAAACTATTTCACATTATATTACAATATTTAACAACTATTTCACGTTAATGTTACAGTACTTGTCTTATTGCCAAGGTTCAGTTAAAGCCATTTTTTTAAAATCAACATAGTATAGTGGGTGACATGATCGTCACTAACCAATTAAACATACATTAAATAAATTGCAGTAGGACAGTCACTTATATAAGTCTGAAACACACAACATCAGCCAATAAGATGTCACAGTCTTGGACCAAAAGTAGATCTATCAACCACTTTACGACTTGGATATGTATTAAAGAAAAGTAAGAGATTGTTGGTTTAAGTTTATTATTTGAAGTTGCGCTTTCAACTTTTATCAAGGTGTTCTGTATTCGTTTATTGTTCTGTTACTTTTAGAGAGTTACAATTGCTGTTACTAATTTCATCTATATCTGGTGTATAAATCATCAATTTCGCCATATATTTGGTGTTATGCTTTCACTTTATTTAGTTGAATGCGTTTGGCAGCTGTGCTCGCTTATAGGCTGTGCCTATTTCATATTATAGTTTCACTTCTTTATAGCGAGCACAGCTCGCAAGAATGGCCGAAGGCCATTCTTGCGAACGAAGTGAGCTCTATGGTAACGCGTAGGATATAATTTTGGTTCTCTAAGCTGTACATTGTTAACCTGGAATCGGTTGTACCGATTTTTTTTCGCTTCCGGTTTGATCCATTCAGCAATCGGAACACCTCGAAATAGCCGAGGTGTTCCAAGTGATTCCTATATTCCGAACTCTGACGGAATACAGCGAGTAGTTACGACTGGTCCTCAATACCCGACAGTCAACACAAATCGCAACAACGTTTGTCTACGAAGAAAATCGATTTTCTAAAACTTACTAAATTGTAACTTGCATTTCGTTTCGGTGTAGATTTAGATATAACTATTTGAATCGCTATTTATTTACCAGAAAATTAATGTTTTCCGTTCGGTACACATCTCCGTCCGAGATCCAGTTAGCGGAAAAGGCCGAGTGTATGTGTGTCAAATCTGATGACGTATTTATCCACAACTTGTAAGTGACGTAGTTGTGGTCACATGACTTCCATTTATCGTCTGAAGTGCATTTTGTTTACCTCAGCTGTGTTACTCTTCCGGTTCCTACTGTCAATAACTTTGTATGTGAGTAATTTAGACATTGATTATTTAATTTTCTTTCATTTGAATCAGTTGTCAATACAAAACATCACATTATTTGAATTAGATCTACGTCTAGATATTTATCCCGGCGTAGGGTGTTTTCGACGGTGTAAGCGGCTTAAATAAATATGTGAGTGAAACATGCAAACGAATGTATATCACTGAGATTTTATAAAGAACTTGATCTACGGCAACGTAGAATTGTTTACATTTTGAACCAAAATAGCTTAAATCTTGGTGAAATCTGACTTGTTCTTTCCGACTAGAGTAGTCTGTCTCTCTGCAGGTCTGTCTATCAGTGTACTGTTTAAGTTTCGTAGTCTTTCTGTCCTCCTTTAAATACTGTTTTACATAAATCAGCCTGTCTGTCTGACTTCTTTAAATAGGCCTACTGGTTTACAAAAATCATTCTGTCTGTCCGTCTCACACACATCTAACATCCCAGACATAGATCTACAGTCTTGAAGACATATTCTCTATTTACAATCATTCTACACAGAAAGTTAATAACATAATTGAACAACTTGAAGGCTTAGCAACATCATTTAACACAGACATCACAACTTTAAAGGTTGGGAGCATACCACCAGCATCACTTCAGAAATAGAAAGAATTCAAAAACAAGCACAGCACATTTCATTCAAGCCAATTCTCTGACACTGAAATACACACTAAACAAAAATCTTTAGAAGGACATAAAACAAATAAATACAAAAATATCACACATAAACACTCAGCACAATCTACCAACAATCAGATGGGATAGAGACATCCAGAAAACAAGCACAAAAAACGAGGGAGGCATGCTCAAAATTCTAAAAAATGTAGAAAATTTACTTTTGAAGTTATGTTCATATATGTATGATGGAGTTCATCCTGATCACTGGCTAACTTACAAGTGGTTTTCCATTGTTTGCAAGACAGTTTAGAATGACTTAAGTTTTCCTTCTTCCCTACAAGATGTTGCTGCTGCTGCTGATGATGATGCTATTGATTACAATTTTTATGATGAAAATGATTCTGATTCATGGGATTTCAAACGAAAATAGCTTTTAACTACCCCTAAGATATACTGTATGCATGTGTAACACATAGTTCAAATGTTTAACCCTTTCCTCCATGCTAAATAGGAAATAGCTAAACATTATGTTGTATGTGTTAATAAATACATGTATATGCATGCACACAGTATTGTCCTTATCCTATTGACCTATCCAGTAACTTCAAAGTCTATCATCACCATCATTAGCATCAATTGACATTAAGTTACTAACACAACAGCTCTATCAATATCTTCTGTTTTCTGCATGTTTCTATCTCAATGCACCTAAATGTACCTGGTGTACATGCAAATATACCACAACTAACAGTCTAACACACAGCTTGTCTTGCCATTTTACGGTAACCCTTTCCTCTGCATATTTAACACATATGACACCTTTACTATATTTTTTACAATTAACATTTACTGATGATGGCGAATACAGATCTGATGGCAGCTTAAATCATGATGAGAGTAACGTAGAAAGCTCCTTGAGCTTTCTGGTTTCTTGTCATCTTGCTTTAAGCATTACCAAACCTTAATTTCAGCTTGCTTTAAGCAGTATGACATACATGTAATGCCCTTCTGGCAAAGGAGGAAATGGTTAATATCGCTTATCTACAGTCTTGTGATTTAGACTATGTCAATAATTTAAACATCACATCGCAGCATTATGAGTTTCTTATTTTACTTGTAAAAATTAGTGGGTGACATGAACGTCGCTAACCAATACACAAAGTTCTATTTCACTGATATATTACAACATTCAACTTGTTAAAAATTGGTGGGTGACTTGATCGTCGCTAACCATGATGCACAACTATTTCACATTATATTACAATATTTAACATATATATATATTGCTAATATATATATATACATTTTATTACTAACTGTAGTATTTTGTTTATTAGAAATTGAATGAAGTATGGTGGGTGACATGAACATCGCTAACCAATACACAACTATTTCACGTTAATATTACAGTACTTGTCTTATTGCCAAGGTTCAGTTAAAGCCATTTTTTAAAATCAACATAGTATGGTGGGTGACATGATCGTCGCTAACCAATTAAACATACATTAAATAAATTGCAGTAGGACAGTCACTTATATAAGTCTGAAACACACAACATCAGCCAATAAGATGTCACAGTCTTGGACCAAAAGTAGATCTATCAACCACTTTACGACTTGGATATGTATTAAAGAAAAGTAAGAGATTGTTGGTTTAAGTTTGTTATTTGAAGTTGCGCTTTCAACTTTTATCAAGGTGTTCTGTATTCGTTTATTGTTCTGTTACTTTTAGAGAGTTATAATTGCTGTTACTAATTTCATCTATATCTGGTGTATAAATCATCAATTTCACCATATATTTGGTGTTATGCTTTCACTTTATTTAGTTGAATGCATTTGGCAGCTGTGCTCGCTTATAGGCTGTGCCTATTTCATATTACCTTTATACCTCCTCTTCGGGAAAAAGAGCTATGCCTGTAACTCCCGCTCCCAGCAATAACTTTTTGTCAAATGTTCTGACGCATGCGTGGTCGGACCATGTATTGTCTATGCACCCAATGTCTATCAATTTTATCTTTAAATTCATTCATGTCTTTGGCATTCACAACCCAGTCTGGTAATGCATTCCAACTGTTAACTACACGTAGTCCGAAAGAGCTGTTCCTGATATTTAGTCTACCCTGTTTCTTTGCGAGTTTCAAGTTGTGGCCCCTGGTCCTGATGTCCTTGTTGAAGGGTAGAAGTCTTTCCTTGTCAATTCTTTCTTTGCCCGTGATGCTATTGTATACTTGTATCATATCGCCTCTGTTGCCTCTATAATACAGTGACGGTAATTTCATCGCCCATAGCCTGTCTTCGTACGGTAGGTCCTTTAATGAAGTGTATAGTTTGGTGGCTCTGCGTTGCACACTCTCTATTTTATCCATGTCACCAGCGAACTGGTGGATCCTTTCAAGTGTACTTTACGTAGAAAATTTCAATATCAGACCACTCCTTCTTATTTTTCTGGCAATAGGTATTTATCAGTTATACATGCTCGAATCAGAAATAACTGCAGTACCTTAAACAATGGTCTATTTAATAATCACGTCAGTTAACCCCAATTTGTGAATGTTCTGATGAAGTTGAAGATGCCATTCATGAATACTTCTTCCGTTGTAGATTTTTCTCACATCGTGAAATAATAGTCATGGTATGGTTTGCATTGGAATTCTCTACCAGAGGAGTTTAGACGAGGGCTTCATCCTTTAACTTATTCTCTCCGAGGTTATTTTAGACCCAACCTCTTTGAATGTATCTACCGAAAAGGAGCATTAACTAGAGGAAAGGAATCATTTAGAATTATTTTGTAGTTTGAACTATATCGTTTCCGACTAAATAAAAAACACGGTTTTCTGAATGTATTTGCCCCTCGTACTCGCTAAAACGGAGACAAAGTATGGGATATTTGGTACCAGCGTGTAGATAAAACATTTTTCTTTCTATATAATCTTTGTTTTGTGGGAAAATTCCCCTCTGGTCGAAAATAATTTCTATAGTCAACGATTTCATAAATTAAAATTGATATAGGTAACTAGCCCGGGTATGAAATTCTATTTATCATATAAACATTTTTATAAAAGGCTAGTTTAATTAACCGAACACGTTGTTTTGTAGTCCCTCATTCATTTATAGCAACGTGTATACCGGTAACAAATGACGTCATTTAATGTCACCTGTAGTTTGTTGCCCTTAGATACGGAAGTCGTATTCAATGGAAAGTAGTACCTCACAAAATCTATTAATTTACTTGTTTTTAGGGTGTATTTAAGCGAGAAAAACAATCAAGTAAAGCTCGTTTCCGACTGGAACAGACCAACTTCGGGTATAGAAACCCCCGGCTTTAACAAAACCCATGCTTGATTCTATTAATGTATGGAAAATGAGAAACGGGAAAAGACACAAATGAGTTTGATAAGGAGCATCTATTTAAAATGCTCGAAAAGCAAAACCTTTAATATTTAATATAACTATATAAGTTAAACATGTAGATTTTCTAAATGTGGAAAACATTTTTTTTTTAGATTTTCCATATCTGGGTGATGAACAAACCGCCACTGAGTGAAACGGCCGACAACGCCCAGATTATAAATGACCCGGTACATACTTACGAAGATTTTATTATTTACATATCGATCGCTTAGCGGAAAACTATTGTAACTCATTTTTTTTTTCAGAAAATGGTTTTTTTGTGATAAAACATTTCAGTATACTGAAATGCACATACTGTGAAAATATTTCCCTCATATCTGAAGCAGTTTTGAAAAAAATCTTTATTTGCAAAAGTATTGTAACTCATATGACTATTTTCATAATTGTAAAACTATTGTAACTTGACTTACAATAGTTCTACAATTAACTTATTATTTGTTTCTGTTGTTTTGTTACTGGAAAACTATTGTATCTCAAGTTACAATAGTTTTCCAGTAAAGAGAGTGTCCATTTTCTATGGACTATTTAATGGAAAACTATTGTATCTTAAGTTACAATAGTTTTCTAGTGAAATAAGTATAAATTGTCTTTGTAACATTTAGTGGAAAACTATTGTAACTGGACATACAATAGTTCTGCACTGAATAGTATACCCAATAATTATGAAAAAATTAAAAACAAAAATGTATCTTTATTTTCTAAAATTGGTAAACATTTCTGGAATTTATATTTTAGTACTAAAACTATAAACTGTCATATGAAGTGGTGTTTTAGCTTATATTGTGGTTACCTTGACACCCTTGAAGATGTAAACAAGCATGTTGTGAGTAAAGTCATGCTTTAAAAAAAAAAAAAAAAAAAAAAAAAAAAAAAAACACGTAAATATAGCTCAGCAAACCAAAGCCAATTATCTGAAAGGATTGTTAAATATACATAATCATTAAATAATTTTATTAAAATAAAGTACAAATAGATATATTTAGAAAACTGCTATCTTTGTCTCTCTTAAAAGGTGGGTTTATAGTAACATTTTTGTATGACAACTGCTTCAGCAAATTCTACATTAATGCTTTTTTGCGCAAACTGTTGTTATCATCAAGGTCATATTATTTAATCATAATGTCTTGGATATTATGTTTACCTATTGCTGATTTTTGTATGCCCAAAGTGATGCATTATGTTATGAGACCAAATATATTAGCAGATATACTCCTTTGTTTGTCCATTATAAACAGTGTTTAAATTGTTCCATTCCATAAAGAACTCTGATAATGCAAGCTGAACACAGTGCAGAAAGCTTAAATAAAGGAGTTTTCTGAATTGCTTTCAATCTAACACCTTTGTTGAAGACCCTTGGATGGGTAAAACAGTCCATATTTAATTTAGTTCTCCTTGAAAAGGTCTAAAATCCCAGGTTTTGTTTTTAGCTCGCCTGGCACAAAGTGCCAAGGTGAGCTATTGGGATGATCCTATGTCCGACGTCCGTCGTCGTGCGTCGTGCGTATGTGCGTGCGTCAACAATTTACTTAAACATCTTCTTCTCTGGAACTACAAAGCCAAGAGCTTTGATATTTGGTATGTAGTATGATGTAATGGTCCTCTACAAAGATTGTTCAAATTATGTCCCCCGGGCCAAAAATGGCCCCGCCCCAGGGCTTATCAGTTTTTCATAGGAAAATCTTTAAAAATCTTCTTCTCTGAAACTGTAAGGCATAGACCTTTGATATTTGGTATGTAGCATCATCTAATGGTCCTCTACTAAGATTGTTCAAGTTATGTCCCCTGGGCCAAAAATGGCCCCGCCCCGGGGCTTATCAGTTTTTCATAGGAAAATCTTTAAAAATCTTCTTCTCTGAAACTGTAAGGCATAGACCTTTGGTATTTGGTATGTAGCATCATCTAATGGTCCTCTACTAAGATTGTTCAAATTATGACCCCTGGGCCAAAAATGGCCCCGCCCCGGGGCTTATCAGTTTTTCATAGGAAAATCTTTAAAAATCATCTTCTCTGAAACTGTAAGGCATAGACCTTTGATATTTGGTATGTAGCATGATCTAATGGTCCTCTACTAAGATTGTTCAAATTATGACCCCTGTGCCAAAAATGGCCCCGCCCCGGGGCTTATCAGTTTTTCATAGGAAAATCTTTAAAAATCTTCTTCTCTGAAACTGTAAGGCATAGACCTTTGGTATTTGGTATGTAGCATCATCTAATGGTCCTCTACTAAGATTGTTCAAATTATGACCCCCAGGACAAAAATGGCCCCGCCCCAGGGCTTATCAGTTTTTCATAGGAAAATCTTTAAAAATCTTCTTCTCTGAAAATGTAAGGAATAGACCTTTGGTATTTGGTATGTAGCATCATCTAATGGTCCTCTACTAAGATTGTTCAAATTATGACCCCCAGGACAAAAATGGCCCCGCACCAGGGCTTATCAGTTTTTCATAGGAAAATCTTGAAGAAATCATCTTCTCTGAAACTGTAAGGCATAGACCTTTGATATTTGGTATGTAGCATGATCTAATGGTCCTCTACTAAGATTGTTCAAATTATGACCCCTGGGCCAAATATGGCCCCGCCCTGGGGCTTATCAGTTTTTCATAGGAAAATCTTTGAATATATTCTTCTCTAAAATTATAAGGTATAGACCTTTGATATTTGGTATGTAGCATTATTTAATCGTCCTCTACTAAGATTAATCAAAATATGACCCCCGGACCAAAAATGGCCCCGCCCAAAGGCTTATCAGTTTTTCATAGGAAAATCTTTAAAAATCTTCTCCTCCAGAACTGTAAGGTCTAGGCCCTTGATATTTGGTATGTAGCATCATCTAATGGTTTTCTACCAAGATTATTCAAATTATTACCCCTGGGTCAAAAATGGCCCCGCCCTGGGGCTTATCAGTTTTTCATATGAAAAGCTTTAAGAATCTTCTTCTCCTAAACTGTAAGGCAGAGACCTTTAATATTTGGTATGTAGCGCTATCTAATAGTTTTCTACCAAGATTGTTGAAATTATGTCCCCTGGGTTGAAAACTTCCCCGCCCAGGGGCATGTCAGTTTTTTATAGGAAAGTTTTTAAAAATCTTCTCTTAAAAATCTTTAAAAGTCTTCTCTGAACTTGTAAGGCATAGACCTTAGATATTTGGTATGTTGCATTATCTAATAGTCCTCTACCAAGATTTTCAAATTATGAACCCCGGATCAAAATTGACCCCGCCCTGGGGCTTAACAGTTTTTCATAGGAAAATCTTTAAGGTCTAGACTCTTTATATTTAGTATGTAGCATCATCTGATGGTTTTCTACCAAGATTTTTCAAATTATACAATCTGTCATTGAAATCATTAATCTGTTACGAACAGGTGAGCGATTAAGGGCCATCATGGCCCTCTTGTTTTGAGAATGCCGATAGTAAAAGCCTCAACCCATCAGGCTAATCCAAAATTCAATGGTGCAGGCCGGCAGTGTGCAGCGGTCAGCTTGGCAGCATTCATACACACAGAGAAAACAAAACCACGGTCCTTGACTGTCGATGACCTTGACACAATTTTTGAGGACAGTGATTACAAACTTCATAAAAAAAATAACCACATCTCTTTTTGAAGAAGATAAGCCATTTGAACATACAAAAATAAAGCTTGACAATTCCTCCTCTTCATCAAGACAATGAATTCAATGAGTTCTTGTGAGTGATGGAGAAGAATATTCATGTAGACTTGCAATAGTCCAAGAACTTTTAGAACAAGAACTACAGAGTATATCTCAGTCACATTCTGACTCAAGTGAGAGTGTTCCTGTATCTGTTTTACAGAATAAATTAGCAGAATGTACATGTCTTAGTTCAAATTGTGATGAACTAAGTTCTGATTTTTGTAGCTCAGGAAGTGAGTACAAATTCTCTGAATATGAACAAAACATACCTAGAAAACTGACTCAGTCAGAGAGGGCCCTGTAATCAAGGGCAGATAATTCTAGACATAGTGATGTGATTAAACCCAAAAACTTATGTGATCAGAATAACAAATTCATCTTCCGCTGATGATACTAAGCATATGCCCTTAATATGAAACCAATATTTGAAATATGTTTGAGTTATCGTGTCACATCAAAATTGTTGACAGCGGATGGACAGAAAATGTGATTCCAATAGGACTCCTGCATTTCAATGCAGGGCCCGAATAAATGATGACAAAGCAGAACCTGAGCCAAGATCATCCGACTTTGAAAACAAGGCATGTAAAAAGAAATCAAAATGTAAGAATGAAAGGGGTAAACACAGGTTAGCCAAAAAGTGTGCGAGAGAGAGTGAGAACGTTATGGATAACATCAGAAATAAGGAAAGTGTTGGTCAGATGAGTAGACAGAGGGAAGCAGGGGTAAATGAAGGTGATGGTGAGGGGGTTGGTCAAAGGGGTGAACAGAGTGAAGATTGGGTAGAAAGAGTTGACAGATAGAGGTGGACAGAGAGAAGACAGAGTTTAAGAAGGTGATGGTTGGGGTTGATTTGAGGGATGGACAGTGGGAAGACGGGGTTGAAAGAGGTGATGATCACAAGGGGGTTAGTTAGAGTGGAAGACAGGATCAAAATAGGAAGTGGTGTGGGGATCTGTCAGAGGGATGGACAGAGGGAAGACCAGGTTTCTGGAGATGATAGTGAAAGGATTGATTAGATGGGTGGACAGAGTGAAGACTATGTAAATAGAGGTATTGGTCAGAGGGGTGAAACGGGGTCGATGGAGATTTTGGTTAGGTGATTTGTCAGAGAAGTGGACAGAGGAAAGATCAAGTTGATGGAGGTGATGGTCAGGGGATTGGTCAGAGGGGTGGACAGAGGGGAGAATGGACATGATGGTGAGGGGATTCGTCAGAAAGTCCAAGTGAATTTAGCTGATCATGTGGAATCTCCCATATGGACATTCTGTCATTAGGATATGCAAGACTTTTTTTCTTGCACACACTTAATATTTCAGATCAGATTGTTATCACAGCAAACAGGAAAGTCACCTCCATAGGTACATGTCAGAAAGGCAAACATAAAAACAGAACTCACAAAACACCTGACATTCAGAGTAACTTTGTAAGATCCCACATCAAAACATTTTTTTGTCTGCAGATCTAAATTTGGCCAAGATGTACAGGCTTAGAAAAATGCTCTAAAGAAAGCAAGCCTCCGGTCAAACAATTATTATACAGAAGTATTTTTGACACTGAATTTAATATTGCATTTCACAAGCCCCTCAAAGACATGTGTGACTTGTACATTTCATACAAGAACACAGATTCAGTCTATAAACTGCAACTTAGGACACTTAAAGAATAAAACAGCTGCCTGTGAACACAGCTAAAAGTAAAATGTGCTGATAACTGTTTAACTGTAGCCTGCTTTGACTTGCAAGAAGTAGTGTCCATCCAAAAGAAAATTGTCCACTTACAAGTTCAGCATAATATTATTTGATATCATCATCAGCATTTTGCTATGCTTGGAATGAAACAATTGGCAAATGTGGTGCTTCTGATATCAAAGTGTATTGTTTGTTTACTTTCTACAGGGTTAGTCTCTGCACTATAGTGGTCTTTTGGACTGGTGGGCTGCTTAGTGCAGCATTGGAGTGTATGAGTCTCCCATAGGAGGAGCTTTCTGCAGTACTAATCAAGCTGCATTAACATAACATTCTGCTTATATATTTATATCTAGAGACTAACCCATTCACTGCCAACTCACTATTGTTTACTGCAAGTTTTAAGTTAACATTTCGGAAATTTCTTTTCTCAGAGACAACCAGAGTGTCAAACAGCTTGGATACTGATGAGATGCTGAGTTACTCAGTGTCTCATCAGGACCCAAACTGTTTGCATATGTTTCACAGCCCCGTCTTCATGGCAGTGAAACTTAGTCATAATGATTGTCTTGATAAAATCTCGAATGAGTTTGAAAGTGGATTATGCGGGGTTAAAAACTAGGTCAAATAGTAGGAAAACCTTGTGAACACTCCAGAGTTCACATTTATAGCCAAATCCTTATGAAAATTGGTCAGAATTATTGTCCTAATAAAATCTTGGACAAATTTGAAAGTGGGTTACGTTTGGTAAAAAAGTAGGTCACTGGGTCATATCTTAGTAAAATCTTGTTTACACTCCAGCGGCCATATTTTGCCCAATCTTCCTCAAACTCGCTCAGAGTGTTTGTCTTGGTGATATCAAGGTTGAGTGTGATCATGGGTGGGGTGGGAATAAAACGTAGGTCACTAGGTCAAATCTTAGAAAAAATACTCTAGAGGGCACATTTTAGCCCAATCTTCATTGGTCAGAATCATTGTCTTGATAAAATCAATATTTTAAATCTTTGAAAATCTTGTTCTGCAGAACAACTGCTCATAATCTACTATCAACATTGTTCAAAAACTGTCCCTAATGTCAATATTGGCCCTACCCATGGGCTACCCAATCTTAAATCCATGGTAATCAGGTGAGCGATTAAGGGTCATCTTGGCTTTCTTGTTTTTTAGCTCACCTGAGCAAAGCTCAGGGTGAGCTTTTGGGAGACTTGAATGTCCGTCGTCCGTCGTGCGGTGTGCGTCGTGCGTCGTGCGTCGTGCGTCGTCAACAATTTGCTTGTGAACACTCTAGTGGTCACAATTGTAGTCTAATCTTCATGAAACTTGGTCAGAATGAATGTCTTGATAAAATCTCGGACGAGTTCGAAAGTGGGTCAAGTTGGGTTAAAAACTAGGTCACTAGGTCAAATAGTAGGAAAACCTTGTGAACCCTCTACAGGTCACATTTTTAGCCCAATTTTCATGAAACTTGGTCAGAATGATTGTCTTGATAAAATCTCGGAGGAGTTTGAAAAGTGGATTATGTAGGGTAAAAAACTAGGTCACTAGGTCAAACAGTAGAAAAACCTTGTGAACAATCTAGTAGTCACAATTTTAGTCCAATCTTCATGAAACTTGGTCAGAATGAATGTCTTGATAAAGTCTCGGACGAGTTCGAAAGTGGGTCAAGTGGGGTAAAAAACTAGGTCACTAGGTCAAACAGTAGAAAAACCTTGTGAACACTCTAGTGGTCACAATTTTAGTCCAATCTTCATGAAACTTGGTCAGAATGAATGTCTTGATAAAGTCTCGGACGAGTTCGAAATTGGGTCAAGTAGAGTTAAAAACTAGGTCACTAGGTCAAACAGTAGAAAAACCTTGTGAACACTCTAGTGGTCACAATTTTAGTCTAATTTTCTTGAAACTTGGTCAGAACGAATGTCTTGATAAAATCTCGGACTAGTTTGAAATTGGGTCAAGTGGGGTTAAAAACTAGGTCACTAGGTCAAACAGTAGAAAAACCGTGTGAACACTCTAGTGGTCACAATTTTAGTCCAATCTTCATGAAACTTAGTCATAATGATTGTCTGGATAAAATCTCAAAAGAGTTTGAAAGTGGGTTATGTGGGGTTAAAAACTAGGTCACTAGGTCAAATAGTAGGAAAACCTTGTCAACACCCTAGAGGTCACATTTATAGCCAAATCTTCATGAAAATTGGTCAGAATGATTGTCCTTATAAAAGCTTGGACAAGTTTGAAAGTGGGTTATGTGAGGTCAAAAAGTAGGTCACTGGGTCATATCTAGTTAACACTCCAGTGGCCACATTTTTAGCCCAGTCTTCCTCAAACTTGCTCAGACTGTTTGTCTTGGTGATATCAAGGTTGAGTGTGATCATGGGTAGGGTGGGAATAGAAAGTAGGTCACTAGGTTAAATCTTAGAAAAAATACTTTAGAGAGCACATTTTTAGCCCAATCTTCATTGGTCAGAATCATTGTCTTGATAAAATCAATATACTAAATCTTTGAAAATCTTGTTCCGCAGAACCACTGCTCATAATCCACTGCTCATGATCCACTATCAACATTGTTCATATATTGTCCCTAAGTTCAATATTGACCCTACCCATGGGCTACCTTGCAAAAATCTTAAATCTATGGTAATCAGGTGAGCGATTAAGGGCCATCTTGGCCCTCTTGTTACTTATCTGTTGATTTACATTTGTTTTGTCGGAATAAAAGCCCTACAGGGCTTATTTTCACATATTTCACATATTTTCACATATAGTTAATTGCCAGATATGGACTTGTCCATATAAACAATACGTTTCTTAGGCAATATTAGTTATGTTTTCCCTAATTGGAAAGATAGTGCCATGCACTTATTGGTTTTGTATATATAGTATTAGTTTGAGAAGGTTTTTGGTATACATATTATTAAGGCTAAAAATCTACATGTACATTAAATGTACATTAGGTTAAAATATCATTTAATACTGACAGCTGTTCACTATACTTTATATACATGTTTAAGGCCACTGATCCCCAATAAGTGCTTTTCTCACAATACTGTTGGAAGCATGATCCGTGGCGATCAAACTAAGTACAATTAGTTAATATTAACTAATTTTTTTAGAAGCCATCTGTCAGCATTAGCAGTTTAGAGTAGGCTTATCCAAACCCCAAGCTAATTTAAAAACTGATATTTATGTGCCTCTGTCAGTTTAAGCAGTCTGGATTAAACTTGTCCGGACACCCTACCCATTTCGAATTTAATTTTTGTTTAAAGGAGTTGACAGAGGGTGCCAGTACTATATCATTGGGAAGTTTATTCCATAATTTTATGACCCTCTGACTGAAAGTGGTCCTTCTTAGTTCAGTGCGTGAGCGCTTAGTATGTACCCTCAATGAGTTACCACGAGTATTCTGCGAATATTCAGGGGGAGTTGGGAAGAGTCTCGTCTTATCAACATTATCTATTCCATGTAATATTTTGTATGTCTGTATGAGGTCAGCTCTTGTTCTCCTGTATTCCAGGCTTGGAATCCCTAGTTCTCTCATGCGTTGACTGTAATTAAGACTGGACAGCATGCCCTTAACTATTCTGGTGGCTCTACGCTGTGCATTATGTTGTATTATTTGCTGTATCCGACGGAAAATAAAATGTGTCTATGTCTAAGACTATACTATTAAGCCAAGTTTCTGTCAAACCAATAATGTCACGGTCATATGATTGTGTCCACGAATTGCTTGCCATTCATAGTGCTTATAATTAACTACACTTTGAGCATTATACATGTCAAAAACTGTCTTGAGTTATTTGAACGTGTAATCGTATCTTATCTTATGTCTTATAAATTACACGTTACTATCGGTTGATCTAGTGTTTGTCTAGTGTTACTTATCTCATCTCCAACTTGGGATAAAGTGGGCCGTTTTGGACCGGGCCGTCACTTACCTGTAGTAACCCACAATTCTACATTCAACTGTATTAAGAGATCCTTTCACGGGATTTATAGCTGGCGAAAGGAGCATCCTTTCGCCAACTGCAGACCAAGGATTTAAATTAGCGAAAGGAGCTTTTTTTCAAACCAACTTACCTGTAGTAACCCACAGTTCTTCATCCAATTATATCAAGAGCTCCTTTCACGGGATTTACAGCTGGCGAAAGAGCCTCCTTTCGCCAACTGTAGAACATGGAGTTTTAGCAAAAGAAGCCTTTTTCACACACTTACATGTAGTAACCTACAGTTCTACATTCAGTTATACATGCACTATACATATGAGTTCCTTTCACGGGATTTACAGCTGGCGAAAGGAGTCTCCTTTCGCCAATTGTAGACCAAGGATTTTCAGCGAAAGGAGCTTTTTCAAACCAGCTAACCTGAATTAATCCACAATTCTTCATCTAATTATATTAAGAGCTCCTTTAACGGAATTTATAACTGGCCAACAGTAGACCATGGATTTTCAGCGGATATGGAGCTTTATACCTTTCGCGGTATTTATTGTGGCGAAAGGAGCAAGTTTACGTTTTCCCTGTAAATGTCATCAATATATTAATGATGTGTTCATATTATTCAGGCTTAAATCAGTATATTAGTTTCAGTTATGTCCATATCATTTAACTTACTTATTAATAACTAATAAATAGCCAATATTAATTTTTAATCCTCCTTTCGCCAAAAAATCCCCCTTTCGTGTTTTAGTCATATCCTCATGGACGGGGTCGTTTTGAAACTGGGCCGTTTTGACTAGACAGACCCTTGAAGAGGGGATCTGGTCATATTTCGTAACCGGCCAAATCTGGTCACTTCGTAACCAGTTTCTTGGTCGTTTCGTAACCGGTCAAGTCATCTCGTAACCACTGTCAAATTATATTATCATGATGAAGTGAAAAATCCACACTGTAGTACGAGCCGGGAATAACTTCAAGAAAATAGTTCATGGCAATATGAGACATTTAACATGTAAAAAAGTATCTGTTAACCCTTTCCCTGTTTTGTGTTTATTTCAAATTTCAATACCTACTGAATATTCATTAACAAAATAATTATAAGGATATATGAAAGGTGGAACATTGTAGACATTTCAGGAAGCAAAGAAACAGATCTATCAAATTCTGTTAGCAAACAGAGCAGACCCTGATCAGACGGCTCCTCTTGGAGCCGTCTGATCTGGGTCTACTCTGTTTGCAAATCCGTGAAAACACGTTTATATGAGGGAAAGGGTTAACCCTTTACGGCGAATAGCCTTTGATAAGGGACTTGAATTGTGAATGAATAATATGCCATGGACAAAGTTGTAATATTAATCATTTCCTTCATAAATATTATACGCCTTTATACACATTTGCAGAGTAGATCCAGATCTGACTGATCCTATAGGAGGCATATAATTCTACAGCCTAAATTAAGCTGTGCCAAAGTGTCTAATGAAATATCCACGACGTCATAATTTCTTTCACAAATATTCATGGAGTAAAGGGTTATATAATGATTGATTTTTCCTAAAAACTACTAGTGAGCGTTCGTCGAACGCTCACTATATTTACC
This sequence comes from Azorinus chamasolen, assembly GCA_963576725.1. Classification (NCBI taxonomy): domain Eukaryota; kingdom Metazoa; phylum Mollusca; class Bivalvia; order Cardiida; family Solecurtidae; genus Azorinus; species Azorinus chamasolen. Next base: position 24,913,828 of record OY755235.1, on the reverse strand, counting down.
AAACCGCATTTCAGAGGGATTTCGTTTGGATGTTGTTACCTAAGGATTCCTAGTAATCATCCACTGCAGAGATGTAGTGCATTGTCAGCGGACCTGAAACCCGGTTCAGATTTTTGCAAATGAAAAAACGGAATACGTTTTTGATAAACGTACTGCAATTTCAGCGTTATATAATCATCAATTTGAGGTTCGATTCCGTATAAAACGCATGCAAAAAACAAGGTTTGGTCGGCGAAAAAAAACCAGTTCACCGATGATAAACGCATACGCAGTCTTATGACGTCACGGGTCCATTCATAAATCTGGACTATCGGGCTTTGCGACAGTGATAATTCCGGTATACATGCGGTCATTGTCGACGAAAATAAATCAATTGCAATACGAATCGACAAATTACTGGCTTCATTTTTACCAGAGACTCTTTTAAAATTTCACTGAATTTACAGTTTCACTAACAATTTTTCTGGTTACGAAATGGCAAGGTGACGAGTTGACCACAGATACCCTCTCTTATATGAAGTACGAAATTAGGCCACCCTACATGTTGAATTTGTTATGATTGGAAACGCTATTTGAGTAAATGGTGGCTATCAAGAGAGCATTGAAAATAAACTGGATTAAGGTAAGTTGATAAGTTATGATTTTAGAGCGTTTTATAACAGTGTGGTCCTGGAGACCGAAACTCCACCAATCATGGAACTTGGGTGGGGTAATTTTTTAAGGTTTTAATATACCTTAAACTACATTTAGTTTCGTACGTGACATTTATGCAATTTATGCATAGTGATACTAAGCAGGATTCAATAAGGATATTGAGCATGTCCATGCATGTATTCTTAAATAGTATTCTTAAAAGCTACTTTCGGTTTTGATATCTAATCATCTCATTGATGATACAAGATCCTGATGAAGCGCAAATTACTTAGTGTGATCAATAGCATATAAATGAAATTTGCAAATGAAACATAAAGAGAAGGGACAGAAATTATCTTCAGAATTGTTGATAGATAGAAAAAATATTTTTTTCTTTTCTCCTGTGAATTGATTCCGTAGAGAAAACATGTACAATTTTATTGTTTTTGAAAATGGTTTTGTAGGACAGAAATTATCTTCAGAATTGTTGATAGATAGAAAAATATTTTTTTCTATTCTCCTGTGAATTGATTCCTTGGAGAAAACATGTACAATTTTATTGTTTTTGAAAATGCTTTTGTACACCAGGCCAAAAGAAAACAAAACATGATCAGTCATATTCTAAAAGGTTTGGACAACACATCTGCCACTCTGCTAATAGTAATTTAAAAGATGACTGTAGAACAAGGGGTAACAATATGAAACTCTGTAAGCCAAGGGCTAGAACTGAACAGAGAAAGGGTACTTTTAGCCATAGATACGATAACGTAGCTCTATTCCTAAATAGAGCTAGTCAATATCAGTCTTAAGCTACGATATCGCATCTATTTTAGCCATAGAGTAATAGACCTCTGGAACTCTCTCCCTAACAGTGTAGTTCAGGTACCCACACTAAATGCATTTAAAACAAAGCTGAATGGGCACTGGGGGTCACTAATAAAGCTAACAAGTTTGATGCCAAGTGCTGTTACCCATATAAGTGAAGTGTCGACATTGACAAAAGACAGTAAAGCAGTATAGAACTGTATAGAACTGTGACTAGTATGTGTATATATGAAATGATAGTGAAAATCAACGTTCACTCCTTGTGAACTGACAGTGTAGTTGTTTTTTTTAACACAAAATGAACTATATAACGGTATTCATGCAAGTGAAGTGACCCATAAAGAACAATACTGGAACCGATGTATAAAAATTCAACTGAAGAGAACAAATACAAATGGGCCGAAGAAGCTGCAAAGCTTATGCAACACTGATGCATTTGCTCTCGAATCTACATGAACTACATGAATCTGATCTGGATCTACTCTGTTTACAAAGGGATAAGAATCTATGGAGTAAAGTGTTAAAGTTAACAATTTCGGTACTGATTTGGTATCATTATGTCTACCCCCATATTTATCAGTTCTCCTATGATTCCAAGCTATGTGTATGAGAACAATTGGGAATCAAACTTGGAGCTCATACAGTCACAGCCCACGTTGGGTGCCAAATGTAACAGGGTGTTCCTATAAAGAAACATACCTGCTCAGACCCCGGATCGAACCCAGGTCGCCAGGTTCGCAGTCATACACTCCAGCATGTGGCCATTAAAGCGCACTTGTACGCCGAAGGCCGTACAAGTGATGATAAACCGACACACTGTGACACATCTAAATTGGTTCCTAATTTACTGAGATACATGTGCATACGTTTTGTCTAGAGTTTACCATCTGAGTACTTAATTCTGTAAATTTCAGGATCTAGATCAAGCAGTCCTCAGTGAAGCCTGTGTACCAAATATCTTCCCAGGGAACAGCACCAAGAAAATCTCAAATGGCAAGTATTTATATGTTAGGAGGAGAAATACAAAAAAGTTTGTGTTACCCTTTACCTCATGAATATTTATGTAAAAAATTATGATATCATGAATATTAATTTTATTTGATTATGGGTAATTTTTAAAATGGCATATCAACAAATGATTTCTTTGCTACAGAAATGGTTTTATCATGCTCTATCAAATTTCTTAAAAGAATCTGTATCCATGATGATGTAGAATGGGTTACTATCATCACGAAGTAAATCTGTATTTACTTCGTGCTATCATATATGGCTACCGAAAGAAAAATATTTAAACATTTTTTCTCTCCAAAACCGGTGAACCAATTTGAATGACATTTGGTAGGAATAGTCGCCAAATAACCCTATAAATATCAAAATTGTAAAAAATCAAATCGATATTTTAAAAACCAGTTAATCTCTTTCCCTGTTCTATATTTAGTCCAAATTTCATTTCCTGCTGAATATTCATGGACAAAATACTTGTACCGGTAGTTATAATTAAATATGGAAGGTGCAACACTGTAGCTACATGTATTTCAGAAAGTAAAGAAATAGAGATCTATCAATTTCCATTTGCAAACAGACCAGACCCTGATCAGACAGCTCCTATAGGAGCCATCTGATCTGGGTCTACTCTGTTTGCAAATGTGTGAAAACACGTTTATAAACTGATTGAGAGAAAGGGTTAATGTTGATTCTCAGACCACTACCTCCCGTAGTATAATATTAGCAGGTTCCTAGGTAAACTGGAATCTTATCCTTAAAAACTCAAAATGTTAAACCAATGTGACTGATTCTAATAGGTATAACATTGCAGAGATCTTCCAGGAAAATTCTTTGTTTGTTATTTTGTAAACAGCTAGTGTAGACAACAGACATGACAGAGCTCTCCGAAATGAGGAATTGCTACATTGGTGCCAGAACTTACAAACTAGAAGTGAAATACACTTATACTTCATTTTCAAGTGTTTTATGCACATTGTTTAACCCTTTCCCTCATATAAATGTGTTTTCACGCATCTGCAAACAGAGTAGACCCAGATCAGACGGCTCCTAGAGGAGCCGTCTGATCAGGGTATACTCTGTTTGCTAATAGAATTTCAAAGATCTGTGTCATTACTTTCTAAAATTGCTACAATGCTCCATGTTCCATATTTCATTATAACCTTTTAGTCCATGAATATTCAGTAGGTATTGAAATTTGTAATAAACACAGAACAGGGAAAGGGTTAAAAGGCTTTTATATTTTTAGCTCACCAAACCACAAAGTGCTCGGAGTGAGCTTTTGTGTTCGCCTGATGTCTGTCTGCGTGCATCGTGTGTGGTCATGCAGTTGTCAATAATTTAAACCTTAAATCTTCTCCTCTGAATCTACAAGGTTCTCAGCTTTTATCTTTGGCACATAGCATTATGTTAAAGCCACTGTTGTTTTTTTTCCAGTTGTAATGCCTGAGACTCTATCACAACCCAACAAAAGAAAGGAGTCCGATTCAAGTGATCAACCTGGTTTACCCAAAGTGCAGCGGACACTACAAATTATAGATGTAGTTTGCCAAACAACTGATCATGATTATGTACAATCCAGCAGTCCAGTACTTTCTGTGATTGACCGCACAGAACTTGAATGGTTCCATGAGCATCTAAGTTGGACCCATGGAAATAATCCAATTATAAATACTGTGACACTGGCCGTTAGTTATGTATCCAAATCGTGGGGAGGCAGGTCTTTTGTCAAGCACAAAACTTTACAGGGTGAATTTTTCATGTATGGACAGGTCAGACTGTAATAGCTGTTTGTGGATTCAATATAACAAGTGACCTTAAAAAGAAAGATGTGAACATTTCCAAAGCCAGTGTACACATTGATAGAATAAGTCAATGAATAGACTTCCACCTGGAGCAAATCATGAATTTAAATATGCAGGATTTGATGAAGCAAATTTTCACAGTGTGTTCATATCTCATATACTTTAACCCTTTCCTTCATATGCATGTTTTCTCGCATTTGCAAACAGAATAGACCGAGATCAGACGTATAGGAGCCGTCTGATCAGGGTCTACTCTGTTTGCTAATGAAATTTGACAGATCTGTTTCTTCAGTTTCTAAATGGCTGTGATGTTCAACCTTCCATATTTCATTACAACTGTATCGGCCATGAATATTCAATAGGTATTGAAATTCGGAATAAATATAGAACAGGGAAAGGGTTAAGCTGTCAATTAGTTGTTGTTGACTTGACTGTTTTATGTTGTACAGTGTACCAGAGGAGCAGATAAGAACTATAGTCTGAGTAATTCTCACTTTCAAAAGTAATTTAGCATCAAACAAAACAAATTGGGTACATGCACCTGGTCTAAGGTAATTGGACGTTTTAGATTAAATGAACTATTCCTAATTGTCATTTAATACATTTACCTCAAATGAATATAGTATCTACATAAATAATTTCCTATTGGTTTTTGTGTCATCTGCTGAGAAGCAGTTTGCCAGATAGGGATGATTTTTCCATCGTCTGTCTGTCAGTCTGTCTACCCGTCACAAATTGCAAGGTTCAGAGTTTAGGTCAGCCTCATTGGCAGATGACACATGTGTTCTGTGAACACCTCTTGTTACCCAAAACACTACTTATATTTTTTTCCTCTGGTATACTAGAATTGATTTGACTGAAAGTGTTTGGATACTGTATATTATACAATGTATGAATAAATATTATTTATGAATGATAGATAAGTTTAACCCTTTTCTCCATGAATATTCATGTAAGAAATAATGACATCACTATTATTTATTATGCCGCCACAATGTGGTGGCATATAGGGTTTGCTCTTGTCTGTCTGTTGTTCCGTATGCACATCTTAAAGAATTTGTCGGGGCTCTTTCTTGGAAAGTATTTGTCAAATCCACACTAAACTTTACACACATGTTTGTGACCATTATGTCTTGGTCAAGTTTTATAGCCATGTAAATTGCTTCAGTGGTTTATGAGTTGCAACCCTTTATTTGCAAGAATGACTTTAAAAATATCTTGTCCAGACTCTTTCTTGAAAGTATTTGTCCAATTCTCATCAAACTTTACACACATGTCTGTTGCCATTATGTCTTGGTCATGGTTGATAACCATGTAAATCGCCTCAGTCATTTAGGAGTTGCGACCCTTTATTTGCAAAAATGATTTAAAAATATTTTGTCCGGACTCTTTCTTGGAAAGTATTTGTCCAGTCTACAGGCCATTATATCTTGGTCAGATTTTATAGCAGTGTAAATCGCTGTAGTCGTTTAGGAATTACGGCCCTTTTTTTCTTCAAAAGATGACTTTGAAAATATCTTGTCCGGACTTTTTCTTGGAAAGTATTTGTCCAATCCTCACCAAAATTCACACATGTTTGTGGCCATTATATCTTGGTCAAGTTCGATAGCCATGTAAATCGCTTCAGTCATTGCATACTTTACATGTTTATGAGCATATATAATCAATTTTATTATAATTATGGCACTTACTCTCTGTGACAAAAAAATCAGAAGTTGGGGCATGAGTGTCCAATGGACACATTTCTTCTTCGATATGAAATTTACATTAACACAAGAACTTTACGATTGTAGAATGACTAGAATCAGGTCTATAATTATCATTTTACAAGTAAAGCGAGCATACCCAGACCAGACGGTTCCTATAGAAGCTGTCTTATCTGGGTCTATGGTTTGAAAATGTGTTAAAAAAAGTATTATTGAATACCCTTACTATAAATAGTAACAAAATTGCCGTAGAAAACTGTCATTACGGAGTCATGTGACCGATCCATAATGGCCCGGCGGGCCGATTATCCATAATCGGCCCACGATCTTTTTCACATGCAGTGCGTTGATGTTAGCAACATAGCTCTAGATCTAGATCTATTCAAACATGGCCGGAGAAAGGGGTTTGATTTCGTTGTAAAATCGTATTCTAGATCTGGAAATCTGTAAAGTTTATAGTATAGATCTACAATCGTAAAATTCTATTAAAATCAATTGCTTTGTTTGTATCGATCGGTACTACCTAACTGTGTTTATGTTATTCAAAAATGACAGTTGTAACGTCATAATTTCACGTCATCCATCGGAAGTTCTCAAACAGATTTTTATAAGTTAAAACAATATAAATGTCAATCGTTAGTGTTAGTGGTTATTATGTCGGACTACATATTTTTCGGCGGGGATTCGAATCCGCATGAAGGCATATAACTATTCCTTCCTCACTATTTTAAAGTACAGATCTATATCTATTTCTGTGGTTTGTTGGGATCTAGATCTAGATTGTATTGAAATAATAGGTGGCATATAGATATAGATCTAGTAAAAATTGTAAGATATTCAATAAAAAGGTCAAATTATGGCCTGTGTGTGCCTTCTGGTCATAATGGCACACCTGGTGTCACAATAGCACCAGGTGTGCCATTATGACCAGAAGGCACACCTAGGCCATATTTTAACCTCTTATTAGTGGAGTAAAGGGTTATCACAGATGACAGGAGCATGCAGTCTTTTTACATGTACATTTGTAACAGGTAAAATTTACACTTTCAATACTGAATTTCCATTTGGAATCTTTTATTATTTACTAAAAATGATGAGTTTGTATTGGCAATTTTTTGGGTGTTTTTTTTTTTTTATCAAAATAATTTATGACAAACACATCAGACCCTTATGAGAGGGATTCTAGAGCCATCTCATCTTGGTTTACACTGTTTGCAAATGACATTGAATCTCAGTTGTGGCATTGTTAGGGTTAGGTTTGGTGTCATCATATTACAGTTGTAATTGCATATTACAATTGTAACATTGTATCGCCAATCTATGAAGACAAATCAAATATAAAATATGAACTTGTTTACTCTTGGCACCTTAACTCTTTCTCTATTCTATACTTCTGTAAGAAGTAATGCCATCATAAATATTTATTAACTGAATTTTATGATGGTGTATGTAGACAGGATGTTTTTGCTCAGACAGAAACTATAGAATCATATCTTTACATGTACTCTACCATAAGCAAACAGAACAGACATTGATCAGACGACTATAGGTGTCATCTGATCAGGTCTACTCTGTTTGCAAATAGTTAATACAGAAAAGGCATGTTAAATTTCTCAAACTCTTTCTTGAGTCTGATCAATAAAAATGTGATACACATGTACTAGGTCTACACTGTTTCAATGCCGTGTATCCCTTTTGTTCCTTACAAGGAACATATTATCAGGGCTCTTAACTTCAGGGATTATCTCTTCTCCAATTGCTTATTTCTCAACCAATTCCTACTGTGTGCCTTCTCATCAGACTATGTAATGAATAGTCACAAAGTAGATCTAGTATTTGATAGAGAAATAGTAAAAAGGATTGTTAGAAAATATTGATATTCTTTCTCCCATCAAGAGATATTAATTATGCTGTTAATAAACTTCGTGTACATGTACATCTACTACTTTCTGACCCATTCAAAAAACGCTCACTTTCAGTACTTTGATTATTTTCACTATACCACTTGCCATGGTTGGTCTCTATTTTTAGCATTTATTTATAGCTACTTCACGGTATTGCCCTTTTCAATGAAGTTTATTTTTGGCTCATGCCACGCATCACCGAGTATCTCCAATATGGTCCCGGGTCAACTCGGCCTCGGGTAAACTCGGCCCCTGAGTCAAGTCGGCCTCGGGTCAAGTCGGCCGGGTCAACTCGGCCTGGGTCAAGTCGGCCCGCAAATATTATTTCAGAATTACATTTTTATGGTATATTTTTATGCCCCCATAGACGATAGTCGGGGGGCATATTGTTTTGCCCTGTCTGTCTGTCTGTCTGTTTGTCTGTTTGTTTGTCAGCAACTTTAACATTGGTCATAACTTTTGAGCCAGTATAGATAGAGACTTGATATTTGGCATACATATGTATCTCATGAAGCCGCACATTTTGAGGGGTGACGTGTCAAGGTCAAGGTCATCCTTCAAGGTCAGAGGTCAAATATATGGGTCAAATCGCCGACTTTAACATTGGCCATAACTTTTGGACCAGTAGAGATAGAGACTTGATATTTGGCATGCTTGTGTATCTCATGAGGCTGCACATTTTGAGGGGTGACATGTCAAGGTCAAGGTCAGAGGTCAAGGTCAGAGGTCAAATATATGAGGGGGCATAGTGTTTCACAAACACATCTTGTTTATTTTGAATTACTGTCATATTTTGTTTCCTAGAGATACCCGATAGGCCCACTACAGGTACCAATGAACATATAAGGAAAAAACTTCTGAGTAACAGATAAGGATGCGTACCATGACCAGTACCATCCACTTCATTCTCAGGACTAAGCAATATTATTAAACAACAATAATCAGAAAAAGGAAGCACTTTATAGATGCACGATACAAATACAATGCCAAAAACGATACCCAAATATGGTGATATCTTTGCAAACAGTTTGGATCCCGATGAAATTCCTAGTAACCCGGTCTCACAAGTGGATCCAAATAACATTTTATTATATTCATCCACTCCCATAAATTGTTCTTAATTACAGACAATCAATGAAAGAGATAAACCATCTAATTATACTTTATTTCACTTAAAAAATACTGATGCCGCTCATTTTCACACCTATTTGTTTTGACTTATCAGTTTGATCTAATTAATCTGATTACTTGTCAACTGTTTTATTCGTTAATCTCGTGCAACATACTTATCACCTTTGTTCTCGTCCGCTAAATTTAATGGGTTATTACTGTCAAAAAGATGTGTAAACTTTGTATGAATTCTTCAAGGAGCCCACCGATCAGGATCTTCAATTCTTGCTGCAGTTTATAACTTTAATTGACGGTCGGGAAAGGGCAGAGTTGACCCGACTGAGACGGGCCGAGTTGACCCACCCCAAAACAGGCCGAGTTGACCCGGCCGACTTGACCCAGGCCGAGTTGACCCGAGGCCGACTTGACCCGGATTCCTCCAATATGGCCGCCGTACCGGTGCGAGTGTAAAAATCGCCCTAAAGTGCAAACGATCTATAGACCGGATAGTACAGTAAACGCTGAAAACAAAAAAGACCTACGAAAATTAGCAGAACATGGAAAACGCTTACGCTTTCGCTCATAAAGTAATTTCCCTCAGTGCAGAAGCTTATGACTGTAGTATGAATGAATTACAGGTTTTCAACGCGGTCATGTATCCTTAAAGCGTGCTCAATAAAAGCACACATTCACCACACAATCAACTTCCGTACAACGCATGCAACGTGCTTCCTTAACCCATTCCCTTATAGATTATTTTTAGATACAACCTCTTTGAATAGATCTACTGAAAAGGAGCGTTAACTAGAGAAAATGAAAAAAATAGAATTTTGTAGTTTGAAACCATTGTGATAGAGCATTTGCTCCTATAGGAGCAAATGCTCTATTTATCACAATGGTTTCACAGAGTGACTTCTACATGGTCGTCAAAAGCCATCAATATGAGGAAATGGGTTAATGATTAATCACATGAGTTTAGTATGGTGTAATATTTGTTGACTATGTATGCTACTGTCTGTCACCTTTTGATTTAACCATATTTTTAAGAACACTGTCTACGTCGCTAGATAATATTTCGGATCTATTTTTCTTAGATCTGCATTGATTTATAAGGGATTTTTACGAACGCTTTCCATATTTTTAATAACTATGCCAATCTAAAAGGAATGAAAGTGGACCTTCATCTTGGTACATTCAGACGATCAGTACAGATCATTATCGGAAGTGTGCTGTCTGGGATATAGACGGAATTAGTCTATTAAGTGCAAGCTAAAAGAATAGGATAAAAGATCAAAAGTAAAAGAACAGAAGATTTATGGTCGTTTCGTCGACCTTCCCGTTCGTCGACCTTAATTTATATATAGTAGACCCAAAGTCCTTTCGTCGACCTTATTATTACATAAGGATTAAGTTTTCACACCTATGCAGCAGCTGTTATGAAAATAACACAAACACAATTTTTTAACAGTTTAAAAACATACCACTTTTTATCAATATCTATATAATGTGATTTAGATCTGGGTCTAAACTATGAAATCTGCAGTTTGCATAATTGCCAGCACGCCTCTGTTGGATAGGCTAACATCAATATGTTATGTTATATCGATATTTAAAACAATTATTCATAAATATTTAAACAAGTCGAATCTATCACTGTTTATCAGATATAATGTGATCATGATCTGGGTCTGAACTATTATTAGGCAATAGGCAGTTTGCCATAATTGCCGACACACGCCTATTTGAAAAGCTAACATCAAATACACAGCCGCGGGATAGGTGTGAAAACTTAATCCCTATGTAATAATAAGGTCGAACAACTTTGGGTCTACTATATACATACATGCCAAGTTCTCCAGCTGGTTTTCCTGAAGTTTGGTCATGAAAATCCAGAAGATTTGATGAAAAACCAGAAGATTCCAAAACATTGCATTTTCACTGATCATATTTTCATTTATTAACCTATTATGCCTAGTGTCCAAAAAACAATAGGAGCAAACAGTGCAGACCCATACCAAGAGCCCTTTAGTAAGGGTCTGCATTGTTTCATAGAAACAAATAAACAACCAACTAATTTGGTGTATGATCTGAATACAATGTTAACCCTTTACCCTATAAATACGCCTTTCTATGCCCTTGCAAACAGAGTAGACCAAGATCCAACGACTCCTACAGGGTCTGCTGTTTGCTTATGAAATAATATAGATACAACTGTGCAGTTTCTGCCATGTCCCAAAATATCCTGCAGGGTTACAGATAAGGGGAGTATTGGGGTATTTACCCAATTAAAATTGTGGAAAAAGCAATTGTTTTTAGCTCACTAGAGCACAAAGTGCTCAGGGTGAGCTTTTGTGATTGCCTGATGTCCGTCGGCGTGCGTCGTCCGTCGTCAGTCGTCAACAATTTGAACCTTTAAAAATCTTCTCCTCTGAATCTACAGGGTTCTCAGCTTTCATCTTTGGCACATAGTATCATCTTTAGGTCCTCTACAAAAGTTATATAAATTATGGCCCTTGGGTCAAAATAGGCCCGCCCCAGGGGTGCCTTGTTTCCAATAGAAACATATAGTAAAACTTTGAAAATCTTCTCCTCTGAAACAAGAAGGTTCTCAGCTTTCATATTTGGCACATAGCATCATGTTCAGGTCCTCTACAAAAGTTATATAAATTATGGCCCTGGGGTCAAAATTGGCCCGCCCTAGGGGTGGGCAGTTTTCAATAGAAACAAATAGTGAAATCTTTGAAAATCTTCTCCTCTGAAACTGGAAGGTTCTCAGCTTTCATATTTGGCACATAGCATCGTGTTCAGGTTCTCTACAAAGGTTGTATAAATTATGCCCCTCGGGTCAAAATTGGCCCCGCCCCAGGGTTGGGCCATTTTCAATAGAAACAAATAGTGAAATCTTTGAAAATCTTCTTCTCTGAAATTGGAATGCTCTCAGCTTTCATATTTGGCACAAGGCATCATGTTCAGGTCCTCTACAAAAGGTATATAAATTATGGCCCTGGGGTCAAAATTGGCCCCACCCCAGGGGTGCCTTGTTTCCAATAGAAACATATAGTAAAACTTTGAAAATCTTCTCCTCTGAAACCAGAAGGTTCTCAGCTTTCATATTTGGCACATAGCATCATGTTCAGGTCCTCTACAAAAGTTATATAAATTATGGCCCTGGGGTCAAAATTGGCCCCGCCCCAGGAGTGGGCAGTTTTCAATAGAAACAATAGTGAAATCTTTGAAAATCTTCTCCTCTGAAACTGGAATTCTCTCAGCTTTCATATTTGACACAGAGCATCGTATTCAGGTCCTATACAAAAGTTATATAAATTATGGCCCTGGGGTCAAAATTGGCCCCGCCCCAGGGGTGGGCAGTTTTCAATAGAAACAAATAGTGAAATCTTTGAAAATCTTCTCGTCTGAAACTAGAAGGTTCTCAGCTTTCATATTTGGCACATAGCATGGTGTTCAGGTTCTCTACAAAAGTTGTATAAATTATGGCCCTGGGGTCAAAATTGGCCCCGCCCCAGGGTTGGGCCATTTTCTTAGAAACAAATAGTGAAATCTTTGAAAATCTTCTTATCTGAAACTGGGATGCTCTCAGCTTTCATATTTGGCACATAGCATCATGTTCAGGTCCTCTACAAAAGTTATATAAATTATACCCCTGGGGTCAAAATTGGCCCCACCCCAGGGGTGGGCCATTTTCAATAGAAACACATAGTGAAATCTTTGATAATCTTCTTCTCTGAAACTGGAAGGTTCTCAGCTTTCATATTTGGCACATAGCATCATGTTCAGGTCCTCTACAAAAGCTATATAAATTGTGCCGCTTGTCTTAAATTTTCTTCACTTGAGGTCCTCTAGAAAAGTTACATAAATTATGCCTCTTGGGTCAAAATTGGCCCTCGCCAGGGCTGGCTAGTTTTCTATAGAAACACATAGTGAAAACTTTGACAATCTTCTCCTCTGATTGTCTGATGAGCGATGTCAGGGCCCTTCAGGCCTTCTTGTTCAAAAAAATGAGTAACACAAAGCAAATAAATATAGCAAAAAGCAAAAAAAAAAATTAGAATACCTAATGAGAATATGAATAATACCCAATTACGAAAATTGCCAATACCCAATAAAAATTGCAAATACCCAATTCTGTAAAAAATCAAGAAGTAAATACCCAATTGCATCAAAACCTTATCTGTAACCCTGATCCTGTATTCATGTACCATTATAAAAATTAGTATTCTTGATCACATTATTTCACACATGAATATTCATGGAGTAAAGGGTTAACCCTTTATTCCATGAATATTCATGTAAGAAATAATGACATCATAAAATATCACGTAAATGTAGCTTCATTGTGGACACAGGAATTTGTAACCATGGCAGAAACTGTAAAATCAGATTTTACTTCATAACAAATATTGAGCAGATTCTGGACAGAGTGACAGATGGGCCAGTGAATAAATGTAATAAAGTCCTGCCCTCACTTTCAGCCTTTCTTTCGGACATAACTGCTTTGTTATCGTATAGAAAAGTCCAGTTAATCACATTTGTTAACAAAATGTTTTTCACTTTCGTTTTCGACTCGCGCAAGATACTGTGTGGTTTTGATATATAAATTAACCAATCAAATCGCGTAAAAACCTTCACACCAGATGCTGTATCTGGGCAGCGTCACTACCGGAAACAAATTTGCAGTCTCCAAGCAACAAGTAGCGATTCTCTTTCGTGACCTATTTCGCGACCGTGAAACGAAAACAAAACATCCCGATGTGAATTCAGATTAAATTATATATTTAGGGAGGGGGATTAGGGGTTTTGTGCGGCGGCATGGCCTTAGGATGGAATTCTTTCTGCGCCATTTGTGATTTATATATGTTAATATTCCACAAAGGCGCGTCCCAAAATAGACTCTGCAGACTGCTCCACAGGAGCCGTCTTATCGCTGTCAAACAACACGGTGCAGCACCTCTGTCATGCATCAGAATATGTCGGCCTCTTTGAATGGCTCCATTTCAGTCCATTAATTGGTAATGATTACTCATTGCCGACACGTAGAGAGGGGCATCTCTTGCCCTCTCGCAGTCCTTAATCCCTTGTGTAAACAAATGTTTGCCATGTCTGTGTATTGTGAAAAAATCACGTGACCTCGCGTAACCATATCAATCGATATCAGAATGCAGGCAAAGCCTCACTGCTTGCCAAAATTGCTGTCTGCTATACAGGTGAAGGTATAATCGTAAAATTTTGATTTCCCGGGAGATTTCGTGGTTTTCCGTATGATCGGGAGTGCTTCAAAATGCAAGAAACTCCCGGATAATCCGGGAAACTTAGCATGTCTGTATATAAATTAAGGTCAACAAATGGGAAGGTCAACAAAACGACCATCACCCATACAGAACAGGTGGTGCAAAGTTAAAAGTAAAAACAAGTCGGCAAATAGCTTCTGATATAGCTAATGTTATTTGTTGTAAACCCGACTGAAAATAAAGCTTCTTGTATCTTGTATGAGTCACATATGGTCTAGAAGTTGACCGCTCCCAGTCCACTTTTGAAAGCATCTAGACTGGGGCATGATATCATTTGAGTTGAATGGGCAGTATCTTATGGTCTGGGGGAAGAAAGAGTTCATGTAGTACTAGGTCCAGGCCTGGAAAATTCCACTCGTCCGCTCGCCACGACGAGTAACTTTCTTGCAGGACGAGTAGAATTTCAGAAATTTTAACAATGAATTTAAGTAAAATAAGACAAAAGCAGCTTGCAGGACGAGTAAAAGTTTTGGGATATTTCCAACCCTGAGGTCTTGGAATGTGGATTAAGTAGTTTTGATTTCTGTTGGGAGTGAAGTGATCATGGTCTACACAGACAAGTGGATGTTGGATTTTGAACAGCATGACCTTATGGATAATGAACATATAGTTTTATCAATTTAAAAATTGATGCAATCACTTTGTAAGGTACAATATATGCTAACTAATTTTTGTCAAACGTCACTGTTTCTACACTTATCATGTTTTATCATTGTAGTAAACAATGTCTTTGGGACAGTTTGGAGGCATATCATCGCTACAAACGCCACCGGGCAATCCAAAGTTTGTAGATTTACGACCTGATTACAGATGTTTAATATGTCTCCAAGTTCTCCGGGAGGCAATGCAAACTACCTGTGGACACCGTTTGTGCGAAAACTGTGTCCCACAAATGTTTCATGGTCAACCAGAACCAGTTAAATGTCCATCCAATGAAGAGGATTGTGAGCCTCAGACTAGATCAGGGGTAAGTATCAGAATTGGCTTGCTTGTAGTCTTTGTCTCCATAAGAGCTGGGCTACAGTAAGAGGTTGTTTTAGGGTTGCACAAGTAATGGTAACTTGGTAAGCAATTGCATCTATGACTGATCAAGTTCCAATCTGTTTTTCAAGTTGGATAATAAAACCATGCATCTGCTAGTAGTCATGATATGAAGACTCTGGGTCCATGCTTTTAAAGCTTTTTAGTTGAGTGTCAGTTCGTTCTCAAGCTTTTGATTTGTCAGAGTTGAATTCTCAAGCTTTTGATTGGTCAGATTTGAGCCAAAGGCTCAAATCTGACCATTCAAAACCTTGAGAACGAACTCAGACTCAACTAAAAGTTTTATAAGCATGGACCCAGATCTGATGTTATATTTCAAGCTGGCAGCTAGTCTGGGTCTAAGGGTTAAAAGGCTGCATAAAGTTACCACTTTCTATGCATACATGAATGAATTTGTAAAACTTATTGATTATGATCGATCATTTCTTTAAGCCAGTTTGAACTTTGAATGTCACACAGTACAATATTACAAAAATTTGGAAGTAATTCGTAATTCAGATACAAGCCTGACTCCAATTTGTGGATGAGTTATTGCTCTTAGCCTATATCCACATACAAATCTGTAGATAAAAAGAACAATGTAAAGTCACTATGATAAACTGCTCAACCACTCAAAAGAAGTGAAAAAGAATTGAAGACTTTTATAGCATGTGGTAGTTTAACGCATGACAAAAGTTATACAGAAAGCTCAAAAGCAGCCATCTAATGTGGGGTGAAAATTATTTTAATAGCAAGACTACTGTATTTGGTTAGGATAGAGAAAGCTTGTGAGCAACCATCTACCATA
Source organism: Azorinus chamasolen (assembly GCA_963576725.1). Lineage (NCBI taxonomy): Eukaryota > Metazoa > Mollusca > Bivalvia > Cardiida > Solecurtidae > Azorinus > Azorinus chamasolen. The sequence goes on along the minus strand of OY755235.1, from coordinate 24,897,709 downwards.
TGGTTACAGGTAATAAATAAGCAAGACTATTGTATTTGATTAGGAAATCTAGGTAAAAGTTTTTCTTTATTTCTCTGCAAACCCTATCCTGTTTGCACTCATTAGATTTGCATGTCTTAGGTAATTCAAATGAGTACCAACAAGATGACAACAAGTTGACTGAAGAATATAAGCTGTGGGACCAACCTATTCCTTTAGACATCTGACATACAGTAAAACCTCTATAACGGCCACTAAATTGTGTAAATTTGTTTGTATTTAGGGTAGGTGGCTGCTTAAAGCAAGGTGAAAGTAAAACAGAATGCTCCCATAGGAGCGTTCTGTTTTACTTTCACCTTGCTTTAAGCTGCCACCTGCCTTTAACACAAAATACTTGATGTAATTTAGTGGTTGTTATAGAGAGTTTTTACTGTATACAGTAAAACCCTGATAGTTTGAACACTCAAACATATATCAGTATCGGTCTTTAATACAGGTGACAGCTTAATGCAGGGTACGATCATTCAAAAAGCTCCTCTAAGACCTTTTTGCATGACTATCACCCTGCATTAACCCTTTTCTTCATATGAACGCCTTTTCAGGCATTTGCAAACAGTTTTGCTCCGTTTGCTCATGAAATTTAAATAGATACGACTCTACAGTTTTTTCCAATACCAAACAAATCAGATTGTAAAATATTTTTAATCATACTGAAATGCCATGGCCATCTTATATGGATCCAAACTACCATTAGATGTATTTGCAAATGTTATTCATGACTAATTTATCCAGAATGTTTTTCAAGTTTAAACTGTTGTAGATTATCGCGGACCCTGGTGCACGACGAGAGGTTAGGAAGCTTAAAGTGTTTTGTAGCAATGAGCCTGCCTGTAATGCAAAAATGCAGTGGAAAGACTTACAGGTAAGATATCGAACTTTAAAGCAATTATTATTTGTTAATCTGCCAAACATTGGAATACCCTTAGTTTTTCAAAGCAGTCTTTTTTTCTCTGTTCTTTTTTTATACGCCCACCTAATAAAGGTGGTCGTATATTGGCGTGGCCCTGTCCGTCCATTCGTTCGTTCGTTTGTCCGTCAACATTTTGTTTGTCCGCTGTTTTCTCGGAAAACTATTTGACAGATATTAATGAAACTTACACAAATGTTTAATGCATCAAGATCTGGAGCTGAGTTGATTCTGAGGTTCATTTGATATTTCGTTTCAGAGTTATGGCCCTTGTCCTTAAAAAATAATGCAAATACATGCAAATAGTTTGTCCGCTGTTTTCTGGGAAAACTATGAGAGATATTAATGAAACTTCACACAAATGTTTAATGCATCAAGATCTGAAGCTGAATTGATTCTGAGGATCATTTGATTTGTCACTTCGGAGTTATGGCCCTTGTACTTAAAAATAATGCAAATACATGCAAATAGTTTGTCCGCTGTTTTCTGGGAAAACTGTTTGAGAGATACTAATGAAACTTCACACAAATGTTGAATGCATCAAGATCTGAAGCTGAGTTGATTCTAAGGATCATTTTATTTTTCGTTTCAGAGTTATGGCCCTTGTCCTTAAAAAATAATGCAAATACATGCAAATAGTTTGTTCGCTGTTTTCTGGGAAAACTATTTGAGAGATATTAATGAAACTTTACACAAATGTTTAATGCATCAAGATCTGAAGCTGAGTCGATTCTGAGGTTCATTTGATTTGTCGTTTCGGAGTTATGGCCCTTGCACTTAAAAAAAATAATGCAAATCTATGCAAATATGAGGATGGCCATAACGTTTTCATTTGAAATGATATTTACTTCAATTTTTTTATATGGTTAAACCTTAATATGAATTTTCACATATATTGCGGGGCTTTTGATATGTGATTTTATTTCAAAGTTATGGTCCTTGAACTTTTTGTGTTCGTTGCTTTTTTGTCGGTCAACTTTTAGTTTGTCTGTTGTTTTTAGCTCACCAGAGCACAAAGTGCTCAGGGTGAGCTTTTGTGATTGCCTGATGTCCGTCGTCCGTCGGCGTGCGTCGTCCGTCGTCCGTCGTGCGTCGTCAGTCGTCAACAATTTGAGCCTTTAAAAATCTTCTCCTCTGAATCTACAGGGTTCTCATCTTTCATCTTTGGCATATAGCATCATCTGTTGGTCCTCTACAAAAGTTATATAAATTATACCCCTGGGGTCAAAATTGGCCCTGCCCCAGGGGTTTTCAGTTTTCAATAGAAACATATAGTGAAAACTTTGAACATCATCTCCTCTAAAACTAGAAGGTCCTCAGCTTTCATATTTGGCACATAGCTTCAACTTCAAGGCTTCTACAAAAGTTATATAAATTATGCCCCTAGGGTAAAAATTGGTCTCACCCCATGGATTGCCAGTTTTTTTAAGCTGACTACTTAAACAGCCCATAGGATCACTAGTTATGCATAGGAAAAACTTTAAAAGTATTCTTGTCAGAAACTACATGCCCCAGAGCTTAGATATTTGGTGTATAGATTTACTTAGCATAACTTTATGGGTTTTATAAGTATCATAGTTCTTGGGTTAAAATTGGCCCTGCCCTGTGTGTACAGTCTTCTTCACTTCAGAAACGACAGCCTAAAGGTTTCTCCTTAATATATCAGCCTGCAGAGCTCAGACCTTCTTATATAACCACCCTTAGCCTGATCATTTGAGTAGAAATTGTGTTTAGACAAATAACACACTCTCATTTAAGATTGAGAAAATTGTGGATAGTTCTTAATATGCAGAACACTCTTAAAGCTTTTTTTCATACCTATGCCCTTCATTAAGCTACCGGATATCAATATAGAGCATATCTGTTGTGAATTTCAGCTTAACTCTTCGCATGCTGGGTAATTGTGTCATCTGCTAAATGGTTGTCTGCAGCATATTCATAAGTTATCTGTACTACACAATTTCTTTCTAAGTTTTTCAGAATTCAGACTCATTGACAAACAGTTTGGATACCAGATCAGGCCCCACATTATATTGGCCCTGATCTGGATCCAAACTGTTTGCATAGGTCATTAGTGGTGGGAGAATCCCACTACACACTTTCTTTCTAAGTTTTTCAGAAGTTCAGTCTCATTTACAAACAATTTGGATATCAGATCAGGCTCCACATTATGTGGGCCCTGATCTGGATCCAAACTGTTTGCATAGGTCATTAGTGGTGGGATAATCTGCCTCTAGCATCCAAAGAATTAATACAAGTTCCAGTGGTCTATGCTCTATCCATTCTTTCACTACATTCTTTCAGCATCATGTTCTGGTCCTCTACAAAAGTTATATAAATTGTGTCCCCGGGGTCAAAATTGGCACCGCCCCTGGGGTGTTAAGTTTTCAATAGAAACATATGTGAAAACTTTGAAAATCTTCTCCTCTGATTGTCTGGTGAGCGATGTCAGGGCCATTCTGGCCCTCTTGTCTGGGAAAACTGTTTAAATGATATAAATGAAACTTAACACAAATGTTTTAAGCAACAAAATCTGAAGCTGAGTTTATTTTGAGGTTCATTCAGTTTGTCTTTACAGAGTTATGGCGGTTGCCCTTTACAAAAATCTGCAAATATGAGGATTAGCTGTAACTTTTTATTTAATAAGATATTCACTTCAATATTTTTGAAAATAGTATCACCTTAATATGGGAATCAAGATCTGAAGCACAGATTAGAAAATGTCAACACTTATAAGGCATGTTGAATCAGAGAAAGTTTGCAAGTGGGCGTATTATGTACCGTATGCGGTACTCTTTGTTTTGTTTAGATGGCAGCTACAGATTCCTTCTCCTTGGTCTCTTAGTCTGTCTGTCTGTAACACTTTTGTCATACTTATCCAAGCAGGTGACACATGTTCCTTTGAACGCTCTTGTTAAAATCAGTGTGTCAGCCATACTGATTCTGATGTGACACAAGTTACTCAGCATCTAATTGAAATTCAAACTGTTTGCAAATGTTATTATTTACTCTAAGGATTCCAACACATTAGCAGACAGAGTAGACCTAGATTAGGCTGCTCCTATAGGAGCCGTCTGACCAGCGTCTACTCTGCTATTGTAATTTGATAGATCTGTTTCTTAAGTTTCTAAACTGGCTACAATGTTCCATCTTCCATATTTCATGAACTATTTTGAACCTTTTTCATAACTATTTTGTCCATGAATATTCAGTAGGTATTGGAATTTGGAATAAACACAGAACAGGGAAAGGGTTAATAGGGAACCACAGATCAAACTGCTCCTGAAGGAGGAGTTCGATCAGGGTCTACAATATTTGCTTTTATATAAATTCAAAATTATGCTAGAATGACTTAATATGCTTAACGAACCCATGGAAAGGAGAGATTGGGTATCCGAATACATGTACTTAGGGTTATAATGTTAGCCTTAACCCATTACTCCATGAATATTCATGTAAGACATTGTGACAGCATGAATATTAACTAGATTAGATCTTATAATGGCACATGAACACAGGAATATTTGGTCATGACAGAACTTATAGAATCATATCTATATCATTTCATGAGCAAAAAGAGTATACCCTGATCAGACAGCTCCTACAGGAGCTGTCTGATCTGAGTCTTCTCTTTTTGCTAGACATAGATCTATTCTGATTACTGCTATAATCTATAATGTAGTCATAGATCTGCTGACAGCCTGTCACATTATGTCATAATGGTTGATCTGGCCTATAGTGCAGGCACAGAACTGCTACCACATATGCTATTTGGTATGGCCATAGTATAGGTACAGGTTGGCAGTCATTGGGACTTCTCATCTTGCCTATATTGTTTGTAATTTCATTAGTAGCTACATCTTTTGGTACTCTAATGTTCAAATCTAATTCTCTGCTGTTTGCCAATTTCCAAGTACCCTTTTTCCCCAGGATGTCAACCACTTGTGGACATATTTAATTTGTTTGTCCTAAATATTTACATCATAAGGACAGCCCTATAGATACTTGAAAAATCAAAACCAAGAGTGTGTCATTTGATGATGACAATAACAAACAGGGTAGAACCAGATGAAAGGTAAAGCTTAAATGTTAAAATACTAAATATTTAATACTGTGTTGTGACTGTACTTAAACACTACTTCAACTCTAATAAGGGGCCAAAGCACTGAGTACATGTATGTGATACAGTGGTAGGACTACTCAAAGGCTTAGGGGCAGCCACATCAGCCCTAATAAGAGGCCGAAGCACTGAGTATCTAATACTGTGGTAGGACTGTACTCAAAGGGGCCACTTCAGCCCTAGTAAGGGACAAAGCACTGAGTATCTAATAATGTGGTAGGACTGTACTCAAAGGGGCCACTTCAGCCCTAGTAAGGGACAAAGCACTGAGTATCTAATACTGTGGTAGGACTGTACTCAAAGGGGCCACTTCAGCCCTAATAAGGGCCAAAGCATTGAGTATCTAATACTGTGGTAGGAGTAGGACTGTACTCAATGGTGCCACTTCAGCCCTAATAAGGGGCTGAAGCACTGAGTAGCTAATACTGTGGTAGGACTACTCAAAGGGACCACTTCAGCCCTATAAAGGACCAAAGCACTGAGTATCTAATACTGTGGTAGGCGTTTACTTCAGCCCTAATAAGAGACCAAAGCACTGAGTATCCTTTAACCCTTTACCTGATGAATATTCATATAAGAAATAATGACATCATGAATATTAAGTGAATGAAAGTTTATTATTGCATATGAACATAAGAGTTTTGGCCATGGGAGAAACTGTAGAATCAAATCTTTATTTTTCCATAAGCAAACAGAGCAGACCGTGATCAGACATTTACAACAGGAACCATCTGATCTGGGTCTACTCTGCTTGCAAGGACATTAAAAAGTGTGTCTATTAGGTAACGGGTTAATAGATATTGCATTGGTTAAGTTCTTTCTACGCCGTTGCAAACAGACTAGACCCAGATCAGACGGCTCCTAAAGGAGCCATCTGATCAGGGTCTGCTCTGTTTGCTATAATATAATGTAGTTCTGATTCTACAGTTTCTGTCATGGCCAAAATATCCTGTGTTCATATGCCATTATAAAAAAAGAATCTAATTAATATTCATGACATCAGTAGTATTTCTCGCATAAATTTAATGGACTAAAGGGTTAAGTAGTTTGATATCAGCTGGATATAATTGTTGCAATTGCACTTGAGCATATGTGCATGCATTTGTCAGTTTGATTTTGTTAGGGCTTTAATTTTTATGTTTGGATAGAAATCAAATGTTGTTCGCAACACATTTTAACCATTTGTCTGTGGAGAAATGAGTGTACTGGCATTTTCATTCAATGTAGATCCAGATTGGAGGGCTCCTAGAGGAACTCTCTGGTTATGGTCTGCATTGTATGTTGTTCAAAATCCAGTAGCAGTTTTTAGCCTTTCATATTGAATGTACTCAGATGGATCATTACACTTTGAATATCCAACAATATCAAACTTGATGCTCATGAGATAACCACGTGACTCAGGGTCTAATCTAGATAGGTTGGAATTGAACATAAGTACGCTAACAGTTTGATATATTTTCTTTGGCAGCAACATGAAATAATTTGTGAGCATCGACCAGTTGAATGTGCATACAGGGAGTCTGGTTGTACTGAAGAGGTGCGGTTCAACAAGCTGGAGAAACATCAAATGTATGAGTGTGATTACAGACCGTCACCCTGTCAGTACTGCAGCAACATGGTTCCCCTGATAAAACATGAGGTAAGTACAGTAAAGCCTCTCTATAACGACCACTAAATTACATCAAGCATTTTGTGTTAAAGGCAGGTGGCTGCTTAAAGCAAGGTGAAAGCAAAACAGAACGCTCCTATGGGAGCGTTCTGTTTTACTTTCACTTTGCTTTAAGCAGCCACCTGCTCTAAATACCAACTAATTAACACAATTTAGTGGTCGTTATATAGAGGTTTTACTGTACAGGCTGTGCAGTAACACTAGTGCAATGAACCGATACTTAGTAATTAGGGCAGTTTGTGGTATTAAAGCATAAAAAATGTATGTTTACATTTCAAGTTAAAATGTATTTTTTCTGTTTCTTTTATCTTTTCTTTTCAAACTAGTCAAAGGTAGCAGTATCAAACCGACATTGTAATTTATATACATGGAAAATCATACTGGAACATGCTGAACTAAAAACAGGCATATAGCCCATTCCCTCATAGGTTGTTTTAGATCAAGCACTTTGAATAAATTTAATGAATAGGAGCATTTGCTAGAAAAGGGGAAAAATTTAAAATTGCATAGTTTTGGAATCATTGTGATAAATAAAACAGTTGCTCCTATTAAGCAAATGCTCTATTTATCAGTGGTTTCAAAAAGTGACTTTTACAGGGGCACCAAAAGGTGTTAACATGAGGGAATAGGATATGATGAATGTATATAACCAAACAGGAATGGCAGTGTATTGGGAAAAGATCTGAAATTGGTCCAGTGGAAGAGTATAAGCAAAAATAAGAGATTTTATTTCCAGTTTTACCAATTCCTGCGTTAAATCTGTAAAGCTATTAAAGAACTAAATGCACACCAGTGATTCCCCTTCAATTATTAGGAGGAAAAAACCTTGTTACAGTAAAAACACATTTAGTTAAAAGTTTTAGTAATGAAGAATTGAGAAGTTAAAAGTTATGTGGCTGCTTAATGCAGGGTGAAAATTATGCAGAAAGCTCCTAGGAGCTTGCTGCATGACTTTCACCCTGCATTGAGCTGCTCCTGTCTTATCCCATTCCCTGTTCTATGTTAATTCCAATGTTCAATACCTACTGAATATTCATGAACAAAATAGTTACAATGAAATATGGAAGGTGGAACATTGTAGTCATTTTAGAAAGTAAAGAAACAGATCTATCAGACTCCATTTTTTTAGTGTTTGAACAGTAAAACCCATCTTAATCAACCATCAAAAAGAGGTCTAATTATGGGTCTGTAGGACAGGTAGTAGCTTAATGCAGGACAAAAGTAATGCAGAAAGCTTCTGGAGCTTTCTTCAATACTTTTATACTGCATTAAGCAACCACCTGCTTTTTAAGATTTCTGTGCTAAATCAGTTCAAAGTCATTTAAGACAGGTTCTACTGTATTCACTTAGTAAATAGGATTTGGCTTTTCAAACTTCCCCATTAATGGCCAATATGGATTTGCATTTCATTCTTTGTTCTTTCAGGAACACTTCCGCAATGAGTGTGAGGCTATACCACTTACTTGCCAATTTAACTGTGGAAGTCAACCAATGAACAGGAGGGATGTAAGAGTAGAGCACCTCTATACCTCACAGTCTTAACTAATTTAACCCTTTACCGCATGAATATCTATACAAGATTTCATGACTTCTTGTTGAATCTTCATTAACCCATTCCTCCATAGGCTATTTTTAGGCCCAACGTCTTTGAATCAATCTACCAAAAAAGAGCATTAACTAGAGAAAAGGAAAATTTTAGAATTGTGTAGTTTGAAACCATTGTGATAAATAGAGCATTTGCTCCTATAGCATTTGCTCCTATTTATCACAATTGTTTCAACAGGTGACTTTTACAGAGGCGTAGAAAGGTGTATTTATGGAGGAAAGGGTTAATTGAATTTGTATAATGACAAATGAACCAAGGACTAGTTGGCCAGTGCAGAAAATGTAGAAATGTATCTATATTATTTCATTAGCAAACAGAGCAGACCCTGATTAGATGGATGGTTCCTACAGGAGCTATCTGATCTGGGTCTACTCTGTTTGTAAAGGCTTTAAAAGGCTTATCTATAAAGTAGAGGATGAATTGTGGCATTGATGTTGCCATTTAGATTGGTTTTATGATACTTACTTTTTCATTGATGGTATGCCTGTCAATCCATTCATCCGTACCGATTTTTATTTAACCTTTTACTTCTTGAATATTCATGCAAGAAATAATGAATAATGAAACATGAACATTAATTAATTTGTTATAATAGCAGATTGACGGGGATTTTTTGCCACGACAGATAGAATGATATCTATATTGTTACCATAAGCAAATAGAGCAGATCCTGATCAGACAGCACATACAGGAGCTGTCTGATCTGGGTCAACTCTGTTTGCAAAGGCATAGAAAGGCATATTTATGGAGTAATGAGTTAACCCTTTCCGTTTTCCCTGTTCTATGTTTATTCCAAATTTCAGTACCAAATGAATATTCAGGAACAAAAAAGTTCTAATTAAATACAGAAAGTGGAAAAGTGTAGCCATTTTAGAAAGTAAAGAAACAGATCTTACAAATTCCATTAGAGCAGACCCTGATCAGACAGCTCCTGGGTCTTCTCTGTTTGCAGATGCGTGAAAAGGTGTTTATATGAGGGAAAGGGTTAAAAGGCGTAATGGATTTTGATCATTGTGTGACTTTGTGTACCAGAAATATGGTTATAATGCACTTGTTAACGGGAGAATAATAGCTTGTTTCTTAGAATACACCATAGCTGTATAGTTATAGATAAATGAGCATCAATTTCAGTAACAATTTATCTGTTATCAATTTATCTTTTGCCATTTCTGTTTCTACTAAAATTTAATTTTCCTGTAATATAACAAAGAAATGGAACTACAGTCAAATGTTTTAACACTTTCCTTCATATAAACACATTTTCACGCACATAGGAGCTGTCTGATTAAGGTCTGCTCTTTTTGCTATGGAATTTGATAGATCTGCTTCTTTAGTTTCTAAAATGGCTACAATACTCCACCTTGCATATTTCATTACAGCCTTTTTGTCCATGAAAATTGAGTAGGTATTGAAATTTGTAATAAGTGTAGAACAGGGAAAGGGTTTAGTGACTACTGCCTGAATCAAATAGTAATCTGAGGGAGAAAGGAAGTGGGTGTATAATGCAGGACAAAAGTAATGCATAAAACAAGATTTGGGAGCTTTATGCATTATTTTGTTGTGTATTAAATCATCATTTGACTTATAGACCAATAATTTGACTTCTTTTGAATGCTTATTTAACCCTTTACTCCATAGATATATACAGCTTTTGAAACCATTGTAAACAGAAGAGACCCAGATCAGACTGCTCCGGATGATCTGAGTCTAATCTGTTTGCTGATAGAATATATTATATTAGATCTAATTCTATACTGGTTGGCATAGATCTGTATTAACAGTAAGAAGTAAATTAACAAATGTGCATAATGGGTAGTTTGCCCTAAATATTCATAGGGTAAAGATTTAAAATTGAAATAAGTATTACTGTACAGCTGATCTTGCAGATTATACCTTGATGTTTGCTTTTGCCTCATCTTCTGTATAGTCAAAACTATAAACTGATATGTTTCTGAATTCAGAAGAGCATTCAACAATTTCTGAAAAGATGATTTAATTAGATCTTGGTTTATTTTTAGCTTCAACAACATTATGATAGCTGTCCAAACAAACCAAAAGAGTGCAAGTTCAAAGTTGCTGGTTGTGAATTTGTTGTAAGTATTTATTGCTGTTTTGCTTTGTACAACTTTGTCAGAATGATAGGGGTTACAGTTTGTCAGACCAATAAGTGAGCTTTGAAAATAGGGCTGTGTGGAGTTCAGAATATCATGAATTGGACAACTGTTGGAACAGAATGTTATTATCCCTACAAGTTAACTCGTGGCACGGTAAAACATAGTCATCTGCAAAGATGAATATGCCTTAATCCCTTACTCAATGAATATTCATGCAAGAAATAATGACATCATGAATATTAATTAGATTAGTTGTTATAAAAGCACATGGACAAAGGAATGTTTGGCCATGTCACAACCTATAGAATCTTATCTATATTATATCATAAGCAAACAGAGCACTCTAATCAGACAGCTCCTTCAGGAGCAGTCTGATCTGGATCTACTCTGTTTGCAAAGGCGTAGAAAGACATATTGGAGTAAAGGGTTAACCCTTTCTCTCATATAAGAATGATTATGTTTTTCCCTCTCATAACCACATTTAGTTTTACATAAGAAAGACATTTTCACACCTTTGCAAACAATAGAACCAGATCAGATTGCTCCTATAGGATCTGTCTGATCAGGATCTACTCTGTTTGCTTACGGAATTGTAATAGATCAGATTCTACAGTTTCTACCAAAACGTCATGTGTATATATATGAGTATAAAAAAAATCTGCTAATAGATATTCATGATGTCATTATTTCTTAAGGGTATGTTCTAAACAGTTGTCTCAAATTCAATGGCAATGTGTTCAGATAAAAGTATAAACAAAGAATGTACATGATGAAGATATGGTCCTTCAAATCCTGGTGTAAGGTTGGTTTTATGTATTATATTAGAGAATCATATCTTTTTACGAGACTCATAAAACAGTCTTAGCAATGGCATGGAATCTATAGAAAAAGTGATACATAACTTTTAATCATTCAGACACTATATAGATGTTCTTATTCAACCTTTGCCCTCATATACATTCCTTTTCATGCCTTTGCAAACAGACCAGACCCAGGTCAGATGGCTCCTATAGGAGCCATCTGACCTGGGTCTGCTCTGTTTGCTTATGAATTATAATAGATTTGACTCTATAGTTTCTACAAATACCAAAACATCCTGTGTATGTATACAATTATGCAAAAAATCAGCTGATAAATATTCCTGGTGTCATTATTTCTTACATGAATATTCAACAGGGAAAGGGTTTAGCATAGTAGGACATGGATAACTTAATCTTATTAATATATGTGATGTCATTATGTCTTACATGAATATTAACCCCTTCGCTGCCGTGGGGTAGTACACCCTATGTGCCGGGATCTACTTCAGCGCGTACTCGGCAGACCTACCAGGCTACATAAAATTTCTCATTACTACACTAATAATCACTCAATCTACACGATTTTTTCGCCTGCTGCTTTAAAACACTTATTTCAATACTTCCTGAAAGTTTCATTGATATATTACCACTTCTTCCATGCAAAACCACAGTGTAGAAGTTCCACAACGGCTAAACATTAGATTCAATAGGAATTTAGAAGGAATCTGTGTTAAATCTGTGTTAACTTTTTTATAAAACACGTATTTTCTACCCATTACACATATTACATATAAGGGAAACCATTCAAAATGATTTTCACTTCAAATGTAAGAGATGAGTTGCTTCCCTTAGACCATAACATAAATTTACTGCAATTTAACATAGATCGTAATAACCCCGAGTCTAGCTCGGGTTATAGCACATAGGAAACATTTCTCACCAGAGTGAGGCTCGGGGTAAGGCAGCGAAGGGGTTAATGGAGTGAAGTGTTAATGAATAAACATGGGGTGTCTGTAAAAGTAGGTTGCAGCTTAATACAGACTGAATGTATTGCAGAAAAAAAGAATTTTAATTTATTTTGAATGGCAATTTTAGAGAGATTTTGATATAAACAGGGAACAGAGAGACAGGTTTCAGAGCATCTCCTTAATGACACCAGCACCCATCTGGAATATTCAATTGTCTACATGGCCAAAGTGGACCTCAACATGCTGGAGTTTCGACGGCAGCTGCAAGTATGAAACAATTTTACAACTAAAAAGAAATACAAATATTACAGTACTATGTGGTCTTTCTTTGCATTGTAATGTAATCAGTACATTCTGTATACAGTAGAACCTGTCCTAGACGGCCATTCTTTTATTGCCCATAGGAGTTTTAAAACGCAAGTGGTTGCTCAATGCAGGGCAAAACTAATGCAGAAAACTCCTATAGGAGCTTTCTGCATTACTTTTATCCTGCATTAAGCTACCACCTGCCTTGCAGACCCATAATTAGACCTTTTTGATGGCAGGATCTACTGTATGACTTTAATTTGACAGAGTTCATATTTGATCTTTTTAAAAGATAAGTCACTGGAATTATGTTAATTGGGTTAAACTGCATAGTGTAGCTGATTTTTAACCGGGTTTTCACGGAAAACTCCGGTTATTGAAATGGTGATGTACGGCGGGCGGGTGGGCAGTCGGTTGGATGGTCGGGCGTGCGGCTGCCAATCTTGTAAGCGCAACTTCTCTGAAACTGTTCAAGGGATTTTCATAAAACCTTGCATGTAGCAAGGACACAATATGTAGATGTGCATATTGTCGAGGATTTTTCCTTCCACAAATTTTCTGGGAGTTATACCCCTTTGAACTTAGAAATCAGTAGGTCTTTTGACCCTATCCTTGTAAGCGCAACTCCTCTCAAATTGTTCAACAGAATTTCATTAAACCATGTATTTAGCAAGGACACAATATGTAGATGTGCATGTTGTTGGGGATTTCTCCTTCTCCAATTTTTCTGTGAGTTATGCCCCTTTAAACTTAGAAATCGCTAGGTCTTTTGACCCTACCCTTGTAAGCGCAACTCCTCTAAAACTGTTCAACAGAATTTCATAAAACCTTGTATGTAGCAAGGACACAATATATAGATGCGCATATTATCGGGGATTTTCCTTCTGCAATTTATTTTGGATTTATGCCCCTTTGAACTTAGAAATCACTTGGTCTTTTGACCCTACCCTTGTAAGCGCAACTTCTCTAAAACTGCTCAACAGAATTTCATAAAACCTTGTATGTAGCAAGGACACAATCTGTAGATGTGCATATTGTCAGGGATTTTTATCCCCCCCCCCCCCCCCCCCCCAAGATCTGATCTGGGGAGCATATTGTTTTTGCCCTGTCTGTCTGTTTGTCTGTTTGTTTGTCAGCATTGGTTATAACTTTTGAACCAGTACAGATAGAGACTTGATATTTGGCATGCATATGTATCGCATAAAGCCACACATTTTGAGGGGTGAAATGTCAAGGTCAAGGCCATAACTTTTGGACCAGTAGAGATAGAGACTTGATATTTGGCATGCTTGTGTATCTCATGAAGCTTCACATTTTGAGGGGTAACGTGTCAAGGTCAAGGTCATTCTTCAGGGTCAAAGGTCAAATTGTCTGTTTCTTTGTCTGTAACTTTAACGCAACTTTAACATTAGTCATAACTTTTGAGCCAGTACAGATAGAGACTTGATATTTGGCATGCATATGTATCTCATAAAGCCGCACATTTTGAGGGGTGACATGTCAAGGTCCAGGTCATCCTTCAAGGTCAGAGGTCAAATATATGGGTCAAATAACCGACTTTAACGTTGGCCATAACTTTTGGACCAGTAGAGATAGAGACTTGATATTTGGCATGCTTGTGTATCTCATGAAGCTGCACATTTTGAGGGTGTGACATGTCAAGGTCAAGGTCATCCTTAAGGGTCAAAGGTCAAATTGTCTGTTTGTTTGTAACTTTAACATTAGTCATAACTTTTGAGCCAGTACAGATAGAGACTTGATATTTGGCATGCATATGTATCTCATAAAACCGCACATTTTGAGGGGTGACATGTCAAGGTCAGAGGTCAAATATATGGGTCAAATCACTGACTTTAACATTGGCCATAACTTTTGGACCAGTAGAGATAGAGACTTGATATTTGGCATGCTTGTGTATCTCATGAAGCTGCACATTTTGAGGGGTGACATGTCAAGGTCATCCTTCAGAGTCAAAGGTCATCAACTTCAAATTGGCCATAACTTTTTAACTATAGAGATAGAGTCTTGATATTTGGTATGTATGTGTATCTCGTGAAGCTGCACATTCTGAGGGGCAACATGTCAAGGTCAAGGTCATCTTTTAGGGTCAAAGGTCACCGACTTTAACATTGGCCATAACTTTTGAACCTGTAGATACAGACTTGACATTTGGTATACACGTGTATCTCATGAAGCTGCACAGTTTGGGGGTGACATGTCAAGGTCAAGGTCATCTTTCAGGGTCAAAGGTCACCGACTTTAACATTGGCCATAACTTTTGAACCAGTAGAGATACAGACTTGATAGTTGGTATACATGTGTTTCTCATTTGGCTGCACATTTTGAGGGGTGACATGTCAAGGTCATCTTTGAAGGTCAAAGGTCACCAACATTAACATTGGCCATACAGTTTGAACCAGTAGATATACAGCCTTGATACTGGTATGCATGTGTATCTCATGAAGCCACACAGTTTGAGGGGTGATATGTCAAGGTCATCCTTCATGGCCAAAGGTCACCAACTTTAACATTGGCCATAACGTTTGAACCAGTAGAGATACAGACTTGATATTTGGTATGCATGTGTACCCCATGAAGCTGCACAGTTTGAGGGGTGACATGTCAAGATCAAGGTCATCCTTCAGGTTCAAATGTCATATCAAGGGGGCATAGTGTTTCACAAGCACATCTGGGATTTATGCCCCTTTGAACTTAGAAATCACTAGATCTTTTGACCCTATCCATGTAAGTGCAACTCCTCTGAAACTGCTCAACAGATTTTCATAAAAACCTGCATGTAGCAAGGACACAATATGTAGATGTGCATATTGTCAGGAATTTTTCCTTCTGCAATTTTTCTGGGATTTATGCCTCTTTGAACTTAGAAATCACTAGTTAATAGTGAAGGAAAACCCGGTTTGATGTCGTTTCGACATTTCTTGTCTTTCATCGAAATGTTTTTACCTGTTAATTTGTTACATCTGATTGATATTGCCAACATAGCCAAAATATATATCCACTGTCAGCAAGTGTCTACACAGTAGATTATTGCGACACACACTTTCAGTACACAGTAACAGTTACAGGAAATGTTCATTTTATGTTCTAGCTTCAGAAGGTACCTATTGACTTGCCCAAATGTGCGTACAAAGCACACTTGTGGTACAAACCACTGTGAGATATCTTGACTTACCCAAACTGTGGTTACATGGACACTTATAGTACAACTTACCCAAACTGTGCATATTGACATTAATGGTGTACATAGGACATTTGTGGTACAAACCACTTTCAAAGACTAATACGTATTCCCATGAAAGATTATCAGTAACTCTCATTTCACTTACAGAGCTGCAGAAAAGATGGATATTTAGGAAATCTTAGTATTAAAATATTTATTATATTTCTCTGCCAAACCTTGTTTTGCTGTTGCTCATTTGACTTTCCATGGAGAGGTGTTTCTAATGAATCTCAACAAAATAAGGGATTTAAATAGATCAGTACACATCTTATCTACAGTGCTGATATTTACGTTATGTTCCCTGGACCAGAGATCCAGATAAGATACGTAAATTAAAAGATTTCCAACTCCTTTATTTCTCCTACCCAACCCTATACTGTTACCACTCTTCGAGACGATTCTAATGAGTGGTCACAATAAAGGGTTTGGAGAAATGACGATTGTAGTATTTTGGTACACACCTTTATCTGTAACTCTGCTTGACAATATTTCATCATCTATTTAGGTGGTAATTGTAATATAAATGACTGTGATGGCCCTTGTACTGTATCCAGTAATTGATGCATAACCTTAGAATTCAGTACCATGCATTGATTGTGTCTAAAGATGGACTTGTGCTAACAATGTAGACCCAGATCAGAGTGTTCCTGAAGGAATCTTTGATCTGGGTCTACACTGTTTGCATCAACAATTAATCCTCAAGTTTTGTACGACAAAAACATTTCTATCAGAATCACTTTTGTTCAAATGAAAATTAGAGTCACTTTTAAGACAAAATTTCTTTTTGATTAATCCGAATACTTGTTTGGATTAAATGTGAATTGAAAAATGACTTCCTCTGTACATTTATTTTCTTTACTGCAGGAAATTACAACACAGAGAGACCATTATCAACTTCAGTTTCAAGCTGCAGTAACGGAGATAAACAACTTTAAAACATTGACGGAAAAACTTGATAAAAACAACAAGGAACTCAAGGTAAATGGACTTTAGTTTTGTTTGAGTTATTTATCCCTGTGCAATTATTGTGGTTTGAGTGATTGTGTACAACTGTTGCTCTTTGAGTGATTGTTTCCTGCAGTCATTCCCTCTATGTCACTTTTTTGCCCCTCAGTTATTATACCCCTTGAATGAAGTTGCAGGGGGTATATAGTTTTTGACTTGTCTGTCCAGCTGTCTATCCTAATACATTGTTGCTCATCTAGCTCTTTCATTTCTTGAAACCATAACAGAATATGGGCATGCAAGGACCACTCACATTGACTTTGGAATCCCAGAGTTATTATGGTCCTATATTTACCAAAAATTTAATTTTTTGCATATCTAGAGACATTTCTCAGCAACTAATAATAATTGTTGTATGGAACTTTGTAAATTTTTTAAATAGCATAAGGACATGAAAGTTTGCAAGTATCATTAATATTGACCTTTGAACACTAGAGCTATGACCCTTTGTTTGCCAAAAAAATTTACATTTTTTGTCTGTCTGGAGCTATTTCTCAGAAACTTTTTGGAGATTTTCTGTAAAACTTTGTGTAAATGTTAAGTAGCATAATGCTATGGGGCCCTGCAAGTATTATTCATTTTGACTGTGGAACACCAGTGTTATGGTTCACAAAAATATAACATTTTTGTCTTTTTGGAACCATTTCTCAGAAACTATGTGTCAGAAGATAGTATATGAAAATTTCTGAAAAGGTTCAATATCATATGGACATGTGGCTCTTTAAGGATCATTCATATTACCTTGGAACATTAGAATTATTGTTCTTTGTGATATACTTAACCTTTTTGTCTGTCTAAGTCATATCTCAGAAACTGTTTACTTTTTCAATGAAACTTTGTTATGGCTCTTTGCTTAATATGAAAAACTTCATCAATTATCAATTCAGTGAATTTGCCTTTAATATCAGCATTGCCCTCTAAGTGATTATTGCCCACAAAAATTGCCCTCATAGTGATTGTTGCCATTAGAATTGGCCTCTTATTGATTTTAGCCCATAATTGCCATTTTGAAAGTAAAAATTGCCCATAAAAAGTGTCACCTTCATGATTTTTGTCTTTAAAAATTGTTGTCTCAATGATTGTTGCCTATAACAAAAGCCCTCTTTGTAATTGTTGCCTATACATATTGCCATCATAGTTATAATTGCCTTTAGAAATCATCATCTTAGTGATTATTGCCTATAAAAACTGCCCTCTTTGTGATTATCGTCTATACAAATTGCCATCTTAGTGATTGTAACAGATTGTTGCCTACAAAAATTGCCAAAAGAATTGCTCTCTTAGTGATTTTTTCTAGAATTTCCCATTCATTGATTGTTGCCAACACAATTTGCTCTCCTAGTGATTTTTACCTACAAAAATTGCCCTCCAAGTGATTGTTGCCCATAAATATTGCCCAAAAATAGCGAGTGTTGCCTACAAAAAATTACGGTCTTAATGAATGTTGCTTACAAAAAGTACCCTTTTTAGCTCACCAGAGCAAAAGTGCTCAGGGTGAGCTTTTGTGATCGCTTGATGTTCGTCGTTCGTCCTACGTTGTTCGTCGTCAACAATTTGAACCTTTAAAAAGCTTCTCCTCTGAATCTACAGGGTTCTCAGCTTTCATTTTTGGCATATAGCATCATATTCAGGTCCTCTACAAAAGTTATATAAATTATGCCCCTGGGGTCAAAATTGGCCCCCGCCCCAGGGGTGCCTTGTTTTCAATAGAAACATATAGTAACATTTTGAAAATCTTCTCCTCTGAAACTGGAAGGTTCTCAGCTTCCATATTTGGCACATAGCATCATGTTCAGGTCCTCTACAAAAGTTATATAAATTATGCCCCTGGGTTCAAAATTGGCCCCACCCCAGGGGTTGCCAGTTTTCAATAGAGACATATAATGAAAACTTTGAAAATCTTCTCCTCTGAAACTGGAAGGTTCTCATCTTTCATATTTGGCAAATAGCGTCATGTTCAGGTTCTCTACAAAGGTTATATAAATTATGCCCCTGGGGTCAAAATTGGCCCTGCCCCAGGGATGGCTAATTTTCAATAGAAACAAATAGAGAAAACTTCGAAAAAAAATTCCTCTGAAACTGGAAGGTTCTCAGCTTTCATATTTGACATATATCATTGTGTTCAGGTCCTCTACAAAAGTTTTATAAATTATGCCCCTGGGGTAAAATTCGCCCCGCCCAAGGGTTGGCCAGTTTTCAATAGAAACATATACTGAAAACTTTGAAAATCTTCTCCTCTGAAACTGGAAGGTTTTCAGCTTTCATATTTGGCACATAGCATCATGTTCAGGTCCTCTACAAAAGTTATATAAATTGTGCCCTTTGGGTCAAAATTGGCCCCGCCCTAAGGCCGGAGAGTTTTTTTTAGAAACATATATAGTGAAAACTTTGAAAATCTTCTCCTCTGATTGTCTGGTGAGCGCTTCAGGGCCATTCTGGCCCTCTTGTAGTGATTGTTTGCTACAAAAATGGCCTTCATAGTGGTTGTTGCTACAGAAATTATCCTCTTCAGGGTTCGAATTAAAACTGGCATACTGGCAAAATGCAAGTAAAATTTCAAAATTGCGAGTACCAAAATTTGGTACTTGCAATTTTTTGCCAGTGCAACTTTTAAGAAAAGGATTATAAATAATGCATAGTAATATTGAAAACGCGAGTTGAAATTTGATTTTGCCAGTTTATTTTTTTGCAACTGGCAAAATAATGCCAGTAAGTTTTTAGCCTAAATTCGGACCCTGACTCTTAGGGATTGTAAAAATTGACCTTTCAGTAATAGGCTGGGTCCTAGTAGTGGTTACCGTAGCATCCCCCCCTAGACTTTTTTTCATGGGTACCAAATTGTTCGTTGGAGTCCTCAGAACACATTTTGAGCATGCCCCCAAAAATAAGTTTGTCCCAGCTATGTTTTATTAAACGGTTTCCATGGTAACCCGAGGTAATTTTCGAAACTACCTTGGTTCAGAAAATGCGCCATAACTTTGTTTTTAGAAGCAATAGAAGGACAAAACAAGTACCAAAGTAAAGCAGAGACATATAGCTTGAATATGATATATGATTTTATTAATATTCATAAATGCATTCTTATGAATATTAATGAGGAAGTAAAAAAATTGATTTTTTAAAAAAAAAAGGAGTTTGTTGTTTAGTCTGATAGGCTTATTTATGCACAGAAATTATTGAATTTAGGTTTAAGTTGTTCGTTGGAGTCCTAAGAACACATTATGAGTATTTCCCCAAATATTTTTGTCCCATCTATGTTTTATTAAACGGTTTCCATGGTAACCCGCGGTAAATTCCGAAACATCCTTGGTTCAGAAAATGCGTAATAACTTTGCTTTTAGAGGTAATAGAAGGACAAAACAAGTACCAAAGTAAAGCAGAGACATAAAGCTTGAATATGGTATATGACTTAATTAATATTCATAAATGCATTCTTATGAATATTCATGAGAATGTAAGAAAATGCGTTTTTTAGAAAATGGAGCTTGTTGTTTAGTCTGATAGGCTTATTAATGCACACAAATTATTGAATTCAGGTTTTAATTGTTTGTTTGGGTCATCAGAACACATTTTTAGCATTCCCCCAAAGTAATTTTGTCCCATCTATGTTTTATTGAACGGTTTCCATGGTAACGCGAGGAGGTAAATTTCGAAACATCATTGGTTCAGAAAATGCATAATAACTTTGCTTTTAGAGGCAATAGAAGGACAAAACAAAAACCAAAGTAAAGCAGAGACATATATCTTGATTATAATATATAATTTTAATAATATTCATATATGATTGCTTATGAATATTAATGAGGAAGTATAAAAATCCGCTTTTTTAGAAAAATGAGTTTTTTGTTTAGTCTTAGAGGCATATTAATGCATAAAATTTATTGAATTCAGGTTTAAATTGTTTGTTGGGGTCATCAGAACACTTTTTGAGCATTCTCCAAAAATAATTGTGTCCCAGCTATGTTTTATTAAACGGTTTTCGTGGTAACCCGAGGTAAATTTCGAAACTATCTTGATTAAGAAAATGCTTCATAACTTTGCTTTTAGAGACAATAGAAGGACAAAACAAGAACAAACGTAAAGTAGAGACATATAGCTTGAATACGATATGTAATTCTATTAATACATATAATGCATTCTTATAATGCATTCTTATGAATATTAATGGGGAAGTAAAAAATGCGTTTTTAGTTTGACGAGTTTGTTTTTAGTCTGAGAGGCCTAATAATATACAAATAGTTATTGAATTCAGATTTAAATGTTTTAATATCAACATATAAATAAAGGAAAACATCTTTGGTTCATGTAATATTTCTAAAACATGTATATTTAAGCTGCATGTAACATGCGTAAATGAATAAGCAATTTAACATAAAACCCTATATTTAGCATTGTTTCGAATGTACTATCTTTTCTATTATTTGTTTTACGTAAAATACCAGAACAACAAACATTGACAAGAGCAGAGGGTCATTACTTTGGGTTCTTGAATATAAATGCATATTTATGAATATTAATGAGATGTACAATAAACACACTTGAATGAGCTGTTCTTTTTTTCTGAGATTATTTTAGTTAACCAGTATAGAGCTTGATACTGACTGAAACAGCGATATTGATGTTCATGTATATAAATATGTAGATAATGAATATTATTTCAAAATCATGAATATTAATGAGAATGTAAACTGTTGTAGGAAAGTAAGTTTTTCTACTATATTGCAATATACATGTACATTCTTGTAAGAAATTACAGCAGAGGAATTGAGCATCTTGCATGTTTTATGAAGAATATTACTGTTATTGGTGTTTTGCAATGCAATAGAAAATATATAGCATCTTTACTCTAATCATCAGCTTATGTTTACCCATATTAGCCTTGCGTGACTTCTAACTTACTCGCGATGTCTTATGCATTTGCTTGATTATTTACCACATAATTCCAGAGCAACGCAAGGCTTCATGCGAGCATTTCGCGGTAGGCTGGACGACTCATTAAGTTATTCTGGCCTGCTGCGGATGCTCCGCGTCAGCTCCCTGTCCAGTGTCATATCTCTGGACAGGGGAGACGTGGGAGCTTGCTGCCCGACGGAAGAAGTATTCTTCATTTTGGTCAGCGACTCCCTCACAACAGACAAATCACTGTCCTCTAAAGCTCAGAAGAAGCCTGCTTCTTCTTTAAAATCTCTTTCGTCAACAGCCCCTGTGGTGCAGTCGATTCCCCAGTTGTTAGTTGCAGATCGGCATCAAACTGCTGGCCCGGGCGCGGGTTCCCCGTTTACACTTGAATGGTACCCTTTGTTCTGGTCCCAGATACTATTGTTGCCAGGTCTCCCGGTCCGCTTGTTGTGTGAAGAGTATTGCCTGGTCCCGCTGAATCTAGACCCAGTTATCCGTCACCGGTCCCGATGTCATGGCGTTAGTGCTTCCGTTTCATGACATCACCAGCAGACCGGTCTACCGAGCCCCCGCCCAAGGATGTCACTGTGTATTCTTTGGCCCGGTGTCCTAAGTTTGCTCTCCAACGGTCCTCCGGTGGCCCGGGCTGGTCCTTTGGACCGGGATACCGAAGTGGACCGGTAAACCTACCAGTCCAATCTTTTCTACAGGGCATTCTGTCTCTACACCGCATTACAGTGGTGAAAGTCAACAGGAAGCTACTCTGGCTATGTCTAGACGTTCTAGGTCATCTAGACCCTGCAATTACTCTTCATCTTCTGAGTACATCTCGGACTCCCCAGCCCCCATCCCACCCACCCCATAGGAAGGGTAAAAACCTTCTTATTCTTCTATTGGGAACCGGCACTCGCACCGCTCTCATCGCAGATCGAGGTCTTACCATTACTCTTCTATGTGAAGACATCGCTCTACCTCATCAGATTCGCTGGCTGGTCGTTCTCGATAGCGGACACTCATTCTGGGAACCAGCAAGCTAGAGGGAGAATAGCTCTCACGTGAACCCACAGTCCACACTTCTATGTCTGTGGCGGGTCCCACCCTTCCCGGGTGCTGCCATCCATGGCGTTCACCAGGGTAGATTCTGAGGTAGAGCAGGAAGACACTTTGCCCATTATGGCTCCTAGGGATGGTCCTATTTTTTAAGGGAATCAGACTTTGTGGAAGCCTCTTAGTCAGATTTAGACGGGACTAAGTCCTCTTTTTCTTTAGATGATTCTGAACATCAATATTTTCTATTGAAATTGCATGTGAAGATTGTTTTAGAATCATCCCACCCTCTGTCTGCCCTAGACCCCCGAATCCTATTCACAGGGGTCCTCTATCCTCTTCCGTGCTAGTGTCAGTCGAAAAAGTGGACCTCCCTAACCTAATTAAGTCTAGGGAGTCTCTTTCTCCTTCCACGGGACTTCTTTCCCGTTTGCCTGACCTGGACGAAGATTTTTGTGCCAGTCCGGCAACTGGGTGGATAATGTCCGCTATACTCTTACGGACAAGGGTTCCCTGGGTATCACTTAGGCCTCCGGTTTCAAATGAAAATCGACCTGGGATGTTTTATCAGATCCCCTCACTTGTTGCCGACAGCCCCAGGGGCGGGCATTAGGCCCCCCTTCTCTCTCTCTCTCTCTCCTCTCTCTCTCTCTCTCATTCACTTCTTTAGCACCGAAAGTTGCATCCAACAGATGGGATTCGCTTCAAACATTGACGTATTATCATTGACGTACGTATTATTATCGATATTTAAGACAGGTGACAGCTTAATGCATGGTGAAAGTCATGCAGAAAGGTCCTAGTGCAGCTTTCTGCATGACTTTCACCATGCATTAAGAAGTCACCTGCCTAAAAGGGTCTTAATGCTTCTATAAAGAAAATTCGAATAATCGAGATTTTACCGTATACTCAAAATAATACTAAATACAATGCTCATAGAAAATTGCTTATTTCATATACGTACATTATATGCAAATAAGCTGAAATACGCATGCTTTATAGAAATATAACATGAAACAAAGATGGTTTATTTTACTTCACATGAAAACATTCAAACATGAATTCAATAACTCTTGTTTATTAATAGGCATCTCAGACTTAACAATAAACTCCTTTTTTCTAAACAAAAAACGGATTGTTTTACTTCCTCATTAATATTCATAAGAATACATTTATGAAAATTAGTTCAATTGCATATCATATTCAAGTTATATGTCTTTGCTTTATTCAGGTTCTTGTTTTGTCCTTCTTTCGCCTCTAAAAGCAAAGTTATGACGCAATTGTTTAACCATGGATGTTTCGAAATTTACCTCGGGTTACCATGGAAACCGTTAAAAATATAGCTTGGACACAATTATTTTGGGGAATGCTCAAGTGGTGTTCTGCGGACCCCAACGAACAATTTAAACCTGAATTCAATAATTTTTGTACATTAATAGGCCTCTAAGACTAAACAAAAAACTCATTTTTCTAAAAAAGCGGATTTTTATACTTCCTCATTAATATTCATAAGCAATCATATATGAATATCATTAAAATTATATATTATAATCAAGATACATGTCTCTGTTTTACTTTGGTTTTTGTTTTGTCCTTCTATTGCCTCTAAAAGCAAAGTTATTATGCATTTTCTGAACCAATGATGTTTTGAAATTTACCTCCTCGCGTTACTATGGAAACTGTTTAATAAAACATAGATGGGACACAATTAATTTTGGGGAATGCTAAAAAAGTGTTCTGATGACCCAAACAAACAATTTAAACCTGAATTCAATAATTTGTGTGCATTCATAAGCCTATCAGACTAAACAACAAGCTCCATTTTCTAAAAAACGCATTTTTTTACATTCTCATGAATATTCATAAGAATGCATTTATGAATATTAATTAAATCATGCATCATATTCAAGCTATATGTCTCTGCTTTAATTTGGTTTTTGTTTTGTCATTCTATTGCCTCTAAAAGCAAAGTTATTATGCATTTTCTGAACCAATGATGTTTCGAAATTTACCTCCTCGCGTTACCATGGAAACCGTTCAATAAAACATAGATGGGACAAAATTACTTTGGGGGAATGCTAAAAATGTGTTCTGATGACCCAAACAAACAATTAAAACCTGAATTCAATAATTTGTGTGCATTAATAAGCCTATCAGACTAAATAACAAGCTCCATTTTCTAAAAAACGCATTTTTTTACATTCTCATGAATATTCATAAGAATGCATTTATGAATATTAATTAAATCATATACCATATTCAAGCTATATGTCTCTGCTTTACTTTGGTACTTGTTTTGTCCTTCTATTACCTCTAAAAGCAAAGTTATTACGCATTTTCTGAACCAATGATGTTTCGGAATTTACCTCGGGTTACCATGGAAACCGTTTAATAAAACATAGATGGGACAAAATTATTTAGGGAAATACTCAATATGTGTACTGAGGACTCCAACGAACAACTTAAACCTAAATTCAATAATTTCTGTGCATAAATAAGCCTTTCAGACTAAACAACAAACTCCTTTTTTTAAAAAAAATCAAATTTTTTACTTCCTCATTAATATTCATGAGAATGCATTATGAATATTAATAAAATTATATATCATATTCAAGCTATATGTCTCTGCTTTACATTGGTACTTGTTTTGTCCTTCTATTGCTTCTAAAAACAAAGTTACGGCGCATTTTCTGAACCAAGGTAGTTTCGAAAATTACCTCGGGTTACCATGGAAACCGTTAATTAAAACATAGCTGGGACAAACTTATTTTTGGGGGCATGCTCAAAATGTGTTCTAAGGACCCCAACGAACAATTTGGTACCCATGAAAAAAAGTCTAGGGGGGGATGCTACGGTAACCACTACTAGGACCCAGCCTATAAGTGTTGCCTACAAATATTGCCTTCCTAGTGATTGTTGCTTATAAAAAATTACCTGCAAAATGCCCAGTCTTAGAATTAATGCATACAACATTTGCTCTCATTAGTTTTTGCCTACAAAAATGTCCTCTGAGTAATCTTCGCCTGCAAACATGATTCTCTTATTTATCAATGCCTGCAAAGATAAGGATGTGTACTCATTTATTCCACAAACTGACAAATTCCATCTTGATTATATTATCCCAGAACGGTATACATGTATATAGAAATATATATTTCATGTTTACATGTATTTTAACTTGTCAGTAAAACTCGTAAAATTTGCTAGCATCTTTTACATTTGTACAGATGATACGGATATGAGGAAAAATTGAAAATGTTTCCTTTTCTTGAACAACTGACCAACTTTAAAAGCATGGATGTATATATTATAACAACTGACCAACTTTAAAAGCGGGCATATATATCGAATATGGATTACAGCTGAGTTTATCAAGAAGTCTATCACATGGTGAAGTTCACTCAACATTTTGGTCTGACACATCTTTCCAAACACATCAGCTTATGCTGAAGGAGAAAAAGGATGTATAATACTTGTCGTCTTGCTGTATCCAGATCCAGATGTTTTGAACTGAGACAGCAATATACTATGGAAGGCATGGAAGACAAACTTCAGCCAAACATACATTTAGATAATGTAGCAGTAGTATATGCAAACTTGCAGACAAAAACTATAAAAAATATGCTCCAGGCTTGAATCATCGGCGGTATTTAGTTCAATGGAACTAAATATCTGGGAATCCAAGTGATTAAAACTGATTGGACAGGTAACAACAAATGTCTCACAGGGTCTAAAGCACTTAGTATATAAGTTAATGTGCAGTATATAGTGATATCTAAAACATCTAATATAGCTGCAAACAGTTATTGTGATACCCTACATTTTGGAACCTGGTGAGATTTGTAGTCCACATCTCATCTGGATCCAGACTGTTTGGAGAGGCAGTTATAAATGCAACCGTAGCAGGGTAAAGGTTAAACTTCATACACTTCAACAAGAAAATGGTTATACAATCAAGATTTACTTAGAGCTATATAACTCATGTTGATAGAGCCATGTCCCGTTCAAACATATGACACATTAATTAGACTGAAATTGACAGGAATTGGCTAGCAGCATCATGTAAGGGTGAAACAGAGTATTGTATGGATGAAAACAGCAACATGTAAAGATGAAACATAACACTGTGTAAGGGTGAAACGTAGAAAAATTGTAAGGATGAAATATAGCAACATGTCAGGGTGAAATGTAACAATATGTAAGGGTGAAACAGAAAATTGTAAGGTGAAAACAGCAACATGTCAGGGTGAAACAATATGTAAGGGTGAAACAGAAAATTGTAAGGTGAAATATAGCAACATGTAAGGGTGAAACATAACACTGGAAGGATGAAACATAGCTACATGTAAGGATGAAAGATAGTTACATGTAAGGATGAAACATATCAATATGTAAGGGTGAAGCATATCAATATGTGAGGATGAAACATAGCATCATGTAAGGATGAAATATAGCAACATGGAAGGATGAAGCATAGCAGTATGTAAGAGTGAAACCAGCAATATGTAAGGATGAAACATCATTTTAGATAAGAGGAACACTTTAGCAACAAATTTACTAATTTTTCTCCACCAAACCTGTAGTTGTGACTACTCATTAGAAGCCTCATATAACTATTGGAAGAGACAATGTTTTATAAATAGAGGATCTTACATGAGTGTTCATTACACATTGTTTTTATGAAATGAGTTTACTCTAATAATATGACATGAGCTTTAGCGAGTGTCATATTCATTATAGTAAACGAGTTTCGTGAAAACAATGTGTAATGAACACGAATGTAAGATTCTTTTTATCACATAAGCCTTATAAAAATTACCTAGAAAATGAAACAGGCTATAGCTTATGGCTGTTTCCGTCATTGCTTACAAACAGCGAAGTAATACAACGGACGATGCAAACAGAACGCTACAATTGGCTAACGCTTAAATGAGCACTACGATTGGCTAACGATTGCTAATTTGCATAAAAAATGCACTCATGCATTTTCGCGAATTACTCGACTCTGTTACGGCGGCACTCCCACAAGGCAGATTATGTGATAAATTCAGTAGTTGTAACTGTGGTTTGGTGGAGAAAAAATAATTTGCCTCTAAAATAATGTAAAGTCTCTCTAATATGACACTCAGATGAAATCTACTTCTGAATTTTTAGCTCATCTGTTTGGAAGAAACGTTGAACTATTGGTATAGGAGTAGTTGTTAGGCATTGGTGTTGTCGTCATTGCCGTGCAATAACTTTAATGTAGCTGATTAATCAAAAGTATAAGAGGTATCAATATGAAACGTCATAGGTTGACAGATCGCTTTAAGGAGAAGTGTATGCAGTAGACAAGCACCAAATCAGACCAGCATTGGGGCTGCACACAGCTTTTGTTAAAATAAATGATAGCCTAATGCCGAACAAAAGTATTACTTTTGGGCATTACTTTTGTTCTGCATTAAGCATCCACCGGCTTTTACAGACTCTTGATAGATTTAGCAAGACTCTACTGACTGTGCTCTGCTTATTTGGAGTTCTGGGTGATAGAATGTGCAAGAGCAGTTAGGGAGTTTTTGGTAGCTTTTAAGGGTATAATATGCAGAGCAACAAAAGAAGGTGTGTACTCAAATACTAAAATCTTCCTTTCTCCATCATACCCTATGTTATGATCACTCTTTAGAATCCTCTCAAAGAGACACTTCTAAAGAATAGACACAACATAGGGTTTGATGGAGAAATAAAGAAGTTATTCTTGAAAAAAATTCAATTTACACATGTTATTTGGACCTCTTAATATGTCTTGTCTGTTACAATAGAAGCAACATTAGAAAAGTTAGGTGTCTTGCTTATATGACACAATCTGTAAGAGTTGATTTGTGAGTGTATTAACCTTTCCCTATTCAATATTTATGTAAGAAAGTATGACATCATGATTATTAGCTGAATTTTTATAATGTAAACTTTTCAAGGAATGTTTTTGCTTAAAAAAAAACTATATAATCAGATTTATATCATATCAAAAGCAAACAGAGCAGATGCCCTGATCAGATGGCTCCTATAGGACTTACCTGATCTGGGTCTACTCTGCTTGCAAATGTGTGAAAAGGAAAGGGTTAAAATGAGTGTGAAACGGTGTGTATGAACATACATAAGAATGTTATGAGTGTGAATGAAGGGTTAGTAACATAAGAATGTTATGAGTGTGAATGAAGGGTTAGTGTATAAACAGATATATATGAGTTTTGAATGAGAGGTTTTTTGAATGAGCAACATATAATAACTTATATAAGAAGAGATTTGACAGGTTTTTGTTTGGCTTAAAAGTTCGTAAGATTGATTCATGTAGTATGAACTGCAGGTTTAATCCTTTACTTTATGAATATTCATGTAAGAAATAATAAATGTATGAATTTTGATTGAATGAATTTTGTAAATTGCATATATGAACACAAAAAGTTTGGACCATGGCAGAATTGTAGAATCAGATCTATATTATTTCATTTATTGCAAGCAAACCCTGATCTGATGGCTTCTACAAGAGTCATCAAATTTGAGTCTACTGTCTGGGCATAAAATAGTGTAAAGTAATGGCATGAGAGTGTGAAATAATGATGTGAGTGCAGACATTAGAGCTTTTTTAGATGTTAAATAATTATTTGTGTAAAAGTGGGATTGATAGATTTTTAAACAATTTGAAATAATGTAAAAGCCAACATTTCAACCCTTTCCCTCATATAAACGCTTTTTCATGCATTTGCAAACAGATTAGACCCAGAATAGACCGCTCTGTTTGCTTATGAAATTATACTAGATTGAACTCTACAGTTTCTACAGGTACCAAAAAACATCTGCAGCCAATAAATATTCATGACGTCATTATGTTTGACATAAACAGTAAACGGGGAAAGGGTTGATTTCTTTACTTGTAGGGGAAGGCATAATGTTTGGATCTTAGCATCAGGTTTGCTAATGTGTATCACAGAAATTGTTCAGCATATACTCATTTTGAATATTATCATAGTTAAAACTTGAGTTTCTGATTACATTTATAGATGAAAATGGTATCTATGACCGAAAGGATTATTCACCTTGAGAGAAAAGTTGAAGATGTGGCAAAGAAAAATGATGTTGAGCGACATGAGAGAGATGTGCGAGCTCTCCAGACTTCACTAACTCAGGTTCGAACTCAGATAACAAATATAGAAAGGCAGAGTGGAACTTCAAACAGACCAGGTGGCTCAGGACAGGATAATCCAGGTTTGTCTCACCATGATAGGTCTTTGAGATAGAAGAACAATTCTTTATACTCCTGTCAGTTCTGCGAAATTATCTACAAAACATTCAGATCCAGATCAAAGAGATATTGTAGCAGCCTTCTTTCATGTTTACAGTTTGCTTTCAGGCTTTACCACAGTACAAACTTCTCGACAGGAAAATCCCTCTTATAGAAAATAAGATCTGCCCAAAACAAAGATCAATGTATTGGCAAGTCAACTCAGAACTACAGGCATACTGTGCTATGCACATCTAATCAGTGTTTACCCTTTCAAGACTGAATTTTCAGAGTGGAATGGCCCATCAGTGTTTGACTATAGAGTCGACTGAGTATAAAAGGCTTAAACCTGCTAGAGGATTGAACGGCAAACCATGTCTACCCTGATCATATGGCTCTTCTAGGAGCTTTTTGATATGGGTCTACACTGTTTGCAAATGACAGCATGAGCATCCTGCATTTAAAAGGTTAAACTGATCAAATGTTGCCTATTTTTGTTTTGTCTTTTCCTAGATCTTTCTAGACGTGTTGATGCTCATGATACCCAGTTCACCCAGCTTGATGTACAGTTGGCCGAGCTTGATCTAAGGTTCCAGATTGTTGAATCTACAAGCTTCAACGGGACGTTGCTATGGAAGCTGAGAGACTACTCACGCAGAAAGCAAGAGGCAGTGGCTGGAAAAACACTCTCTTTGTACAGCCAACCGTTCTATACACATAGATTTGGATATAAAATGTGTGCAAGGGTAAAGCTAGTGTTATCTTGTAGTCTGTATTTTGAAATTGCCATTACATTTACTTTAGTGAATCAAAACCTATTGTTATTTTCCCATTTAAGGTGACCAGCAGCTTGAATATGAAATAATTGTCATCTGACAGATGTGTTTGCAAACAGAGTAGATCAACATCAACTCATGTAGGAGCCATCTGATCAGGGTCTGCTCTTTTGCTTAATATGAAATAATATACATCTGATTTCACAATTTCTGCCATTGTAAAAAAATGTGATTTGTTCGTACAGTTATGATAAAATGTACATAAAAAATTCGCCTGTTCATATTGCCATTATAAAATGTATGTAATTGATATTCATGATCTGTGAATTTCCAGATTTACCTAAATGGTGATGGCATGGGTAAAGGCTCTCACATGAGCTTGTTCTTTGTCATCATGCGTGGGGAGTATGACAGCTTGTTGCCATGGCCATTCCAACAAAAGGTAACCATGATCCTCATAGACCAGGACACAGGACAGAATAACCTGTCAGATACATTCCGACCTGACCCTAGCAGCAGTAGCTTCAAGAGGCCAACCAACGATATGAACATAGCCTCAGGGTGTCCCCTGTTTGTGTCCCATAGTGTACTGGAGACCCCAAAGTATGTCAAGGATGATGTTCTTTTCCTCAAGTTCATTGTGGACCTCTCCAATCTTAATCATCCCTGAACTATATAGAGATGGTTGATAAAAATTATATGTGATTTGTTGTGTTTAAAACTTTAATTGGGTTAACTAGTGCTGAAATGAAGAAATGATTAACCCTTTACTACATGAATAGTCATGTAAGAATTAATCACATCATGCATATTGATTAGATTAATTTTTATGATGCCACACAAACATGAATATTTAGCCATGGCTGACTAGAATCATATCTAAATTATATCAAAAGCTAACAGAACAGATCTTCATCAGACGGCTCCTACAGGAGCCATCTGATCTCGGTTTACTCTGTTTTGCAAAGGAGTAGAAAGGTGTATTTATGAAGTAGCACTGAAACATGGATCCAATCTGTTCTGAAACAGGTGGTAGCTTAATGCAGGGTGAATGTCATGCAGAAATCTCCTTTGGGAGCTTTCTGTATTACTTTCACCCTGCATAAAGCAGCCACCTGCCTAAAAGTCTCATTCCTTCTTTACTTAAAGTTTAGCTTAGTGAGGTTCAACTTTAGTTACGAAATTGTGGTTTATAGCTGACAACTTTGGCACCTCAATAAATAAATTCTTCACTTATTCAAGGCAAATGTTGCTCACCTGTATTGTATGTATATAAAGAAGCTTTATGACCAGCAGGAAAGCTGTCTAAATAAGCCAGGAATAGATACACGGCAGAATGTTGGAAAACATTTAGAACATTGTGGGAAATACTTAAAAAGCACTAGTCTTCACAAAATAACCCTTTACTTCTTCTGTAAGAAGAGAGAAAAACATTGATTGATCGAAGACTATATGACTGTTGATTTGATCAGTTAAATAATTACTGCCAGCACAGTGTTGTATGGCAAAGATGTAAAAAGGTGCAAAACAGCATGGACTGATACATACATTTGCATTAGAGCTCTGATAAGAGTCTCATTGTTATGTACATATATGTCGTGCAAACCATAACTGATTAGTACTTATCAGAATTTCCTCTATTAGGCAGTCCTAATGTGTATCAACAAGATAGGGCTGGTAGAGATTTAATGAGAAAATAGTCCCTAGATTTCCAGAATATGCCTCATATCTTGGACTTGGTATATAACTTGTATATGGTAGAGCAAGAAGCATATTTAGAAAATCTATGAAAATATTTTTTCATTTTTCTTCATACGAATTCTAATTTTGCTGCTACATGTTAGAATCATCTGTATAACCCTTTCCCATTTCAGTATTCCTGTTAGAAATAATGACAACATGAATATTTCTTAGATCAATTTTTATAATGTAACCTTTACAAGGAAAATGTTTGATTTGACAAAAACTGTAGAATAAGGTCTATATCATGTCAAAAGCAAACAGAGCAGACACTAGGAGCCATCTGATCTGGGTCTACACTGTTTGCAAATGCATGAAAAGTGATTCTATGAAGGAAAGGGTTAAGGTGATTCTACTGACTTCCAGCAAGATGGGGTTTGGCGAGGAAGTAAGGTTTTGATAGATCAATGCACAACTTATGTACAGCCTTATGTAGTTATATATTGTTGCCATTTTTGCAGTGAATTGAGATATACTACATTGTACATGGCTTTGTATAGAGTACATTGTAAGGTAGCTTCAGTTACTCATGGTATTCATGTTACAGTTAAGCTTTACATCATGGTCAAAGTTTGCATCAGGTTTGTTAGATACTGGTTTCAGGAGATTCTTCCCGATGCTTGTTTGCCAAGAAAAAGCATTAGCAGGTGTTGAATGATAGGGGTTGTATATAAAAGAGGGTACATTTGAATGATCTACCATTTTAGGAATAAGGAATATAAAGGGCTTGGGTTAGGGGTTTCTGTGTACTATGCTCGTGTTCTAGATATGGAAACACAATGGTGTGGAATTCATAGCACCTATCTTTCCATACAAGCACTCTTTCCTCTCATACTCATACATGTAAATAACATTTGTTTCACCTAACACTGCACATATTTACAGTTTTGATGCTCATAACCTATCCAGCTGACTATGAATAAACTAGCATTTGCAAACAGCTTAAATCAATTGAAACCCTCTTCTGATCTGTGTCCAAGCTTATAGTTCCAGAAAAATTTGTTTCAATAATTTTTTTATAAAGGTAAGGGTAAAGATGGCCAAATACCGTATTCTCCCTAATAAACACACCCTTACTTTTGGGGGGAAACTAACAATCAATACAGCTAGAAGCCTGGGCGATACCATTAGATAATGAAATGTTTTTCAAAATACAGGTGGTAGCTTAATGCAGACCAAAAGCCTGGTCCGCAGAAAGCTCCCATAGCTCTCTTGAGAGGATCATACAGTGGTTCCTGATGAGGTGGTTAGTTCTCAGATGGGACCAAACTGTTTACATTTATCATCATAAATTCCCCAAAAGCATGCAAAATAAGTCATTTTCGATCTTTCGATTTGAAATGCATAAAGAGAGCTGTAGATGAGATGAGTATTGAGGAACTCTAAATAGAACATGTTCGATGTTTCTCCACCAAGGTGATTTAACCCTTTCCTTCATAAATACGCCTTTCTACGCCTCTGTAAAAGTCACTTTATGAAACCATTGTGATAAATAGAGCATTTGCTCCTATAGGAGCAAATACTCTATTTATCACAATGGTTTCAAATTCTAAAAATTTCCTTTTCTCTAGTTAATGCTCCTTTTCGGTAGATTATTGCCTATGGAGGAAAGGGTTAATGAGTAGCAGCAAGATGAGGTTTGGTTGAGATAATGATCAATACTCATCTTATCACAGCTCTGTATAAAATATTTTGACACAAACTTGTATGGAATTCTTTGCTGTCCTTGAATTCCTACTTGGCAAGAAAAGCCCAAGAAGTCATACTATGAAATGCATTTCAGTGTTTCTTCATGTATTTAATTATGCCTTTTTGAAAAATGTACAAATATGAGTTAAAGTCCACTTCTGAGCTACCCTTAATTCACAAAATAACACAGACTTGAACATCTGGTTGGCCTTGCCATATTAGGATTTCTACCTTCTTCAACCCTAGTTTGAAAGGCACGTGACTGTGTTTATCCTAGTTATGTTCCTGAAATATTGCTGACATTGTCCAGGAGATAAGATTGATCCCCATTTTCAAATGCTATATATACTATAGTGACCAGACTGTTTTCGTATGACCTATATCTGATTGACACTATTTCATGTCTTTTCAAACAGATTAGACCCAGATCAGAAGGCTCCTGTATGAGCCATCTGATCAGAGTTTGAAATCTCCTACAGGCTAAAGGTTAATGCATTAGTTTGTGGCTCAGAATTATACTTGCTCATGTTTGTGCACAGCTCGAGAAGACCTTAGAACACATGTTTAGTAAGCATGTAAATAGACATAACTGGTGTCTGTGTGAATGAGTATAATAGACTGTAGTATGCTTTTTCATGTCTAGAAATGTTTTGCTTAATCTATTAAGCCATGTTCCAAACGGAAAGTGCATTTATGCCAGAACAAGGTCATACATACCTAGATGTCAAGGTCCTACAGTACATACATAGAGGTCAATGTCCTACAGTACATACCTAGAGGTCAATGTCCTACAGTACATACCTAGATGTCAAGGTCCTACAGTACATACCTAGATGTCAAGGTCCTACAGTACATACCTAGAGATCAAGGTCCTACAGTACATACCTAGAGGTCAATGTCCATTTATGCCAGAACAAGGTCATACATACCTAGAGGTCAAGGTCCTACAGTACATACCTTGAGGTCAAGGTCCTACAGTACATACCTAGATGTCAAGGTCCTACAGTACATACCTAGAGGTCAATGTCCTACAGTACATACCTAGAGGTCAAGGTCCTACAGTACATACCTAGAGGTCAATGTCCTACAGTACATACTAGATGTCAAGGTCCTACAGTACATACCTAGATGTCAAGGTCCTACAGTACATACCTAGAGGTCAAGGTCCTACAGTACATACCTAGAGGTCAATGTCCTACAGTACATACCTTGAGGTCAAGGTCCTACAGTACATACCTAGATGTCAAGGTCCTACAGTACATACCTAGAGGTCAAGGTCCTACAGTACATACCTAGATGTCAAGGTCCTACAGTACATACCTAGAGGTCAAGGTCCTACAGTACATACCTAGAGGTCAAGGTCCTACAGTACATACATAGAGGTCCAGATTATACCTTGATGTCAAGGTCATACATGCCTTGAAACAGATAATTGATGGACACAAAACATCTAACATATCCATCTGTTTCGCCCAAAGTTATAAAAGGATTAAGATCTAGCAAAGAATAATTTCCGTTTCAAATCCTTAACCCTGCTGTGAAGGTCAAAGAGTTTGGATCCTGATGAGAGACCAAATTAATTGGCATCTTCTGGGCTGCCCACGAGAGTCAGGTTTCAAATAGTGGGATAAGGGTTGTACACTTTGATCCAAAATTTTGTAAAAAGTGAAAAAGGTTTTTTTGCCAGTTATCTATGGAGAACTATGATATCTTACCAAGGCTATGAAGAATATGAAAAGAATACTATGTACATTGAACTATTATAACAGCTTAACAGTGACTTGGGAAGTGCTGATTTAAATGAAAATCTTAAGATATGAACAGCAGTGTGCGAACGAGGTAAACAGTTCAATGAATGAAGTATAAAATTTTACCAAATTTTGATGGAAACGGTATATATTGTATACCGACAATAAATTATCAAATATTTCTAAATGGGCCCTTTAAAATGTAGGAGAATAAAAATGAGTTGGGGAAAATTAAAAAGTAGTGATTTCAGTAATCAGTTTAATGTACTAAATTTTTAAACTCTTTCCAGCAGCGGAAATACACATTAAACTTTTTAAAGAGAGAAATAACTTGTTTGGCATTTGGGAACAGTGTTGACCCAGATCAGAGGGTTCATTAACTGGTCCTCTGATTTGGTTGTGTACCGTTCGCTATTCTAGATGCTTACAAATACTTTTGTCCTTTGACAGTTTATATTGATTTGGCTT
Organism: Azorinus chamasolen; assembly: GCA_963576725.1. Lineage (NCBI taxonomy): Eukaryota > Metazoa > Mollusca > Bivalvia > Cardiida > Solecurtidae > Azorinus > Azorinus chamasolen. Next base: position 24,861,312 of record OY755235.1, on the reverse strand, counting down.
TACAGGTATACATTGATGAATCATTCCATTTTGAAGAGGCAGCATTCAAACAGTTCATTGTTTAGATCACTAGCAAACATTTGTTCAAATCACAAGCAAGCTTTTGTTCAGATCACAAGCAAGCTTTTGTTCAGATCACCAGCAAAGTTGTTTTTGCTGCAAATGCTTTTTATCTACAGTGGAACCTATCTTTAGCGGCCATTCATTTATTAATCATAAAAATATAAAAAACAGGTGGTTGCTTAACCCATTACCGCCTACTGACACCTTTTGGCACCTCTGTAAAAGTCATTTTTAAAACCATTGTGATAAATAGAGCATTTGCCCAATAGGAGCAAAATCTCAATTTAACCCTTTCCCTGTTCTATGTTTATTTCAAATTTCAATACCTACTGAATATTCTTGGACAAAATAGTTGTAATTAAAAATGGAAGGTGGTACATTACAGCCATTTTAGAAAGTAAAGAAACAGATCTTTCAAATTCAATTAGCAAACAGAGCAGACCCTGATCAGACGGCTCCTCTAGGAGCCATCTGATCTGGGTCTACTCTGTTTGCAGATGCGTGGAAACACGATTATATGAGGGAAAGGGTTAACACCATGATTTCAGAACTATACAACTCTTTTCCTTATCTCTAGTAAATGCTCCTTTCAGTAGATTAATTCAAAAAGGTTGGGTCTGAGAAAAGTCTTGAAGGGCATGGGTTAATGCAGGGCAAAAGTTACAGAAAGCGTTCTGCATTATTTTTGACCTGCATTAAGCTACCACCTGCCTTACAGACCCATAACGAGACCTATTTTTGCTTAAGGCAGGTTCTGCTGTGTAGAAGTAGCTGTACCATGTATTTATTTTCTAGGAGACATTGTCTATTCAAAAACCATTAGTATAGCATGATAGTTCCTAGTTACAGTCGAGTAACTATCTGTTTCCTATCCAACTGATCATGTAATAAAAGCCCATTGGTAAAGAGAATTTATAGGAATGAATCGGGAGAGCTAGTTTTATAGATTGTTGGATCAGTTGCTTAAAAAATCTATTCAAATATTGATGTTTTACTAAATTTAAGATTCATTTAGAATTTATAAGATAGAATGAGCAAATGTTTCAAGTTAATAAAAGAATGAGCAAATGTTTCAAGTTAATAAAAGAATGAGCAAATGTTTCAAGTTAATAAAAGAATAGCATTTTTTTATGATTTTTCAGTGATCATGGGTAGGTCCTTCTAACTTGTAGATGACAGAGAAAATATTTATTTAGTCAGTGACATTGTGAGAAAGTGCTAGGATGTGTCAAGCATTGTTGACCCAGTTCACAGTGGCTGTATCAGAAATGTGAGGGTGATCTGGGTCTTCATGTTTGCCACTTATCATAATCATTAGTAGTAAATATTGCATGTTATATCCAAATGCAGTATACATGACTAATCAGATATTTATGAAACTATTTTTAGATTCTGATGAGACTTCGATTTACCCAGCATATGTACCTCCATATTGGTTCCAATGATAATCATTAACCCATTTCCTCACTCTGACACCTTTTGAAACTATTTGGATAAATAGAGCATTTGCTCATAAGGAGCAGATGCTGTATTTATCACAATGGTTTCAAAACAATGCAAATCTAAAAGTTTCCTTTTCTCTAATATATGCTCCTTTTTGGTTGCCTATTGTTCTCTAAAGGTTAAACTATTAACATATATGAATGTTAACCCTTTACCTGATAAGCTTTCATTTAAAAATCAATTTAAAGCAAGAGAGTTATGATAGCCCTGGATTGCTCAACTAAGTTTAACTTGCCTTTGATGCATACCAAAACCTTAAATAGATATTTTGACAAACTTTATGAATACTGGGCCAAATTACTGCTTTCTACGGCAATCTTAATAACAGTGTACATGTTTTGATACTGAATGAGCCACAGCAAGAGGAAATGTGCCGTATTGTATTACAAAAAGTATGACCTATAGTAGACTGGCTGCTGCGTCTCTGCTGCTGCATCTGATCCAGTCTACTACTTTTTGCATTAGTTGTAGTTTGTATATACTATACAGTTTGTTCTGATATAGTGAATCATTACATATCAGATTGGGTGTTGCTTTAATGACGCGGTTGCTGATCTATTCCTGAACTGTTTGGCCCATTTTGCCTTGACGACTGCTTGAATATGAAAACTGTATAAAGCATATTCAAGTACTTAATGCAAAACAGTATTGAATGCATTACAGTATTGCTCTGCCTTCAGCAGGAGATAAGGGCAATAAATATATGATTTTTTTGTATTAAAAGGGAATAACTCCCATCTTGAAAGGGAAATATATGATAAAGATGCCATGGCGATAACAGATATTCAGTTTGAGTTTCACTGAATTCTGTCAATCCGTTACATAGATATGGCATCAGATGGAAAGATGGAAGGATGGATAGACAAACCCAAAACAATACCCCCCTGCCTTTGGAAGGGGATAAAACCCAAAACAATACCCCTCTGCCTTTGGAAGGGGATAAAACCCAAAACAATACCCCTCTGTCTTTGGAAGGGGATAAAACCCAAAACAATACCCCTCTGTCTTTGGAAGGGGATAAAACCCAAAACAATACCCCCCTGTCTTTGGAAGGGGATAAAACCCAAAACAATACCCCTCTGCCTTTGGAAGGGGATAAAACCCAAAACAATACCCCTCTGTCTTTGGAAGGGGATAAAACCCAAAACAATACCCCCCTGTCTTTGGAAGGGGATATAACCCAAAACAATACCCCCCTGTCTTTGGAAGGAGATAAAACCCAAAACAATACCCCTCTGCCTTTGGAAGGGGATAAAACCCAAAACAATACCCCTCTGCCTTTGGAAGGGGATAAAACCCAAAACAATACCCCTCTGTCTTTGGAAGGGGATAAAACCCAAAACAATACCCCTCTGTCTTTGGAAGGGGATAAAAAGGACATAGCAGAAGATGCATAATAATATATAGTTTTCATAAGCAAACTGATCAGACCCTGATCAGTAGGAGCTATATGATCTGGATCTACATTGTTTGCTTAGGTGTTTGTGTCAGGTAAAGGGTTAACTCCTAATAGTATTGATGATATGCCACTCATTTCATATTTCATTGTGTGTGTTTCCATAACTATCACTGCCAGCACATCAGTAAACATTATACATGCATACAAAAGTGATGGAAAAGTATATTTTGCATTATAGCGATTGCAATGCAAACTGGAAAGAAAGAAACACCATATACATATAGAATGCAATGTGAGCCCTAAGCCCAGATTTCATACTGGTGAGCTTATACAGTAAAACCCCTCTAATGTGACCACTTAATGAATAAACATGGCTGTCTTTATAAGCAGGTGGTTGCTTAATGCAGGACAAAAGTTATGCATAACTTTTTCCCTGCATTAAGCTACCACCTGCCTTTGCCACTGTGAATTATGCCCCCTTTTGCTGGTCACATTAAAGGGGTTTTACTGTATTTAGAACAGACCTGTTCTTTTTACGTTTTAGCTGGTCTGTGTTTATATTGTTTGTACAGTACCGTAAGCCTGATGTGCACCTTTTCTAGTAGTATGGCGTGTATGTTGCTGTATATAACATAACTGAAACAGGGGTGAACTGCAATGAGTAACTGAAGCATAATGGGTTTTTTTATAGATGTGTAGAATAACTAAATACAGTAATACCTAGCTTAAATGAAACTGGGTAAAGAAGGGTTTAAATCTGTTTTAGCAGATGGCTGCTTAAAGCTTGGTGAAAGTCACGCAGAAAGCTGCTTTTGGTTTTGCCCAGCAATAAGCTGCTACCTGTTATTATGACCTGCATTGGTACTAATTTACTGTAGTTAGTCATTTATTAATATATATGTACATGTAGAAGTATACAGTTATTTATTGATATACATGTAGAAGTATACAGTAGAAAAGTGACCACTTAGTGAATAGAAAGTGGTGTGTTTAAAAGTTGGTGGCTGCTTAATGCATGATAAAAATAATGCAGCGTTCTGCATAACTTTCATCCTGCATTAAGCTACCACCTGACAGTTAGGTCCAGAATTATGCCTGTTTTAACTGGTCACTTTAGATAATATGTTTCAACCTTTTGAATGCTGAAAATTTAGTGTAATGGCCCTTCACTGACAAAATAGTAAATTTAGTGTTTCTCTATCACATGACAGTTTGTATTCAAGTTAATATAATGAGTTTGTAATTATTTTATGCTGCATATAATATAACATGCAAAAGCAAGTCGACATATAAATAGGAAAAAGTGCTTGTTTTTCTTGCTTGTTGCAACATGTGATAAAAAAGAATAGTTCATGAGTTTTCATTTTAGTATTGATTTTTATATGACATTTTGCAAGTCTTGTGTCATATTTTTTTCAACTGATTTTAATAGTAAGAACCATTACAAATGAACACTTATGTAATATCTTCATAGGATGTTGAATGACAAATAGTGCAGACCCTGATCCTAGGAGCCCTCTGATCTGCATCTACACTACAGTAAAACCTCTCTATAACGGCCACTAATTTGTGTTAATTATTTGGTATTTAGGACAGGTGGATGCTTAAAGCAAGGTGGAAGTAAAACAAAACACTCCTATAGGAGTGTTATGTTTTACTTTCACCTTGCTTTAAGCAGCCACCTGCCTTTAACACAAAATACCTGATGTAATTTAGTGGCCGTTATAGAGAAGTTTTACTGTGCTTGCAAATATGCGAGTACATGTGTTCTGTGGATTCAAAGGGTTGAAATTCACTTAACTTTTTAATAATTGTGGCTTTTGCATTGACTTTCTACACTTATACTATCATGAGAAGATTGTGTAGTGTACAGTACATATACATGTACATGTATACAATTTGTTTTTAACCCTTTACTCCATGAATATTCATGTAACAAATAATAATGTCATGAATACAATTTAGAATAATTTGTTATAAAAACACATTGGCACAGAAATGTTTGGCCATGGCAAAAACTGTAGAATCATTTCTATACTATATCATAAGCAAGTTTACAGATCAGACCCTGATCAGATGGCTTTTATATTCTGCTTGCAAAGGCGTAAAAAGGCGTATTTATATTATAGAGTAAAAGGTTAAAGCAGTACTGTTTGGACATTGTTTTTGTATTAATTGGTGTAATAAACAGAGTTTTTTGTATATATGCTTCTGTAAGTTGTATTATTGCTACAATTATTAAACCTTTCCCAGTTCTATGTTTATTCAAAATTCAATACCTGCTGAATATGCATGGAAAATACATGTAGTTATAATGGAAGGTGGAACATTGTAGCTTTTCTAGAAAGAATAGAAACAGATCTAGCAAACAGAGCAGATCCTGAATAGAGGGCTCCTACAGGAGCCATCAGATCGGGGTCTAATCGATTTGCAAATGCGTGAAAAAGCATTAAATATATGAAGGAAAGGTTTAAAAGCATTTTCAGTTTTCAAGTATCATGAAATTGTTATTGGACAAGTAATTGTTATCACATGTTAAAGTAAAGTTGATGATTGCAGTTTTATAAGTGAATTTATAAGTGTATTTATTAAATGATTATTTTATAAAAGAAAACCTCTTTCTTACCAATTTTTTTACTGTTAATTTGGCAAATGATCCTTAGGTATACCTTTACCAGAATAAATTAAGTCTTTGTGATTGATTAGAATATGGCCAGGAGTGTATATGGCTGTGATGAAAATTTCATAACTGTCTACTGAAACCACTTGCAGATTAAAATTTAATTTGAAGGAATCTTCCTTATATGTGACCGACTACGCAATTTATTCAAACCACTGATTCGCAGTGGTAGTAGTATTGATATTTAAAAAATGAAATAAAAAATCTCCTGGGCTGGATTTCAGCACAATTAATAAGAATATTTCTTTTGATACAGTTAGAATCTTCAGTGTGTTAAACAGATTGGATCCTGTTGGAAATTAAGTTAATCTGAAACTCATATGGATTGCACAATCTCCGTACGGTCACTGCTCATTCATCATATGGATAAGCCCCGATCAGTTTACACAAAAAATTGTACAATGATTGTATACAATGTGAACAAAAACATCGCAGCCCTTAGACTTCTACCATGCAAAAAGGTATCGTAGGAAAATCGCAAAGAAATCATACAGCCTCCTCGTACGGCCTCCGTGGCAAAAGTAAACTAGGCATAATTGAAGCGACATGATCATAAACATTAACCCTTTCAACCTGTGGTGTAGTGTCATCTGACTTCTGTTCTATTTTTGTACACACTGTGCATTTTGTCAGTAACATAAAAAATACTGTACATGTATATGGCTTATATTGGTATCTCTAAATCGGATGTTAAATTTGGTATAAATATTGGTCTTGGAGACAGGTGGCAGCTTAATGCAGAGTGAATGTCATGCAGAAAGCTCCTCCAGGAGCTTTCTGCATGACTTTCACCCTGCATTAAGCAGCTACATGCCGAAAAGTATCTAAATTCTCTTTTACTAGAATTCCTGTTTAGACAGGTTTTACTGTATATTAGTATATAGCTTTAACCCTTTACCTCATAGAATAATTATACATGAATACATGTATTCATGAGGGAAAGGGTTAAATCATTTGGCATTGTTGAGACGCATTTATATTGATAATGTTCATGAATAACAATAGGAGCTTTAACACTTACATAAAAAATTCTTCCATAGTGACTCGGGCATAAGTGACTATTATGCTTACACTTTCAAAAGCAACATGCAGTAGATAACCTTTCATATATTTTCCTGTATTATGTGTATATATTAGTACACTTTTTGCACTGTAATTGCTTTCAATAAAGTGTGTTGATGGTGATGGAGATACATTTAATCAGATCGAAATTGTCTTGAAAGAATCGGATTAACTGTGCAGAATTACCTATGTACTGTCTGTACTGAGAGGAAAATGTATTTATAGGAGAAATGTAGGAAAGGAAACAATTTACAGACAATTACGAAGCATGCAAAGAGTTTGTTAACCCTTCAATTCATAGAGGCACCTTTTTTAGTGCCTTTTCAAACAGACTCCAGGTCAGATGTCTCTTGTTGGAGCTGTCTGATCAGGGTCTGTTGTTTGCTTATGAAATTATATAGAAATAATTCTATAGTTTTAGCTTTGGTCAAATATCCTTTTATTCAGATACCACTCATGTGCAAATAGTTTAAATCGAGATGAAGATGCCGAGTAACTTTTGCAGATGATAGTAGCTCAGCATACAAAGCATTCATTTTTTCAATCTTTTGATTGTTGAATGGTCCAAAATGATAGGAATCCACTCAGAATTAAATGATTTATCTTGCTAGAGGATTTTGATTGACAAACAGTGCCGATCCTGATCAGAGGGCTTTTCATCCAAGAACCCTCTCATTTGAGTCTACACTGTTTGCAATTGCCAGTTTTATTTCCTGCATTTAATCCTTTCCTCCATAAATACGCCTTTCTACGCCTCTGTAAAAGTCACTTTATGAAACCATTATGATTAAAAGAGCATTTGCTCCATAGGAGCAAATGCTCTATTTATCATAATGGTTTCAAAACTACAAAATTCTTTAAAAAATCCTTTTCTCTAGTTATGCTCCTTTTGGGTAGGAAACAGGAGGCTGCTTAAACCTTTACCTGATAGAAATGCCATTTGATGCATTTACAAGCAGAGTAGACCCAGATATGTAATATAGCAGATATGTAATATAGGAGATATGGCTCCAATAGGAATCATTTGATTAGGGTCTGTCCTGTTTCCTTATGAAATTATATAGAGTGTGATTCTAGATTCTAGCATGGTAAATTACATTGGTCGTGATGCCATTATAAATTTCAGCACTTAATATCCATAAAGGATGTTTTGACCATGGCAGAAACTAGAATCAGATTTATATTATTCATAAGCAAATAGAGTGGACCATGATCAGCGGCTCCATCAGGTTGGGGTCTACTCTGTGTAAAAAGGCTTCTCTATGGGTAGAGGTTTAATGCAGAACAAAAGTAAATGTAATGCAGATTCTTTTAACCCTTTCCTCCATAAATATGCCTTTCTACGCCTCTGTAAAAGTCACTGTATGAAACCATTGTGATAAATAGAGCATTTGCTCCTACAGGAGCAAATGCTCTATTTATCACAATGGTTTCAAACTACATAATTGTAACATTTTCCTTTTCTCTAGTCAATGCTCCTTTTGGGTAGATTCATTCAAAAAGGTTGGGTCTAAAAATAGCCTATGGAGGAATGAGTTAAAAGAGCTTCATTTATTACTTAGGTACCAAGTTACAGTTCTATTCTGAGGAGAGTTTTATTACGTAATTCAAGTTTGTGTACATGCTAATGTATATGTACTTAGTATGAATTCTGGTTGAAGTATATCGTTACAGAGGAAAATGGCTGTAAAAGAACCATTAAACACTATACTGTAAGCAGATAGGAACATTATTCGGGTTAATCCTTCACCTGATAGTGACACCCTTGCAAACAGAGTAGATCTGGATCAGATGGCTCCTGTAGAAGTTTTCTGATAAGGATTTGCTCAGTTTGCTTATGGAATTATAATGTAGATCAGGTTCTTCAACCTTGTTCGACATAGCCAAAACATCATGTGTCCATGTGAGTCGAAAAATATCAGCCGATAAATATCCATTTCTTAAACGAATAGTGATCAGGTAAAAGATTAACTTAGTTTCCAGTTATATTTTATTATAGTAGTTAACTTGTAGCATACAGTAGACCTCATTTTTCATCCCATTATTATTTATAAATCATCACATTTAAGGTCAACAATATTAATTGATTAACAAGCAAGTAGTATGGCCAACTTAACAAACTGCTCACAGTAGGCATGTCAAGCTGCTATAATATACCCCATTTAACCCTTTCCCTGTTCTATATTTATTACAAATTTCAATACCTACTAGATATTCATGGACAAAATAGGTATAATGAATATTGAAGGTGGAACACTGCAGCCATTTTACACACCAAAATAAACAGATCTATCAAATTCCATTAGCAAACAGAATATACCCTGATCAGATGGCTCCTCTAGGAGCCGTCTGATCAGGGTATACTCTGTTTGCAAATGTGTGAAAATGTGTTTATATTAGGGAAAGGGTTAATCTAAGTACTTATACACCTAATACCTAATTCCCCTCTTCATCAGTTTGTAAAGCTGAATAATTCAGTTTGGCACCATTTAGATAAATTTAAAAGTAGATGGACATAGTAGCAAATAGTGGAGACTCTTATCAAACTGCTCCCTCAGGAGCAGTTTGATCTGGGTCTGCAACATTTGCCTGCAACGTTTGTTTTTCCTATTACTTATAGTTACAGATAGTTATGGTATAATACATGATCCAAATAAGCTCATGTAATTTGCTGTATTATTGTGTGTTGGTTTTACATTTATTACATGTTCTTTGCTTTTCTTTTCCTTTTAGCTCATCTGAGCAAAGCTCAGGGTGAGCTTTTGGGAGACTTCGACTGTCCGGCGTCCATTGTCAACAATTTGCTTGTGAACACTCTAGTGGTCACAATTGTAGTCCAATCTTCATGAAACTTGGTCAGAATGAATGTCTTGATAAAGTATCGGACGAGTTCGAAAGTGGGTCAAGTTGGGTTAAAAATTAGGTCACTAGGTCAAATAGTAGGAAAACCTTGTGAACCCTCTAGAGGTCACATTTTTAGCCCAATTTTCATGAAACTTGGTCAGAATGATTGTCTGGATAAAATCTCTGAGGAGTTTGAAAAGTGGGTTACGTGGGGTAAAAAACTAGGTCACTAGGTCAAACAGTAGAAAAACCTTGTAAACACTCTAGTGGTCACATTTTTTGTCCAATCTTCATGAAACGTAGTCATAATGATTGTCTTGATCAAATCTCAAACAAGTTTGAAAGTGGGTTGTATGGGGTTAAAAACTAGGTCACTAGGTCAAATAGTAAGAAAACCTTGTGAACACTCTAGAGGTCACATTTATAGCCAAATCTTCATGAAAATTGGTCAGAATGATTGTCCTAATAAAACTTTGAACAAGTTTGAAAGTGGGTTATGTGAGGTCAAAAAGTAGGTCACTGGGTCATATCTTAGAAAAATCTAGTTTACACTCCAGAGGCCACATTTTTAGTCCAGTCTTCCTCAATCTAGCTCAGAGTGTTTGTCTTTGTGATATCAAGGTTGAGTGTGATCATGGGTTGGGTGGGAATAAAAAGTAGGTCACTAAGTCAAATCTTAGAAAAATTACTCTATAGGGCACATTTTTAGCCCAATCTTCATTGGTCAGAGTCATTGTCCTGATAAAATCAATACATTGTACATGTATACTAAATCTTTGAAAATCTTGTTCTGCAGAACCACTGATCATGATCCACTATCAACATTGTTCAAATATTGTCCCGAAGGTCAATATTGGCCCTATCCATGGGCTACCCAGCAAAAATCTTGAATCTATGGTAATCAGGTGAGTGATTAAGGGCCCCCTTGTTATCTTTTTCAACACTGCCACTGAGATGAGGGCTATACAATATGTATTGATTAGCACAATAAAGAATTGGAACTGAATTGAACATGTAATAACCCTCAGAAACATTGCTAATAAATATGGGAAAAAAGCCAAATATTAGTTGTTTTGTATTCCTCTTTATTTTTAGTCCAGCTCAGACATTATTCTTTGTGCTACATGTAATTAACCCTTCTCTTGCCGAATTTTAAAATACATTTCTCCTTCTTTACCCATGCCCTGTTGTATAATTACATATATCTTCACTGTGTATAATTATTTCGCTGTGGAGTGCACTGGTTGCACAATAAACTGTCTCATCTGGGTCTTCACTATTTACAGGTAGGTATATTGACGTGAATAGCAAGCGAAGGGTTAAGCCTTTGCCAGGTGACTTTTCATGTAAAAGATAACGCCATAAATATTAATGAGATTAATTTATATAATCACATATAAACTCGGGAATATTTGGTCATGGCAGAAACTGTAGAACAAGATCTATGAACTTCCATAAACAAACAACATACCCTGATCAGACATTTCCTACAGGAACTCTGACCGGGGTCTACACGATTTGCAAAGGCATCTCTATCATGTGAAAGAGTTACGGTAACCCTTTTTCTCATATGAATGACTATAGGAATCTTGGCAAACAATGTAGACCCAGGTCATATAGCTCCTGTTGAAGCTGTCTGATCTGGGTCTGCTGTTTGCTTATGAAAATAATATAGATCTGATTCTGAACTTTTGGTCACAGCTAAAATATTCTGTGTTAATGTGCAATAATAAAAAAGTATCCATAATATTAAATTAATATTCATGGAGGGACGAAAGGGTTTAGTAATGAATAGCCATAGCAGACACTGTAGAATCACATCTTTGTCACATTATGTCATAAGCAAACACAACAGACCCTGAACAGATGACTCATATGGGAACCATCTGATCTGGATCTACTTTGTTTGCATAGGCATATTTAAGGAGTAAAGTGTTAATAAGCTAATTCTTTATAACTGCTTATGAACAGGGGAAATTTCACCATGGCAGTTTACAGTTTATTTTTCACTCTGCACATAGATATGTGACAAGAGGTACATATTGAAAACATACATAACCCATTCGGGTTAAACACTATAGGCAAGCAGTGTAGACCAAGAATAAAGGAGCCCTGCACTCGAGTCTACACAGTCTGTCCTATGAACAAGTCTCTAGATTGCCAACTGAGCTTAAAAGTTGGACGAAATATTTTACATACATATTTTTTATTATTTGGGGGTGTTAGGGCGATTTGACATGTGGGAGTACAGGCAAAATGGGCTAATTAAATAGAACAGAATAGGACAAGGCTGTGTGAGTAGGTATATACCATACAACAAACAAGAAGAGAAAAAGTAGGAAAAACCATAGCTATACACCAGTGTATTGTGATGCGTAAAAAGATATAATGAGCACTGTAACAGTGCAATATAACAATAAGGTGTGAACTAGCCGTTATTTTTCCGGGTGCGGTTTGAAAAATGTTTCAGTACAACGGCAATGAATTAACTGAGTTTAAATAAATGTTTACTTCATTCTCATTCATAAGGGATTGAAAACGGAGACAATTGGCAGCCTGTAAATATCTATTAGGGATGAGTTTCTCAACTTTCTTTCGTAATTCGCTAAAGTATGCACATTTAAAAAGATAATGATACTGATCACCAATGTCACCAGAAGTACAAACATGACAAATGCACTCTGTACGTTCGATATTTGACCATCTTAGTTTCTCTACTGGTAGATTATTATTGCACATTCTAAAGTTAATTAATTTCTGTACATAACATGGTGTAAGAGCATTCAAATAATGTTCATATTTATTTTCTACTTTGTAAATGCGGTATACATTTACTTACCATGTGCTTTAGCAATAAATTAGTTTGGGGGGAGACATATATAAATGACTGAACATAAATCACACATGATTATAATTACTAACTAATCTTTTCCCTCATAATTATAAACTCCTATAGGAGTAGTCTGATCAGAGTCTGCTCCGTTTGCTAATGGAATTTGAAAGATGTTTCTATACTTTCTAAAATGGTTACAATGTTCCACCTTCTATATTTCATAACTATTTTTTTTCATGAATATTCAGTAGGTATTGAAATTTGTAATAAACACAGGAAAGGGTTAAAGAAAACAATAACTTCAAAAACTTCAACTTTATTAGCAAATTGGCAAAATATACTGCCTTTGGCCATTTACAAAATACACAGGAAACAACTAATTGATTTCTTGGGCTCTTAATATTTAATCAACATTAGCATGTTATCATCATCCCTGTTGATATGGCAAATGCACAAGTCAACATTGTAAACAGTGTAGACACAGATCAGCTGCCATGTCGTAAACACAGCTTCTGATTGGGTCTAAACTGTTTGTCACTTATCAAATTCAACAGTAGCTTGTCAATTACTGCTGCAAATAGTGCAGACCTTGATCAGTCAACGCGTTTTAACGTAATTGCTTATCAGTGTCTACACTGTTTGAATTGTTTTCTTGTATATGGATCATAGAATACCGGTAGTTTAAATTAATGCCTATACAATATCATTATTATCACAGTAAATGAACCTGATTTACAGTAAAGAGTTATCCTATGCCCCGTGTCCTTTCTTGTATATTGTGTTTTGTCAAGGCTATAGGGCTCTAGGGTCAACACTAATGAGTGATATACAAATTGGTTCTACTATGTACATTAATATAATATATTATAATAAGTAGTTTAAAAATAATAAATTTATATAAATTAATTTCATGAGGAAATTACGGCATGTGGAGACTGACTGAGAAGGGTCACTGACAATATTATGAGGGTCCCAGTTCAAGCAAAAACTTATTTTTCACTCTCTTTTGCCAAAACATTGGCAAAATAACTGTACAAACTTTACTTTACTTATGTCATTGTCTTTTAAGTTTTAACTATTTCAATACACTATTATCAGAAGTAACTCCCAAACACTATTATCAGAAGTAACTCCCAAACACTATTATCAGAAGTAACTCCTAAACACAAACTATAAAGAAGGATGGGCATCGCTTCCTTGGGGATGCAGCTGTCCATAATCTGAAGGTCTCTGGGCTTCATTATTGCATCAGGGATGCAGGATCCTGTATTAATGGAAACCCTGTTGAACATGTAATCGTCCTCAACAACATTGCTCAGACAATATCCAATATTTGTTCTGATTAATCTTTTACTCCATAAACATGCTTTCCATGCTTTTCCAAACAGAGTAGACCCAGATCAGATGGCTCCCATAGAAGCCATATGATCGAGGTCTGCTCTGTTTGCTTATGATATTATATAAATATGAATCGACGGGGTCTGCCTTGGCAATAAAAATATTGTGCCCATTAACAAATACCTTTGCTCACACCTTCAACTAAACACTAGAAAGGTCCTAATGGTATTTGACTGCTAACATATACCAAACTCCTGACTCTTGTATTATTGTACCTGTACTTATAAAGATACATATTTACACTTTTGCAAACAGTGTAGATACAGATGAAGCTACAGTTAATGTCGCGATCAAACTTTCCAGTGTTCATATGTTATACAACATTAGCCATTTAATTTTCATAAGTTCATTATTTCTCACATGAATATTTATTTTATACCTTTTGAATATGGGAAACAAATGTACAGGCATTTACAAAGTGTGGACCCATATTAGATGACTAGAGCCCTCTGATAGGTTCTGCACAGCTTGTCATTCAAACACTTGCTTGTCATTCAAATTCCTACAGTAAAAAGTCTAACGTATTAATGGACTCTTGTAAAACAAGAGGGCCATGATGGCCCTTAATCGCTCACCTGTTCGTAACAGATTAATGATTTCAATGACAGATTGCAAAATTTGAAAAATCTTGGTAGAAAACCATCAGATGATGCTACATACTAAATATAAAGAGTCTAGACCTTAAAGATTTTCCTATGAAAAACTGTTAAGCCCCAGGGCGGGTCAATTTTGATCCGGGGTTCATAATTTGAAAATCTTGGTAGAGGACTATTGGATAATGCAACATACCAAATATCTAAGGTCTATGCCTTACAAGTTCAGAGAAGACTTTTAAAGATTTTTAAGAGAAGATTTTTAAAAACTTTCCTATAAAAAACTGATATGCCCCTGGGCGGGGAAGTTTTCAACCCAGGGGCATAATTTGAACAATCTTGGTAGAAAACTATCAGATAGCGCTATATACCAAATATTAAAGGTCTCTGCCTTACAGTTTTGGAGAAGAAGATTCTTAAAGCTTTTCATATGAAAAACTGATAAGCCCCAGGGTGGGTCCATTTTTGACCCAGGGGTAATAATTTGAATAATCTTGGTAGAAAACCATTAGATGATGCTACATACCAAATATCAAGGGCCTAGACCTTACAGTTCTGGAGTAGAAGATTTTTAAAGATTTTCCTATGAAAAACTGATAAGCCCTTGGGTGGGGCCATTTTTGGTCCGGGTGTCATATTTTGATTAATCTTAGTAGAGGACGATTAAATAATGCTACATACCAAATATCAAAGGTCTATACCTTATAATTTTAGAGAAGAATATATTAAAAGATTTTCCTATGAAAAACTGATAAGCCCTGGGGCGGGGCTATATTTGGCCCAGGGGTCATAATTTGAACAATCTTAGTAGAGGACCATTAGATCATGCTACATACCAAATATCAAAGGTTTATGCCATACAGTTTCAGAGAAGATGATTTCTTCAAGATTTTCCTATGAAAAACTGATAAGCCCTGGGGCGGGGCCATTTTTGTCCTGGGGGTCATAATTTGAACAATCTTAGTAGAGGACCATTAGATCATGCTACATACCAAATACCAAAGGTCTATTCCTTACATTTTCAGAGAAGAAGATTTTTAAAGATTTTCCTATGAAAAACTGATAAGCCCCGGGGTGGGGCCATTTTTGGCCCAGGGGTCATGATTTGAACAATCTTAGTAGAGGACCATTAGATGATGCTACATACCAAATATCAAAGATCTATGCCTTACAGTTTCAGAGTAGAAGATTTTTAAAGATTTTCCTATGAAAAACTGATAAGCCCTGGGGCGGGGCCATTTTTGTCCGGGGGGTCATAATTTGAACAATCTTAGTAGAGGACCATTAGATGATGCTACATACCAAATACCAAAGGTCTATGCCTTACATTTTCAGAGAAGAAGATTTTTAAAGATTTTCCTAGGAAAAACTGATAAGCCCCGGGGCGGGGCCATTTTTGGCCCAGGGGTCATAATTTGAACAATCTTAGTAGAGGACCATTAGATGATGCTATATATCAAATATCAAAGGTCTATGCCTTACAGTTTCAGAGAAGAAGATTTTTAAAGATTTTCCTATGAAAAACTGATAAGCCCTGGGGCGGGGCCATTTTTGGCCCGGGGGACATAATTTGAACAATCTTTGTAGAGGACCATTACATCATACTACATACCAAATATCAAAGCTCTTGGCTTTGTAGTTCCAGAGAAGAAGATGTTTAAGTAAATTGTTGACGCCCGCACGTACGCACGACGCACTACGCACATACGCACGACGCCGGACGCCGGACATAGGATCATCCCAATAGCTCACCTTGGCACTTTGTGCCAGGTGAGCTAAAAACTGAAGGGCCATTCCACTATGAATATTCAGCATGCAAAGGGATCAGAAATCAAACTTAGACAAACAGACCAGATCAAATTTCTGTTGCAGGAGCTACATGTACTAGATTAAACTGCTGTTGAAGGAACTACATGTACTACTATTTGCTACAATTAAAGTCAATTCAAAGTTGACAAAATTTGTGCCAACTTTAATTAGTCGGCTTTACAAATTGATGGAATCCAGTGATTGAACGAGTGCACTGTCATTTGAAAGCAGTGTAGACCCCCATATGAGGATTCCTAGAGCTAGATGTGCCCTCTGATCAGGATCTGCACTGTTAGTTATTCAAATAGTTTTACCCTTTAATATTGCATGGACTCTATTAATAAACAAGATGGACTAATCCACTCTGACAATTCTGCATTGAAAGGATTGAAGGGTGAATATGGTTTACACTATGAATATTAATTAGCCAATTCATTATACATGTAATGGTATTTATAAGAACAGGGGAAAGTTTCACCATGGCAGAAACTGGAGAATCAGATCTGTATTATTTCATAAGCAAACATAGTAGACCCAGATGAAATGGCTCCTACAGGAGCCATCTAATCTGGTTCTTCTCTGTTTGAAAAAGGATTTCTTATCAGGTAAAGCATTATACACAGGATTTCAATGAAAACTTATAGAATACAAAGTAACCATGTGAAGTTTTTAATAATGTCTTTAAGTAAAGGTCAAATGCCTGAAAGTCAATACTTAACTATGTAAACCTTTTCAGTGTGTGACACGAGTCACTAATGCCCTTTTCAAACAGTGTAGATCCAGATGAGACCACATTCATTTTACACTTTTCTGCAAAACAATCTCTGAATGTTAATGGCAAGCCATTTCACAATTCAGAGTTGAAATATTACAGGGCATTTCACCGTAAATACAACTACAGCTTGTACAACTGCAGTCAGTTCATCATAATCACCACCATAATGGTTTTGCGCACATGCTTGTGTCTGTGCATCTGTCAGACTTTGCTCAGATTATAACTTTATTCATTGGACCCTAGTCACACTTGTGGCAGTATTCTTTTACTATTTGAAAATAATTTGTCGTTTTAATGTTAGGTCAACAGAATCTAAGATTTTCAAGACTTTGTTAATCTTGTTCCCATAGCAACCATAATTTTGCTTTTATCTGAAAAAAATCTGGTTGAGGGCCACTCCGTGAATGTTTTTGTGACGTTTGACTAATATTTGCCAGGTGGTTTAGGAGAAGTTTTTGTTTACAATATAATTATGAATTATTGAGAACAGTGAATATAACACCATCTGTATAAGTAAGAAAATAAGTAAGTAAGTAAATATTTTATAATTGTGGCATGCACATATTATACCGGTATATAAGGCAGTGGTTGCATTATAACTTTGGTTTAGTATAGAATAACATAGTTGCATGGCAGTTTGTAAATAATGTAATGCTTGTACAAATGAATTTGTAATATAGAATAACAATGATATATACAGGAGCATTGTCCTTACACTCAACAATGCCAACAAATCTGTGATGACTTTGCAAACACTTTAGATGCTGATGAGATAACAAGGAGCTTTGCATCTTTATTCTTATCATAATCCCAACTTTGACATACCGTTACTATGACACTATTTAAGTTACTGAAGACAATGCATTCTGTAAAAGGCACCTGGAAATGTTTTGTATATAAAAATTACTTAACCTTTAGCCTGCTGAGCAAATTATTTTTACAGAATATTTCACCCTATAACATTTTCAATATTCAAGCTATAAGCAATTGTCTACCAAAATGCAATCAGGGTGTCAAAAAGTTTGGATCCTGATGAGACGCCGAGTGACTCATCTGGATCCAAACTGTTTGCATAAGTATGCACTCATCCGAGCCGGTTAAGGGTAATGTGTTATAAGCATGTGCAAAACTCTAGTCTTCTAATTTTCGAGGAAAACTTTCTTGTCCATTATTTTTTTCCAGAACATAAAGCTCGTTATCTAGTGTCTGTCATCTAGTGAAACAAACTCATCCAAACTATTAGGTTAGTATATTTACTCCATATCCTCAAAAAATATTACATGCACAGTAAAATCCCTCTAATGCAACCAGCAAAAAGGGGCACAATTCATAGCGGCAAAGGCAGGTGGTAGCTTAATGCAGGATGAAAGTTATGCAGAAAGCTCCTATAGGAGCTTTCTGCATAACTTTCTTCCTGCATTAAGCAACCACCTGCTCATGAAGACAGCTTTGATTATTTTTTAAGTGGCCGCATTAGAGAGGTTTTATTATTATACCTCAATTTCATTTACAATGTTAATTTCCCATAGGCCACCGTGATATAGAAAAAATGTCAGGCCCAGCGGGAAAAAAATTGCTGTCGTAAAAGTACTGTCTCCCGCTACCATAGGCACGGAACATCTAGATCAGTGAGCGCTTATTAAATTGTGTGCGTGACGTCATCTGATTGACATCATCGACTGACGTCATCTGATGTTTGCAATTTGATCAACAAACGTCATTATGACAATTGATTTGTTTTTGTTTATATATTCGAGAAATGTCGCGTTATGCGACTATTTCGGAGGAGGCTCTGTCTAGACTGGACAGTGAAAAGGCCTCCGCCAGTACTTATAGCATGTAGTGAATAGAAATGTGAAGCTGTTCCGCTCCTATAGGAGCTTTCTGTATTATTTTTGCCCTGCATTAAGAAAGGTTCTACTGTATTCAATTTATGTCCATAGACAGTATCTAACCCTTCAAATGTTCAATGTGGAATAGCCAATCAGTGTTTAATTTACCCATTACTCCATGAATATTCATGTGAAAATAAGAAATAATGACATTATGATTATTAATAAGATTAATTTTTATAATGTCACACAAACATAGGAATATTTCGCAATGGCAGCAATGTATTATTTCATAAGCAAACAGAACAGACCCTGATCAGACAGCTCCTACAGAAGCCTTCTGATCTGGGTCTACTTTGTTTGTAAAGGCATAAAAAGTCTTATTTATGGAGTAAAGGGTTAACTATTGAGTCAATTCAGTATGAAAGGGTTCAGTTTGCTACTATGTGAGCCCTCTGGTCTGGGTCTACACTGATTGCATTCGTCAGTACACTCCTTTCCCGCTTTCAAGGGCTTAGGTCTATACATAGTCATTAAGCAGAATCAGCTTGGGTGATGGAGAGATCCTTTGCAATGCCTTAAGTCAAACGTAACAGTCGCAAGAGTCATTTTAGCACCAAAATGTCCAGCCCAGAACTGAGTGTCTTTGCCTCCATGAATATATTGTATGTATCGAAGTCCAGGAGGGTAGCCTGTAAATGTGTGTGTTACCTGAAATAACAGAACAGATTGAAATGAATAGCTGAGTTATAAATTTATTTCTTGGAAAAATGTCGTGTACAGCATCTCAATATTTTAATACTGGTATTGAAATACAACAATGCAATATAATTTTTCTTTAACCCTTTCCCGCATACAAATGCCTTTTCACGCATTTGGAACATATTAGACCCAGATTAGATGGTTCCTGTAGGAGCTGCCTGATCAGGGTCTGCTGTTTGCTTCTGGAATTTTATAGATATAATATTACAGTTTAATAATTCAATAACTAAATGTAAATGGATACATAAGACTGATCGATAGACAACAAGATTTAATAATTATAAAAGCTCACTTTAATCACTTCATGCACATATCAAATTGTTCATGATGTCATTTTCATTATGATATAAACTGTAGAATCAGATCTGTATCATTTCATAAGCAAACAAAGAAGATCATGATCAGACAGCTACATGTACTACAGAAATTATCTGATCTGGATCTACACTTTTTGTAGAGATGCCAATTGTGTATGTGTATTTATGAAATAAAGAGTTCAAAACAAAGGACAATCTTAGATGCAAAATGTTTTCAAACTAGTGAGAAATTCACTTGCTTGTATATCATTTGGAAACAAGATGTGTTTCTGAAACACTATGCCCCCCCCCCTCGATTTGACATTTGACCTTCATGTATGACCTTGACCTTAATAAGTCACCCCTAAAATTGTTTGCCTCCATAAGTTGCACATGCATGCCAATTTTGAAGTATGTATGTGCAATGTCTACAAAATTATCGCCAACATTAAAAACAACCAAGTCAGAGCACAAACAATATGCCCCCGGAGGGCATAAGGAGTGATTGCAATTACCCTCAAAGCTTTCACAGGTTACACAAATCTAAGATCAGGTTTAAGGTGTTACCTGAAACCATTCTCTGCCAGCAGGTTTTTCAAATTCATCTTCAAAAGTGTCCAAGGGTTTTTCCATATCAACCACTTTTGAAACTGCAGACTCTTCATTCCTTAAAAGCTTGACTCGAACTTTGAATTTTATACCACAGTCAAATCTTGCAGAATACCTGGAATGTAGAAAACAAATAAATAAGCCTCATTCCAATGAAATATTTATGGAGACTTCGTATGCGGCTGGCATCACAAAACAGAAGCACTCCCAATTTTGCAAACAGTATCATATAAACAGGTCTATAGCCTTTCTCAGTACTCATTAACCCTTTCCCTCATAGGCTATTTTTAGATCCAACCTCTTTGAATAAATCTACCAAAAAGGAGTATTAACTAGAGAAAGGGAATTTTGTAATTTAAAACCACTGCGATAAATACAGCATTTGCTCCTATAGGAGCAAATGCTCTATTTATCACAATGGTTTCAACAGGTGAGTTTTACAGAGGCGTAGAAAAGAAAGGCGTATTTATGGAGGAAAGGGTTAAAGCAGCCTCTGTGATGGTTCTAATAGGTGCCTATAAGATACATTTTGTATTGTTTGGATGGCAAATGTAAACAAGAGGACCATGATGGCTCTGTATAATACCTTGTTAATAAACTTAGTGATCTATTATGTACATCTACCAAAAATGTTCGGGCCACTGTATTTCACTTTGATAGAGGACCAACGAAGGATTATTCCAATTAAGTTTTGTCAGAATTCATTCTACAGTTTAAGAGATGTTGTTTAAACAAATTGCCAATCAAAACTATTCCTACAACTTTGATAAATGGCAATCTAAGCATCATTCCTGTGAAGTTTGGTCAATTCCCCTTAAGAGATTTAGGAGGAGATATTGTTTAAAACAAGAGCACCGTCGTCTGTTCGATTCGGTCCATAAAAGGGCAAATTTTGCTTTAAAAAATGCTTTATAGAGTTATTGTCCTTGGTCAGACTGTAGCCCTCATGACAGTGAATTAGTGTGTAAAGTTTCTTAAGATTTGATTGAATACTTAAAACAATAATCAATGTTAAATGCTTTTGTTAGAGTTATAAAAATTAGGTCAAAGTTGATGAAAAGGCCTTGACACAAGGGATTCACACATGAAATATGAGAGTCCTGTTGGTTATTTTTACTTACGTCCTGAAACAAGAGTGTGTCATTTTTCTGGAAACACACTTGTTCATCTTCACAACAGCTACAGTCTGACCAACAGCCATTACTCTGTAAGGCTTTTGTTTTAACAAAATTATGCCCCTTTATGGACTCTGGAAATGAAAATTTAAAAGCAGGTGGTTGCTTAATATAGTGAAAAAGTCATGCAGAAAGCTCCTATAATAGCATTCTGCATACATTTTTCCAGCATTAATCCTTTACTCTATAAATACATCTTTCTACACTCTTGAAAACAGAGTACAGATCAGATGGCTCCTACAGGAGTCATCTGATCTGGGTCTGCTCTGTTTGCTTATGATATAATATACATATATAATTCTACACTTTCTGTCATGGCCAAACATGTGTGTGTCCATGTGGTATTATAAGAACTAGTTCTAATAAATATTTATGAGATCATTATCTCTACCATGAATAGTGATGGAGTAACGGCTGTATAAAAATATCAAGATTTAGAATTCTTTTGGGTTTTAGAGTTACCCTACTGCATTTCCTGAATACCTGGAGCTGTTCCCACATCTATCAACATTTTAGAATGTGGTGACAGACAAGTCTACACTGTGTGCTGTCTATTATCACTTCACATGGTGCAGACCTTCATCAAACACATCATTACATCAATACATGTATAAGGAATGAGTAAATTATAATGAAAAATAATGTTTTGTTTCCTAACCTTCCCGAATACTTTGGCACCAACCCTAATCTTTGTTTTTAACTTTGAGATACTTCACAACAAGTGATTCAAATTTTCTTTTCTTTTTTGCGCAAGCTGGTTCAGTCAAATAATAAATAACTTCTTAAAAATCTTACCAATCATATTTCTTTTATAGTAAGAAAGTGTAAACACACCTTTTTGTTATTCCTTACCCTTTCTTCCTTAGGCACCTTCTAAATGTATATTTTTAACACACAAAGCAATTAGTATCTGCAAATAAATGTCAACTCCTTGATAGTGGGGTTTCTCTTCCCTTTTTCAGATACATTATACATGCACTGCAAACATGTGCATTAATTACTGAGAAGTCTTAAAAGCAAAATAAGCAGGCAATGTACTAGTCTGTACAAAATATGTTCAATATCATTATTCTGAGATACATATTTCTCACTTCTATGTCTTCAAAACTGTCCCCTCTTGTAATCCCAACCTGTTTTTTCTATTTTCAGTAAAAAATGACCTTAACCTTGATCCCAGACAACCCAGAGCTTTACAACCATTGCCTCCGTGTAAACTGCATGTATACCACATTTTGAATACAACAGGTTCATCCTAAAAAAGTTGCAATATGAAAAGAGTTATGCATTCCTTTAGCTTTGCATTAAGCTAGTTTTAACTGTTTTCAAGACACCCTTTACATCAGATAAAGAGGCATACTATGCATTCTGCAGTAGGAGCTGTTGGATAAGGGTCTGCTTGTTTCATATAAAACTAGAAATATCACTAAAGGTGATGGAATACCCCCGTTCAGCTGCCTTGCTTGCAAATCAAACAAGATTTGTGCCAGACTGTGCCACGGACAGACACAGACAGACCAACCAACACACCGACTCCTATATACCTCTTCTCAAACTTCATTTGCGGGGGTATAACAATACTGATCAAATTGTAGTCACTGTCCTGGCCAAAAATCCCTTGTTTATATATCCCTTACTTATGAAATAATATAGACATAATTTTACATTTTCTGCCATGGTGAAACATTCTTGTGTTCATGTGTCATTATAAAATTTAAATCAATTAATATTCACAATGTTATTATATCTTACATGAATATTCATGGAGTAAAAAGTTATGTTAGAGGGTTAATACACGTTTTTTCGGGCAATAACATCTGCAGTGTCCAGAGGGACTGTTGTTGGCCCGAGCCCGAAGGGCGAGGGCAACAACATTCCCAAGGGACACTGCAGATGTTATTGCCCGAAAACAAACGTGTATTAACGCTATTCTTGCATAAAACAAAATTTCTGCTCTCCTGCATCAATTTAATTCTTCAAAATACAAGCGAAACAACGGCAGCAAAACTATACACTTCTTTGACACTTCGTCGATTTATGCTGTTTCCGGGTCACTGTTTTCTTTTCGATGTCAATTCATGATTGTATCAAATACCGTTTACACGGAATTTCATTCAATATGTCTATCACTAAAAACAGTTCATTGTCGGTGCTCCTGGAAATACTCACACCCGGCGTTCACCTAGCTTAGGTCAAAACGCTGTAGCATTCGCGTCCATTGTTTACCTTAGGCCCCGAATAGGTATAATTAAAACCGGTCAACAACAGCGCGTGAGCATGAGAATCGCCTTGTTAATACATGGTCTAGCGGGACTACAACAGCACGTTTTGTGCAAGAATAAGGGTTGGGATAGGATTTACTGTGTATTTATTTGACACACTGGGAGATTTCACAGATACACACCATTCAGATACTGTAATATCAGGCCTTAACTGATCCAGCACTGCCTCACTACATCCACACTCCACCAAATCGATCAGCTGTTCCTTCTTACAAGTATAGTATGAAGTGCTCCAACATCCAATTTTTCCACCTGATGCAGAAATATTCAGAAGATATAACAATTTGTGACATTTAACCCTTTCATTATTCATGCTGGAAATAATGATATAGTGGATATTTATAAACTGATTCAGAGGTTCAGATAAGATGCGTAAATTTAAGCATTTTCAAGAATAGCTCCTTTATTTCTCCACCCTATACTATTTATCACACTGATTTCAAAAAGTGATGTTTACAGAGGCATCAAAAGGCATCAACATGAGAGAATGGGTTAACCCTTTCCCTCATATAAACATGTTTTCATGCATCTGCAAATAGAGTAGACCCAGATCAGATCAGACTGCTCCTAGTCTGCTCTGTTTGCTAATGGAATATGAGAGATATTTTTCTTTAGTTTCTAAAGTGGCTACAATGTTCCACCTTCCATATTTTATTATAGCTATTTTGTCCATGAATATTTAGTAGATATTGGAATTTTGAATAAACATAGAACAGGGAAAGGGTTAACCTTTTAACTGATGAAAATTCAGACTCTATTGGGTCTATTCAGTTTGAATAATAATAGAGGGTTAATACACGTTTTTTCGGGCAATAACATCTGCAGTGTCCCAAGGGACTGTTGTTGTCCCGAGCCCGAAGGGCGAGGGCAACAACAGTCCCAAGGGACACTGCAGATGTTATTGCCCGAAAAACACGTGTATTAACGCTATTCTTGCATAGAACAAAAAAACTGCTTTCCTGTGTTCATTTAATCGGTTGAAATACAACCCAAACAATAGACTACTTCTTTGACGGTTCGCTCGATTTATGCTGTTACCTGGGCAGTGTTTTGTTTTGTATTTGACGTCATTTCATCAGTCAATTTAAGGTGCCATTTATGTAAGTGCAGAATACGCAAGGGACAGCTAGATATGTCTAGATGTTAATATTTAATGCTTAAAGGACATAGATTTAGCACTGTGAGTACATACCTATTACATGCATCTAACATATCTAGTTTTCAGTTAATTTAGGAGTCCCCATTAGGTTAAATACCTACTGTACCAGTTATAAACATGTTTTCAATCGTGTAAACTCAAGGACAGCAGTAAAAAGTAGGTCACTGTAAGCAAACTATAGATTGTACCTTTTACAACGAATATAATTTAATACATCTACTACTAGGAAATGCCCCAAAGCCTCTAAAATATGTGCATCATTCGCCTATCTTTGGCAAAAATGCTATAAATTACAAAGTCGAAAACAGTCTATGTTGCGTCATTGATGACATACCATACAGTACAATAAGTGACGTAGTTGGTTGGTCACATGATTGCTACCATTGTTTACGTTAGGCCCCATAAAGGTATAACTAAAACCTGGCAACAACAGCGCATGTGCACGAGAATTGCCTTGTTAATACACGGTTAATCAGGACTACAACAGCACGTTTTATGCAAGAATATAAGTTTTTGTGTAAAATATAAAAAGAAAGCAATTTATTGCTGTGGCAGTAGAGACTTGTATCTGCCACATAAAAGAAAACACAGCAGGTCCAGACAGCTCCTACATGATTTAAGTCTACTTTGTTTGCAACCATAACATGGGATTATCATGTAAACGCTGAAGCAAAATGTTTTGTCTTCTCAAATTTTCAAAGAATTTTCCTTACATTTTCCTTAAAAAATACAACCATACAGATATGTCAAACAGTTTGAATTCTTATGAGATGAGAAGAAATTCAACATCAGAATAATATTAAAGATTTTTACAATGGTCAGGCTTTTCCTTCTGTGGATGACGAAAACTCACCAGGTCTCTTGTCTCTCCCTTCTTTGGCAAAATTTTCCACAGGGTCAGAACCAATTGGCTGTTCCTCTACCTGCCAACCATCACCTCCATCATGTGTAACTGTCCAATGCTTCATACCTACAGTAAAACCTCTCTATAACGGACACTAATTTACATCAAGTATTTTGTGTTAAAGGCAGGTGGCTGCTTAAAGCAAGGTGAAAGTAAAACAGAATGCTCCTATAGGAGCGTTCTGTTTTACTTTCACCTTGCTTTAAGCAGCCACCTGCCCTAAATACCAACTAATTAACACACTTTAGTGGCCGTTATAAAGAGGTTTTACTGTATATCAACATACATTCATCATTTCATGTACTGACAAGTTTCATACCTATCAACATATATTCAAAATTCATGTACATGTATATTCAAATGTATCAATTAGTTATCAATATGCATCCATGTACTGTCATGTTTCATACCTATCAACATACATTCATGTACTGTCATGACGTTTCCTACCCTTCAACAGCATTCAACATCCATGTACTGTCATATTTCATATATGGATATCAATGTACATTCATGCACTGCCATGTTTCATACCTATCAAAATACATTCATAACATATCAAATAATATTATTTGTATAACGACATGTGAAAACAGGAAATTTGGGCCATGGCAGACAGAAACTGTAGCATTAGACAAGCAAACAAACCCCCATCACAGCTGTTGCATCTGGGTCTACTCTATTTGCTGGAGTGAAAAAGGTCATATTTATTAGGAAAAGGGGTTACCAAGCTAGCACAATAAAATACACTCTGAAAGATGCAAACTGTAAAATCTGACCAGATGCTGCATCTTAAATGGATTGGCTGATCTTGTTCTACACTGTTGTCATCAATCACCAAAATGTTGGTTTTCATTAAATTTTAGTGGGGGCCCAAACGCACTTACTTCATGAATATTCATGCAAGCATCCACCATTTGTGAATATAAATTAATTCAATTCTTGTTTTGAAAATACAAAATAAGAATTTTTATTTCCAAACTATAGAGAATCACATCAACAAACAGAGCAGGTTCTTTTCAGACATTTCCTACAGCAGCTGTCTGACCTGGGTCTATTCTGTTTTCAAAAGTGTAAAAATATGTACACATGAAGTAATGAGTTAAGTCACCATTCATATATGATCCATAAATACATGGGTTTTTTTCACATACCCTCAGATGCATCGGGATTTTTTACAAGATTTCTGCCATATGGATTCTTAAAGTACAGAACTTTGAAATCCTCTCCAGCTAAAAGTCTCAGCATATCCTCGCCAAAGAAAAGGTCTCTAACACATTTGTCTTTCCACAGGGTCATTGTGCTTGCCACTCTGTGCCAGTCCTTGCATACACGCATACACAACTTTACTACATCCAGTCCTGGTAGGCGCAGAAAAATTTCTGCAAGTATATCATCTGGAATAATCTGCTCATAATGATCCTCTGATGCCATTGATGATTGCCTCTTTCCCATGACATGTATTCTGAAAGAATAAACTAAAAATGATGTATTCATGTAGTTTATGGGTATACAAGATGGCTGATTTCAATCATATCATATTTGCCATTACAGTGATGGTCGTTTCGTCAACCTTCCCGTTCGCCAACCTTATTTTATATAGTCGTTTTGTCGACCTTAAATTATTATTACATAGGGATGATGTTTTCACACATATGTTGCAGCTATATATTTGATGTTAGCTGTTCATATATACGTGTGTCGGCAATTATCGCAAACTGCCAAATCATAGTTCAGACCCAGATCAAGATCACATTATATTTGATTTATTGATAAAACACTTATTTATAAATATTCATACACATAGAATATACCACTTTTTATCAAATATTATAATGTGATCTTGATCTGGGTCTGAACTATGATTTGGCAGTTTGAAATAATTGAGATAATTGTCGGCACACGCCTATTTGAACAGTGAACAAGTAAAGTGGGAAAACATAATATGTCATAATAAGGTCAACGAAATGAGTTATGGTCATTTCGTTACCTTGCCATTTCATAACCAGACAAATCTAGTCACTTCGTAACCATTTTACTGGTCATTTCGTAACCTGTTGGGTCATCTCATAACCACTATTATATGTACATATATATATATCAACATGATGAATAAATGTTGTAGTTAATCTTGGGGAAAGATGACAGTACTCATTTTACAAATTAGAGATCCTGTATGTGTACTGTTTTAAATTCGTAATATAATTATAAAATGCAGAATTAAAATTCTTAGATCATTTATCAGGCTGAAAATAAAAGCTGCTTACCAGCTTGTGAGTAGAAACGGTAATATTATAGATTGCAGATCGAGTAGTCCTTACTCCCACTGACCCAGTATCCATTTAAACATTAAATTATGAGCACTGTTCATCAAGTTATTTATCCAACACAAGTCAAATTATTACTGCATATATAAGCTTTCGAGAATATATGATATCATCATAAACTGACTTGTTTCATGATTGTCTATATGATGTTTAGACATTACGTAAATATGTTAATTAGCAATTATTATCAGGAGTAATTAGAATGCTAATTATCATAAACAAATGTTATTAACTTGTTATTAATTACGGCCGAATGAATCCTTTAATTAATTAAATACAATTAACAAATTTGTTGATTATGCTACCCGAAAGTGAAATGATTCCTTCGTAATCCTTTACTCTATAAATACACTTTTCAACGCCTTTGCAGACAGAGAAGACCCAGATCAGACAGTTCCCATATGAGTCATCGAATCAGTCTTTTCTGTTTGCTTATGATATAATATAGGTATTCTAAATTTTCTGCCAAAATTTCCTATGTCCATGTGTTAATATAAAAAATAATTTAATTAATATACATGTAATTATATTAATGATGTCATTATTTCTTACATGATTATTCATGCAGGAAGGGTTAATTGACTATATGTTGTCAGTAGTGGTTATAGAGGAATGAGGAACACCTAAGTGAGTACTGTATGGCATATGTACGAGACAGTTAAAATATGAGTCTTATTCATGTCAGATGGGCAAATAAAATATCCCCTGTCTGGGACTTTGTAGAAGTGATTAATTCCACAGAAAAAGTTTATTGTAATATCATAATGTGGTACTGTATGAAATTGTGATCATTCAATAAATTTAATCTGCCTATGTGTTTCTGTTTCACACCTCAGCATGTGCTTATTTTGCTCATTAACTGGACTTATTAAAATGCTGTTCCTACCTTTAACTGGACATGTGTTTGATAAACATGAACACATGTCTTTTTAAACCCAATTAAAGTAAATTTAACAACCATTTTGATATGTTTGCACAGTTTGCATAAAAATCGATGGGTGTTGCCATAAAAATTTGTAATCATTTTATTGATATGCAACTTATGTCATTCTCACTAGATCATTTATAATATTCACATCCACATTAATTATTATAATATTAAAACTTTGATCGTTGCATTATTCATTTCCTTCAAAGTCCCAGACCGGGAATCGGTTATTTGCCGATCATGGCAGTTTTATTTGGGCTAACCCTTTACTCCATAGATACACCTTTCTATGCCTTTGCAAACAGAATAGATGGCACAGATCCTATATACAGTATATAGAAGCCGTCTGATCTGGGTCTGCTCTGTTTGCTTCTGAATTTCTTCAGTTTCTACTTTAACAAAGAAGTCATGTGTAATCTAATTAATATTCATGAAGTCAATATTTCTTTTATATATGAATATTCCTTGAGTAAAGGGTTAACATCGGTTTTAATATATAATATTGTTATCGGAATATTTTCTGGACCCAGATCATCTGACATGAAGAAAGGCTCATATTATATAACTGAATCCTACTGATGTCTAATGGGCTGTCAAATTCTGTGTGGTGATCTGAGGCTACAATGATCGTCCCATCTTAGTCAACCTGATCTGGAAAACAACACCACATACAGGACAAGTTTATCATGTAACAAACACAGTTTCATCCGCAGATGAATCGTATGCACAATTGTGACAAAGTGCTAATTTAAACATTTATGGACGACACAAAGAGATCAATTAGCACTTCTTTCAGTGTAGTATTATAATCATGTTAATTATAAATATATAACAGTGGTTACGAGATGACCCAAAAGGTTACGAAATGACCAGTAAAATAGTTAGGAAGTGACCAGATTTGTCCAATTACGAAATGGCAAGGTAACGAGAAGACCAGTTAGTGAGTTACCGGCGAAATGACTTTAGGTCTACCATATAAAATAAGGTCGACGAACAGGAAGGTCGACGGAACGACCATAAATCTGCAATAACTATTGTTTGAAAATCGTTTGGACTCATTTCTGACTATCATTACTATAGTTCATACTGGGGCCGAAACGACTTGGGTCCGAAACGACCCAAGACCAACGGGTGATCCCAATTGCTCATATTTGATGAGCTAAAAAACAACATAAACAATTACTGGGAGGATTTTAAAAAAAAAGAAGAAACTTTCAAACAACTTACCAAGTTAAGTCGAAACGGCCTTTCTTTATTTGAGTCAACACTTCATTCTATTTAAAGAAATGACATCAATACGTTGTTACTGCCCCTTCAAAGTAAATGTAGACGCTCGAATATTCTTTCCTTCAATGAGCGTTTATTAAGCCTGATCTTAAACTATCGACCTGGGATGGAGCTGCATAATTTTAGGTGTTGCGACCCTTCATTTGAATTGAAGAATAGAAGTAAAGACGACGGTGTGTCTACACTATCTTCAAAAGAACAAGTAATTGATTTAATTATTGATTATTAGCTAATTTATTTCAAGTTGTAATGTATTTTACAAAGTTATCAGTTTTCGCGATTTAAAAAATGTGGACATATGAATGGCTATGAATTTGAACAATATTGAGATAACCATCGAATGTCACTGGGGTGCCATTCAATTGGCAAACATTTAAAAAGAGACTAATCATCACTGTAAATAGTTTTAACTTATATTTAGCCCCCTATTTGTGGCGCATTCACCACCATTGACATAAACTTCAGCCAGTTGAAGGTGGTCTTGCTCTTTATCATACATGTGATAAATTGGTAAGACTGGAATTATGAAAGCTTAAGCCAAGATATTGGGGTCTGCATTCAGGAATTTTATATGCGATTCGATTCTGTCAAATAACTACTAAAATTGTGCTTTTCTATATGTATATTTTAATGATACCCCACACTAAACAGCAATACCATTTTATTCCCTTACACCTTTACTCCAGAAAAACACACCTTTGCAATCAGGATTCAGGTTTCATACACCATTGTAATAAATAATTCAATTAATATTCATGATGGATTTGTTTCTTATGTGGATAATCATGGAATAATTATAAAGAGTTAAATGCTTAAATATCTTTGATCTACTAAGACTTTTACAGATACTTAATTTATTCTAAATTCCTTGTCACATGTTAATGACCTCACTTGTATACTACACAAGTCTGCTTTGCTGCAACAAGAACGTCTCTGGAGTAATCTTTGTAACATGCATTTGCAATCCCTGGCGGTCACCCATCTAGCAAACACAGGAACCAACTCACATATATGATATACTAAGAAGGGTCAAGACAGAACTTAAAAGGTTGACTTTCAGCCAGAAGGTAGTCAATATCTGGTCAATTCCCGGAATAACGTGCCAGAATTAGTAATAATTAGACTGTCTCTTAATGCTTTCAAAAGTAGATTAATCCTTTACTCCATAAATATGCCTTTCTACACCTTTGCAAACAGAGTAGGCCCAGATCAGATGACTCTTGTAGGAGTTGACTGATCTGACAGAATATTAGTCTATAGTTTCTGCCATGGCCAAAAATTCCTTCATCCATGTGGAATGTGTAAAAATGAAATTTAAGTGATGATAAACTAAAATATGATACATATATTTTACAAAAGAGTAAATTCTGACCATCGACTTTATCATTGACATATCTGATTATGGCCTATGTGTCTGTCCCTATTAAGACATAAACATGTTCGTGTAACAGGTTTTGATGTGTAGTGTGTATCTGCTTAATTTTCATGTTTATGGTTCAAAAAGTTGCTTCACCCTTTACATGATGATACATTTCACACATTTATAGACAGAGTAGACCCATATCAGACATCTCCTGTAGGAGCTGTCTGATCAGTGTCTGCTCCGTTGCTTATGGAATAATATACCTAGATCTGATTCTAATGTTTCTGTCATGGCCAGAAATTCCTGTTATATGCCATTACAAAAATTCAACAAATACATTTTCATCAGGTAAAGGGTCAACTAATTTGTTTTTTCTATTTAAACCACTTACTTCTTCTTGCAGGATGATGTAGAAATCTCTGTCAACAAGTACTTCACAAATTTCAAGCATAAGCTAGAGGTTGACACAGAGTAAGTATGTGTACCTACTACCAACAGTTCACATAAGAAAGACTCTTTAGCTGAAGTTTTATAATGGTACACATGTACATGCACACATGTTTGATTTTGTTTTACCTTGGCAGAAACAGTACAGATCTACATGTATAGATCTACATGACATTTTATATTATAGCTTAACCCATTCCCCTCATTGGCTATTTTTAGACCCAACCTCTTTGAATAAATCTTCGAAATGGAGCATTTACTAGAGAAAAGGAAAATTTTAGAATTTTGTAGTATTTATCACAATGGTTTCAAGAAGTGACTATTACAGGGGTGTAGAAAGGCGTATTTATGGAGGAAAGGGTTTTAAAGCAAACAAGACCTGATCACAACACTCAATGAATATTTATTAGCTGATTTTTAATGTAAACTTTTCAAAGATACTTTGCTTTGACAAAAACTGTAGAATCAGATCTATATCATGCCAAAAGCAAACAGCAGACCCTGATCAGACGGCTCATATAGGTGCCATCTGATTTGGGTCTACTCTGTTTGCAAATGCTTGAAATGAGGGAAAGGGTTAAGGATAGAGTACATTCAGAATATAAGTAGTAAATTAGCTGCAGGAGTTTGGATGATAAATACTACATAACCTGATCAATGAGTTCCTCTAAGAGTCTTCTGATCTGAGTCTACATAGTTTACAAATGCCAGTACATTCAAAAAGTTATGTGAATTGATCTGTTACTTCTGATAAACATGTTTAAATTTGAGTATTGAAATGTCTTCATAAAACAGTATTTATTGCAACAGATCATAGTCCCAATCTGTTAATTTTTTCAGGCAATGTGGATATAAGGAAACTTGGACATTTGTAAACAGAGTAAACCTAAATCAGATGTTGCATTGGAACACAGCATTGGGCTAAACTGTTTATCAGTACATGTGTTGTTGGGTATTTAACCCCCATGAACTATTTATTGCTTAGGATGAACTTTTAGTTAAACAACATCTTGAAACCATTTTGTGGATAGTGATTTATGACTTGGCATGGATGTTCCTCGACGGGTCCCCTACCTACTAAAGTCCTTCAAAGAATTATATTCCATTTAGACACCTGGTTGCCATGGCAGTGACTAAAAGGAAAACAACTTTAACCCTTTACTCCATAAATACGCTTTTCTGTTTGCAAACAAAACTGACCCAGATCAAATGGCTTCTGTATGAGCTGTCTAATTAATTAGGGTCTGCTCTGTTTGCTTATGAAATAAAATACACCTGATTCTACAGTTTTTGTCTTGGCCATATGTCATTATAAAAATTCAACTAATAAATACTAAATATAAAGTCATTATTTCTTTCATGAATAGTCATGGAGTAAAAGGTTAATGATCTGTTTATCTGAAGCAGCTGTTTTGTTAAAATATTATTTTTGTCTCGGATTTGCAAATTGTAAGGTTAGTTTTATTAAAAAAAAATCAGATAGACATTGGTCAGAACGTAGCTAATCTAGTATGAAATATGTGTAACTTTAAGGGGTGTGACTTGTCCTGTCCCCATCTTGTGGTCAACCTTCATATGTTTAACCATATACCAAATAGAGACACATTTTGATGTCTTTGTAAACAGAATAGACCCAGATCAGACAGCTCCTATATTAAACTGATCTGCATCTGCTCTGTTTGCTTATTAAATTATACAGATCTGATTCTACAGTTTCTGCTGTACATGGCTAAAAGTCCTTGGTTTATTGGCCATTATACAAATTAAGCTAATAAATATTCATGGTGTTAAATATTCATGGTGTTATGATTTCTTACATGAATATTTATTAAGTAAAGTGTTAACCTTTTCCCTTATGTAAGCGCATGTTGACGAATCTGTAAACAGAGTAGATCCAGATCAGATGGCTCCTATAGGAGCCGTCTGATCAGGATCTGCTCTGTTTGCTTATGGTATAATATAGATCTCTGATTCTACAGCTTCTGCCTGAGGCAAAATGTCCTGTGTTCATATGCCATTATGAAAAATAATCTTATCAATATTCATGACGTCATTATTTCCTACATGAATATTCATCAGGGAAAGGGTTAAAGTAAATTGTCATTTATATCAGTGGTGTTCTCTTTTACAATCCTTCTTGATTGTTCCAGGTGTATCTTACCAATTCTAGACAGAGAATCCCACATTGCTTTTTTGAAAAAAGGACTAAGC
This sequence comes from Azorinus chamasolen, assembly GCA_963576725.1. NCBI lineage: Eukaryota > Metazoa > Mollusca > Bivalvia > Cardiida > Solecurtidae > Azorinus > Azorinus chamasolen. The sequence goes on along the minus strand of OY755235.1, from coordinate 24,826,774 downwards.
CATTTATCTACATCTTACGAGGTAAGGATGAATTTCTACATATATTTAATATATATTATGTTTGGATACTTACAACATCATCTGTAATGCTATTAACCCTTTACCTCATATAACCCATTACCTCATAGACTATTTTTAGATACAACCTCTTTGAATGAATCAACCGAAAAGGAGCATTAACTAGAGAAAAGTAGAATTTTAGAATTTTGTAGTTTGAAACCATTGTGATAAATAGAGCATTTGACTTTTACAGTCATCAAAAATCATCAATATCAGGGAATGGGATAAATGCATGTTGACACATTTTCAAAGTCGACCCAGATCAGACAGCTCCTGATGTATATAGATCTGATTCTACAGTTTTTGTCAAAGCAAAACATTACCTTGACAATTTTACATTATAAAAAGTAAGCTAATAAATATTCATGATATCATTATTTCCTTGTGTGAATATTGAAAAAGTAAAGGGGTAACACAATTACCGGTATTTAACCCTTTACCTGATGAATATTCATGTAAGAAATGATGGTATCATTAATATTGATTAGCTGAACTTTTATAATGGCAATGTGAACAAGGGAATTTGTGGCCATGGCATAAACTGTAAAATGAGATCCATGTATTTCCTTATTCAAATAGAGCAGATCCTGATCAAAGGGTTCCTACAGGACCTGTCTGATCTGGGTCTATTTTGTTTGCATATGGGTTAAAAGGCACCTCTATCAGGTAGAAGATGAAATCATCTGTTCAACTCTGGTATTCACATTAATGCTCGTTTTCAATGTAACTTGCTAGTATCTACATACATATACTTATTGCATGACTGTATGCTGCTCCTGGTACATGATGGACTGTTCCACTTTACAAAGTGTGACAATCATGGTTTGTTTCTTTTACCCAGTGTCTTGATGCAAGCAGGCCATGGCTCTGTTATTGGATTCTCCATGCCCTAGAGCTACTGGATGTCATCCTGAATGACGAACTAACCTCACAGTGAGCAAAAAATTTCTTCATTCTTATTTATTTCTGTACCCTTTAACACACTAATGGCCCAAACTGGCTTTGCCTTTTTCGAAATGTTTGACAGTTTGAGGTAGCTACCTTTAACCCAATCCCTTGTATAGATACCTTTTGACGCCTCTGTAAAAGTCACTTTTGAAACCATTGTGATAAATAGAGCATTAGCTCCATAGGAGCAAATGCTCTGGTTATCACAATGGTTTCAGTACTATAAAATTCTAAACTATTCCTTTTCTCAAGTAAATGCTCCTTTTCAGTAGATTAATTCAAAGAGGTTAGATCTAAAAATAGTCTATATGTATAAGGTAATGGGTTAATGATACCTGATACTGATGCCTTTTCAACCATTTGCAGAGTAGACTAAGATCAGATGATTACTGTACGAGCTGTCTGATGAGGGTTTGCTTAAGACATAATATAGTTCTGATTCTACAGTTTCTGCCATGGCTATAATTTTCAGCATTTATATGTCATTATTAAAATTCATCTATTAAAATGAACAGTGTAATTTAATTGTTTCTTATAATGATTTTTAGCTCCACTTTTTCAAAAAGTGGAGGTATTGTCATGACCCTCTCGTCGGCGTCGGCGTCGGCGTTGGTTAACCTTTTTGTTAAGGTCCTTTTCTCAGAAACCATCAAAGATATTGGGTTCATATTTGGTATGTATGTTTACTATCACAAGAGGAACCCATTTCACAAGAGTAGGTAACTCTAAAATTAATTTTGCCATAGTTATGCCCCTTTTTCGACTTAGAATTTTCATTGTTGGTTAAGTTTTATGTTCAGGTCCATGTCTCAGAAACTGTCAAAGATATTTGGTTCATCTTTGGTATACATATTAACTATCACAAGGGGAACCCATTTCACAAGGGTAGGTAACCCTAAAATTAATTTTGCCATAGTTATGCCCCTTTTTCGACTTACAATTTTCATTGTTGGTTAAGTTTTATGTTCAGATCCATGTCTCAGAAACTGTCCAAGATATTTGGTTCATCTTTGGTATACATACTAACTATTACAAGGGGAACCCATTTCACAAGGGTAGGTTACCCTGAAGTTAATTTTGCTGTTGTTATCTCCCCCTTTCTGACTTAGACTTCCACTACACTATCCAGCACTAAAGAAAGTGGAGCGCGCTGTCTGCGGACAGCTCTTGTTGTATTGGGTTTTACATTGCTTTAACAGTATTTCAGTCATTATTATGACGTCCAGTTAATTACTTGTGGAGGAAGATCCCTCATGTTTTTCTGTGCATGGAACGAATTGCATTGTTTCGTACACAGAAGTATACTTGTAGAACCACTGACCTACCACAAGCCAGCTTGAAAGCTTCCTCACATGAAGAATCAAAATGCCCAGACTGGGTTTTGAACCACAGCAGTGAGGGGCAGAGTGCTTGTCAGTCGAAGACCATAACCACTTTACCACAGAGGCCCCTTTCTTATATGAATATTGACTTGTCTTTGGTTTAAAGTCTAATAAAGCTTTGGCAATTAATTGTAATTTGGAATTTTTTCTACAGACAGTTGGGCAAAAAGATACCTTTGCCATTGGGACCAGTATCTTTTATATTCATGGAAATGGTGTATTTTATGGTTATGGGTACAGTACATTTTATGGGTATGATAACAGTACACTGTACATTTTATGGGTATGGGAAAAATACCTTTTATGGTTATTGGAGCAGGTCCTGTTGTTGGTATGGGAACATTTCCTCTTGATGGCATGGGAACAGGTCCTTTTCTTAGCTCGTCTGTTTTGAAGAAAAGTCGAGCTATTGTGATCACTGGGTCATAGGCGTTGTCGTTGTCATTGTCGTCTTTGGCGTGCAAAAACTTTAATGTAGCTAATTACTCGAAAAGTATAAGAGGTATCAACATGAAACTTCATAGGTTACATAAGAACCATAACTCTTGATTTCAAAATTTTGGAGTTAGGGCCCTTTATTGTTTTCATTTTTTTAGCTCCACTTTTTCAAAAAGTGGAGCTATTGTCATGACCCTCTCGCCCGTGTCGGCGTTGGTTAACCTTTTTGTTAAGGTCCCTTTTCTAAGAAACCATCAAAGATATTTGGTTCATATTTGGTATGTATGTTTACTATCACAAGGGGAACCCATTTCACAAGTTAATTTTGCCATAGTTATGCCCCTTTTTCGACTTTTCATTGTTGGTTAAGTTTTATGTTCAGGTCTATGTCTCAGAAACTGTCCAAGATATTTGGTTCAACTTTGGTATACATGTTAACTATTACAAGGGGGACTATTTCACAAGGGCAGGTAACCCTAAAATTAATTTTGCTATAGTTATCTCCCCTTTCTGACTTAGACTTCCACTACACTATCCAGCACTAAAGAAGGTGGAGCGCGCTGTCTGCGGACAGCCCTTGTTTAAATTTAGCTGGACAAGCACCAAATCAGACGAGGGTTGGCGTGGCACGTGGCTCTTGTTTTGTATGGGAACAGTTCCTCTTGTTGATATGGGAACAGTTCCTTTTATGGGTATGGGAACCATTTCTTTTGTTGATATGGGAACAGTTCCTTTTATGGATATGGGAACCATTTCTTTTGTTGATATGGGAACAGTTCCTTTTATGGGTATGGGAACCATTTCTTTTGTTGGTATGGGAACAGTTCCATTTATGGGTATGGGAACCATTCCTTTTGTTGATATGGGAACAGTTCCTTTTATGGATATGGGAACCGTTCCTTTTGTTGGTATGGGAACAGTTCCTTTTATTTGTATGGGATGTGTTCCTTTCTATGAGTATAGTGCATATGGCTTATATTAGGAAACACATGACTGCTCTTCTAGGAGCACTGTGATTTTCACATGCCAGTTATGCCATTTCCTTCTATCAAAGGGTTAATGGAAATACATGATATAGAATTTTATCACAGGAACTGAAGATACATTATTATACATGTATTTCCTTGTATTGAAATATGTTAGCTGCCATCTAATGAATGCCAGTACCAGTAATCTAAAATTTCAAGACTGAATTTTCAAAGTGGAATAGTCCATCAGTGTATATTTAACCCTTTCCTCTATAAATACACCTTTCTACGCCTCTGTAATAGTCACTTCTTGAAACCATTGTGATAAATAGAGCATTTGCTCCATAGTTTCTATACTACACAATCATAACATTTTCCTTTTCGCTAGTAAATGCTTCTTTTCAGTAGGTTTATTCAAGGTGTTTGGATCTTAAAAAAAGCTTATGGAGGAAAGGGTTAAAGAGTCCACTCGGTATGAAATGCCTAAACTTACTAGAGGAGTTTGAATGTCAAACAGTGTAGACCCTGATTGAAGGGCTCCTATATGAGCCCACTGATCTGGGTCTGCACTGTTTGCAAATGACAGTGCATGCCTGTCCTGCATTCAAAGGGTTAACTCTTAGAATCCTACAGTAAATGCTATCTGCAAAATTGTCATTTGCTACAGTTCTAAAAGTCTATTTTTCTTCCAATTTTCTTCAAAAGTGACTCTCAGAGTGTCAAACAATTTGGATTCTGAGAAGAAGTTGAGTTACTCAATGTTTCATCAGAATCCAAACTGCACACATAATTACTAATTTACCACTGGCATGCTATGAGTAAGCAGTTATGAAACAAGAATTGGCTTCTATCAAACACACTTCACAGTCCCGACCTTGACCGAATTCCAAAAGGACACTCGATCCAGTTCGCTGCTGTTTGTTATGGTTTGTAATTGTAAAGCAGATCTTTAAACAAATTTACACGCAAATACCGTTTTCCTAAATATCCTCGATGTACATCATCCTTAATTCATTGGCATATATTTAATGCAGTGCCAACCAAGGATCTTTTCTGTAGCCCTCACACTCTCTGTCTGCACTGTATGAACAAAACTAGGCAATTGACAAAATAAATCATCTTACCTTTCAGCCGCCATTTGTCCAAACCTTCCGTTGACACTCTCGCAGCTATATTGAACTTGCCGTAATCAAACGCACGCTTTTGTAGTGCATAATACACGAACGTGTACTGACAGTGTAGTACATAGTGGAATGTAATTGATGAGCATCTCGGGTCACATGTGTATTTAAACAACACACCGGTAACCTAGATATGCTCCTCTAGTATGGACTTAGTATATTTCAAAACGTTTATTCCCTATGATTTTACCCCCACAATCGGAACCTATATATATATATATATTATCTACTCTACTGTTTACATAACCCCATGCTGTATGTTATATACCTGGGTTCTGTTCATATGTTATGTTTGTTTCTTTACAGAATTGCACAGTTTCTAGCAAAATGCCAGTGTCCTGGAGGAGGATTTGGAGGTAAGCTCCAAATATTTATCCAAACAGTCAAACATGTATATACACCTAGTTTAAACCCTTTGAATGTGGGACACTGACATTTGTAAACAGTATCTGATCACTCATCTGCTTTGTTTGTCATTCTACATCTCCTTTAACAAAGTATACCCTTTTATACTACAGTAAAACCTCTCTATAACAGCCACTACATTGTGTTTATTAGTTGGTATTTAGGGCAGGTGGCTGCTTAAAGCAAGGTGAAAGTAAAACAGAACCCTCCTATAGGAGCGTTCTGTTTTACTTTCAACTTGCTTTAAGCAGCCACAAGCCTTAAATACAAAATACTTGATGTAATTTAGTGTCCGCTATAGAGAGGTTTACTGTAATTAAACTGTATAGTTAAAACAGCGATGGACAATAATACTTCGAAAGTTCAGCATTCAAAGGATTAATAGTCTGTCTGATATACAAGTAAATATCTAAAGCTAATTCTAGTGCCATTAAATAATGTTATGCTGGTCATAACATCTGACAGAGTTTCATTGTACATGTATAATATATATTTTCATAGTACATTACCATTGTACGTCATATCCGCTTTACATGTATTCGCCGTACATTCAATCGTATGCCTGATAATTGAATGAGTCGTATAACTGGTTTGGTGGCAATTTTAGGAAAACAATAATTTAAAGTCTTTTTATAAAATTTAAATGATATAGTTACTAAAGTCTTGCTTTCAACCATCAATCGCTTTCATTCATTAGAGAGGGCATTTAATCTATTTACACAGGAGGACCAGGCCAGGTAGCTCATCTAGCCCCCACCTATGCTGCTGTGAATGCATTGTGCATTCTAGGCACAGAGGAGGCATACAGAGTAGTAGACAGGTAGGTATATAGGAGCAGCCCTGTCAGTTAAAGTTTTTCCCTGTTCGATATTCTTGTAAGAAATCATGATATGTATATTTATTAGCTGAATTTTTATAATGTAAGATTTTCAAGGGAATTTTTTGCTTTGACAAAACCTGCAGATATTGGTCTATTTCATGTCATAAGCAAACAGAGCAGACACTGATCAAACAGCTCCTACCGGAGCCATCTGATCTGGGTCTGCTCTGTTTGCAGTGGTGTGAAAAAGTGTTTATATGAAGGAATGGTTGTGTTCAAGGTTATGAAAACAGTGTAGCAAGTTGGTGTGTTTTTAATTTGGTGTCTATTCAAGGTCAATACATGTACTTTATTTTTTTTCAACATTTCAAAGATGTAGATTAGAGAAATTTCCAGGAAGTCTGGTAAAATGTCTATATTTTTCTCCAACTGACTGTATCTTGTTGGTACTGACGGGAGTTACCTCTCCATTAAAGTCTATTACATTATACCTTTACTAACATAAATACATTGTCCTAAAAAGTGGACACAACTCATTATTAACCCTTTCCCTGTTCTATGTGTGTTTCAAATTTCAATACCTATTGAATATTCATGGAAAAAATAATTGCAACAAAATATGGAATGTGGAACTTTGTAGCCATTTTAGAAAGTAAAGAAACAGAACTTTCGAATCCCATTAGCAAACAGAGCAGACCCTGATCAGACGGCTCCTATAGGAGCTATCTGATCTGGGTCTACTCTGTTTGCAGATGCGTGAAAACATGTCTATATGAGGGAAAGGGTTAAATGGAGAAATGAAGCAGCTATTCTTTATAATAAAAGGTTTTATTTATGCATGTTATCTGTGTCTCTGAAATGAACAATCCCATACTTTCTCAATTTTATGATTAACTCTTAAAATGCCATGGGCATAAAATTTGTAATAAGCTTTAAAAATAGTTTGCGTCAAGATATCAAGTAATTTCGTTTCTGATGAGAATCTTAACTATTTTACTCATAAACAAGGAAATGTTTTCCTGTGACATAAACTTCAGAATCAGATCTATATTATTCTTTAAGCAAACTGAGCAGAACCTGATCAGACAGCTTGTATAGGAGCTGTCTGATCTGAGTCTCCTCTGTTTGCAAGGGTGACAAAAGTCATCTATATGAAGGAAAGAGTGCACTTCGCAGGCACTTACTGATTAAACATAAGAGTGTTAAAAAAGCAAGTGGTTGATTAATGCTGGGAAAAATGATGCAGACAGTCCCTTTCTGCATTACTTTTGTCCTGTATTAAACTACCACCTGCCTTAAAGACCCAGAATTGATTCAGAGTTGGATGTTCCCTGTTTTCATGTATGGCAAGTTTATTTAACCCTTTACTCCATAAATCGCCTTTCTACACCTTTGCAAACAGAGTAGACCCAGATCAGATGGCTCCTATAGGAGCCATCTGACCAGAGTCTGCTCTGATTGCTTATGATATGACATAGATATAATTCTACAGTTTCTGCCATGGCTTAAACTGTCTGTGTCCATGCCCCCATTGTTACAATAAATCTGATTAATATTCATGATGTCATTCTTTCTTACACAAATATTCATGGAGTAAAGGGTTGATAATTCTGAATTTTGTCTGTTATTTTCAGAGAGAAACTTTATGACTGTCTTATGAGGTTAAGAACAAACCATGGCTCTTTTAGAATGCATGAAGGAGGAGAAGAGGATATCAGGTATTGAGAGAACTAACCCTTTCCCTGTAATAACTTATAATGTTATATGGAAGGTGGAACATTGTAGCCATTTTAGAAAGTAAAGTAAGAGGTCTGTCAAATTCCATTAGCAAATAGAGCAGACCTTGATCAGACGACTCCTATAGTATAGGAGGAGTCTTATCTGGATCTACTCTGTTTGCAAATGCGTGAAAAGGTGTTTATATGAAGGAAAGGGTTAATACTTTGTTCTTATCTGAGTGTTACATAGGGTTATAATTAGATAGAGTTGTGCCCCTTGAGTTGACAAACTTTATGTAGCTGCTCTTGTAATACTTTTGCAATATCCTGCTATAGTAAAACCTCTCTATAATGGCCACTTAATTGCAACAAGTAGTTTGTATTAAAGGCAGGTGGCTGCTTAAAGCAATGTGAGAGAAAAACTGTTTCACTTTCACCTTGCTTTAAACAGCCACCTATCCTTAATACCAACTAATTAACACAATTTAGTGGTCGTTATGGAGAGGTTTTACTGTATAGTGCTTTTTATGCTGTCCGACAAGGCACATCTAGGGGCACATTATTTTTGGGCTGACTGATTTTTAGTCTGTCCAAAACTTTAGCCTTTGCCATTACTTTTGAACTTTTACAAGTAGAGATTCATACTGGCATGTATATTAAAGTGAAAGTCCCTACAATATACACATATTTTCAAAACCATCATAAAACTTGGTATTTGTTATCTTCAATCATTATTATGAAGATTGTCAATTTGAACCTACCTGGTATATAGAGAAATGCCCCTGTGATACAAATTAAACCGGTTACATCTGTACTTAAATTTTTGTTCTACAACAAAATATTATCAACCTTGTCGAACACAGTAAACAAAACTAAAACCAATCCGAATAAATACTAATACATTGGCAGATAAAATTGGGTCCTCGATATCAAGCACATTAAAGTTTTGTCTTCTTCGGCATTTATTCAATTGGTTTTCTTGCGATATACTTCTTTTCAGCATATAAATAAATGATTTATGTAATTGTAAGGCATTTTTAAAACACATTGCAAGTAGAGACTTTCACTTTAACCTAATGAAGCTGCAATTTTAAAGTGTTGTCCATTCAAGGTCATACTTGGAGGTCATAGGTCAAAATAGCTATCATTTTGTGTCCAGCATATTATATTGCTTAATCCTTTCGCTCATATAAACGTGTTTTCACGCATCTGCAAACAGAGTAGACCCAGATAAGGCAACTCCTATAGGAGCTGTCTGGTCAGGGTCTGCTCTGTTTGCTAATGGAATTTGATAGATTTGTTTCTATACTTTCTGAAATGACTACAATATCCAACCTTCCATATTTCATTATAACTATTTTGTCCATGAATATTCAGTAGATATTGAAATTTGAAAATAAACATAGAACAGGGAAATGGTGAACAAACATATCTTGTTTTGCAGTAGAGTTAGGCTTTTGAATTGTTCTAAATGGAGATACTGTAAACTGTATTTACCTGAAATATTTTGACACAGTCTTTCTCCTCCACCAGTTTGTAAAGCTGAATAATCAATTCAGGGTGACCTGGGTATGCGAATATTTGCCTATTAAAGCTTGACTGGTTAAATTTAGAGTAACCTCATTACCTTGAATCATGTTTGTTTTATTTTGTATTTGCGTGTTTATTGTGATTTCTTCTAGTTACCCTAATTACCCAAATATTCTGAACCCAATCTCTCTTCTCAATTTGTACAGTAAGTCAGTTTGACACCATTTTGATAACTTTAACCCTTTCCTCCATAAATACGCCTTTCTAAGCCTCTGTAAAAGTCACTTTGTGAAACCATTGTGATAAATAGAGCAAATGCTCTATTTGTCACAATGGTTTCAAAACTGCAGAATTCTAAAATTTTCCTTTTCTCTAGTTAATGCTCCTTTTCGGTAAATTTAATTTTTTTATGCAAAGAGGTAGGATCTAAAAATAGCCTATGAGGGAATGGGTTAAATTAGTCTGACATAGTAGCAAACAGTGCAAATCCTAACCAAACAGCTCTTGAAGGAACCATTTGATCTTGGTCTACACTATTTGCCTAAATTTGTCTATCCAATAAAGGGTAATAAGAGTATGTGTATGTTTCAAACTGGCTGAGTTTTTCTTATTATTTGTACAGGGGGGCCTACTGTGCAGCAAGTGTAGCTCGACTGACTAACATCATGTCACAGGAACTATTTCAAGATTCACCACAATGGATTTCAAGGTAGGTGTGGTAGGTAGTAATCACAATGGTTTTAGGCTGCCAAGCTCAGAAGAGTAGATGTCATTTAACCCATTCCCTCATAAGCTAGTTTTAGACCCAGCCTCTGAATATATCTACCGAAAAGGACTATTTACTAGAAAAAAAGGGAAACTTTACCATTGTGTTGTTTTGAAACCACTGTGATAAGTAGAGCATTTGCTCCATAGGAATGAATGCTCTATTTATCACAATGGTTTCAAAAAGTGGCTTTTACAGAGGCGTCTCAGGGAATGGGTTAAAGAAATTGTAACTTCAAATCTATTTTTAGCTCCTGTGTACTTACGCAAAAAACTGGACCCTTTTATATAAATCAGATAAAGGCTCACCTGCAGATCATGCCATTGTTGTTTAACCCATTCCATTATAGGCTATTTTTAGATCCTACCTCTTTGAATAAATCTACCGAAAAGGAGCATTAACTAGGAGAAATGGAAAATTTTAGAATTTTGTAGTTATGAAACCATTGTGATAAATAGAACATTTGCTCCTAAGGAGCAAATGCTCTATTTATCACAATGGTTTCAAAAAGTGACTTTTACAGAGGCGTAGAAAGGCATATTTATGGAGGAAAGGGTTAAATCTGTATTTAACTCATGTGACCTACCTATGCAAAGGACTGGAAACGTTTATATTATATTGATAGAGGTTCATCTGTAGATCATACCTGTGAATTATGGTGGAAAACCATTCTGACAGTAGTGTAAGCGCAAATGTCATTTAAGAATTGCTCATTAAAATCTAGTTTTATTTCAAATTACTAACTTTCAGGGCTCAAGCAAGAGGGTGATTTGGGAAAAAATGTCTCCCTAATCTCACTGACTTCTCCCTGTTTTTGAGCTGAGGGAGAAGTTTTAATATATAGAACATATAGGGAGATATAAAGTCAGGACCAAAACTTCTCCCTGAACCCAACTAAACTTCTCGTTCATGGAGAACTCAAGCTTGAGCCCTGACTTTATATGCACTGAACAGCTACAATTTATATAAATCTGATAAAGGGTCACCTGCAGATAATTCTTGTGACATTTTGTGAAAATCAAGTCAGTGGTTTAAGAGATGTCATTTATCTCAAGTGATCTTATGTAATGGAACAGAACTGTTTATATTACTTTGACAGAGGGTCAGCGGAAGATCATTCATGTGAAGGGAAGTCCTTTTCTGGTTCAGGGGCAGCTGTCATTACTGTATAAAATTATACTGTAGATATAGTTCATTAAAGTAGATTTTACACACACACGCACACAAACAAGGTGGGAGTCATACAGCCTTGCTCATGTCCATCCGTCCATAAATCTTGTGTATCCAACTGCTCATACACCTATGGCAGATTTACTTAAAACTTTTACAGATGTACAACATAAATATGTAGATGTGGGTAAAGAACGGTATGGAATTGAATCAAACCCATAAAATGTGGACTTGCCGTACACCATAACCATGTTTCTTAACCCTTTCCTCCATAAACACACCTTTCTACGCCTCTGTAGTAATCACTTTCTGAAACCATTGTGAAAAATAGAGCATTTGCTCCTTCGGAGCAAATGCTCTATTTATCACAATGGTTTCAAAACTACATAATTCTAAAATCTTTCTTTTCTCTAGTTAATGCTCCTTTTCGGTAGATGTATTCAAAGAGGTTGGATCTAAAAATAGCCTATGGGGGAATGGGTTAAGAGCTAGCCCCAAAATTCAGTGTGTTAACCCTTAGGTAAATTTGTTATAACTTTTATCAACAGTTTGGATCTAAATGTTTAACCCTTTCCTGAATGAATATTCATATAAGAAATAACAACGTCATGAATATTAATTAGATTTGTTTGCTATGATAGCACATTGATACATGAATTTTTGGCCAAGGCAGTCTGTAGAATCATCTATATTATATCATAAGCAAACAGAGGGTAACAAGAGATGGCTCCTACAGGAGCTGTCTGATCTGGATCTGGTATGTTTACAAAGGTGTAGAAAGGCGTATTTATGGAGAAAGGGTTAACATAACATATGACTTGGTGTTTACCATCATCTTCAGTTATCGCCTCACTCTGTGAAGAGTATTCTCGCGATACGGTTTAAAACTCATGTGCAACTGCCTGGTGGACTATGTACATAGGATAAAAACTGTTTAAAAATGGACAGTGTCATCTACAGGGTGCTGATGCCATCAACAGTGGTCTTGAAACCTTCGAGTGTTGGCTGGCTCACAGCATGTATTGGTAGGTGGTTCCACAGGAAAATGGTCGCAGGGAAGAAGCTGGATTGATAGGCAGATTTAGAGCTAGATATCTGGGTAAATTGTTGGTCGTGTAATCTGGAAGATCTTGAGAGGTGGAGAGGAGGAGTGGGTGAAACATCGACTTGGCATCTCTTCAAGATGCTGACTGTTTTAAACTCGGATTGATTTTGAAAAGAAATAGAAGACATTCCTAGTTTTTGAAAATTAGAGCAGTGGAATGAATTTGTAGATAAACATGTTTACAGGCTAGAGGTTTTTTATCCAGATGTCAGACATATGAAGGAGGCTTTGGAGGCTGCCCTGGCATGGAGGCCCATGGGGGTTACTCCTTCTGTGGTATAGCAGCCCTGACTTTACTGAACAAGACTAACCTGTGTGATACTAAAAATTTACTAGTAAGTGACAACTATATTACAGCAATACATGCTTAACCCTTTACACCATGAATATTCATGTAAGAAATTATGACATCATGAATATTAATTTTTTGAAATGTAGCATGAATACAGGAATTTTTTTACCATGGCAGAAACTGTAGAATCATGTCATCTGATCTGGGTCTACACTGTTTGCAAAGGCATATTTATTGGGTAAAGGGTTAATGGTTGTTCTGCATGGTTAACCCTTTCCTCATATAAACGCCTTTTCACGCATTTGCAAATAGAGAGACTCCTATAAGAGCCGTCTGATCAGGGTCTGCTCTGTTTACTTTTGACATGATATAGATCTGATTGTACAGTTTTTGTCAAAGCAAACAATTCCCTTGAAATGTTTATATTATAAAAATTGTGCTAATAAATATTCACGTTGTCATTATTTCCAACATGAATCCAAAACAGGGAAAGAGTCAATGTAAGCTGCAAATATTAATCTTTTTCCCAACAGAATTCCTTTCCATTTATTGCCATAACTAATGATCAGAATGTGAAACGTTTTAGATGAAATGATGAGTAACTCAGTAATTTCAGTCTGACTGTCGGCAGAGGTAATTACAAACTTGTGTATATCGTCACACAGGGATTTGTTTGTACATACAGTGATATCTTGTTACACTTTGCGCTAGACATCCCCAAAACCACACTGTTGTTATGTTTTATGATCAATCATCATGTCTGTACAAACAATACAGTAAACCCTCCCTATAACGACCACTTATTTGTGTTCATTAGTTGGTGTTTTGGGCAGGTGGTTGCTTAAAGCAAGGTGAAAGTAAAACAGAACGCTCCTATAGGAGCGTTCTGTTTTACTTTTACCTTGCTTTAAGCATCCACCTGCCTTTTACATAAAATACTTGATGTAATTTAATGGTCGTTATAGAGAGGTTTTACTGTATATGATTGTCTAATGATTGACAAATAGTATTTTTGTCTCAGAGTTGTTAACTCTTATATACCAAACAAATCACTGAAACAGTTGATATTCTACTGAGAGCTCACTCAAGTATAAGTAATAACTTCAGATATGTATTCAAATTCTTTCTTAATCCTGAAGAAAGACTTAAAGTTTCTTTAAGAACATTGTATTGAACATGCTTCAAAATATCTATTGTCATTCCTTACTAATGATCATCAACTTTATCTTAGGTAAGAGACAGACTTGATATTTGTTTAATACATGTACAGTAAAACCCCTCTAATGCGATCACTTAATGAATAAACATGGCTGTCTTTATAAGCAAGTGGTTGCTTAATGCAGGATGAAAGTTGTGCAGAAAGCTCCTATAGGAGCTTTCTGCATAACTTTCATCCTGCATTAAGCTTTTGCCACTGAATTAAACCCCCTTTTGCTGGTCGCATTAGAGAGGTTTTACTGTATATGATTGAACCCTTTCCATCATATAAACACATTTTCATATGTCTTTGCAAACAAAGTAGACCCAAATCAGACAGCTACTGTAGGAGCTGTCTGATCAGGGTCTGCTCTGTTTGCTAATAGAATGTGATATATCTGGGCTAAACATTTCAAATAAAATCAGTTACAGAATTTTCAGATCAATTAAACAATTTTCCATTGCCAACAAGCAGATGAAATCACTTAGTCTACTACTGTTTGTTGATCTGAGGTTTGTATTTTATGTAAACCAATGTGTTTTAACCCTTTCCTCCATATAAACGCCTTTTCATGCAAACAGAGTAGGCCCAAATCAGATGGCTCCTGTAGAAGCTGTCTGATCAGTGTCTGCTCAGTTTGCTAATGGAATTTGATAGATATGTTTCCTTCAGATTCTAAAATGGCTACAATATTCCATCTTCCATATTTCATTATAACTATTTCGTACAGACATTTTCAGTAGGTATTGAAATTTGGTCAAAATATAGAACAGAGAAAGGGTTAAGTGTTGCAATGCTAAAGTTTATACATGTACTGACTTTCACTAGCGATGGACCATCAATAGACAGATGAGGTATGAGGGGGGATTCCAGGGTCGCACAAACAAGCTAGTGGATGGCTGTTATTCCTTCTGGCAGGGTGGAGCCTTTCCCCTAATACACATGGTCCTCTCCATGCAAGGTAAGAGCTGATTGATAACACCCAGTTATACTCTAATATGTGGTTCAATTGTCCCCATTCACCTCTGTCTTGTGCAATCACTCCTATCTTATGTGTTCACCTCTATCTTATGTGTTCACCTCTGTCTTACATGTTCACCTCTATCATGTGTATTCACCTCTATCTTACATGTTCACCTCTATCATGTGTATTCACCTCTGTCTTACATGTTCACCTCTATCATGTGTATTCACCTCTGTCTTACATGTTCACCTCTATCATGTGTATTCACCTCTATCTTACATGTTCACCTCTATCATGTGTATTCACCTCTATCTTACATGTTCACCTCTATCATGTGTATTCACCTCTGTCTTACATGTTCACGTATATCTTGAGCAATCACCTCTATATTATGTGTTCACCTCTGTCTTAACCCATTACCTGTTCCATATCCATGCAAGAAATAATGACATGATTATTTATTAACCTCTTAAGTGTTCACCTCTGCCTTAGGTGATCACCTCTGTCTTGTGCTCTGGGTGAGCTTTTGTGATCGCCTGATGTCCGTCGTCTGTCGGCGTGCGTCGTCAACAATTTGAACCTTTAAAAATCTTCTCCTCTGAATCTATAGGGTTCTCAGCTTTCATCTTTGGCACATAGCATCACCTTTAGGTCCTCTACAAAAGTTATATAAATTATGCCCCTTGGGTCAAAATTGGCCCCGCCCCAGGGGTGGCCAGTTTTCAATAGAAACATATATTGAAACTGAAAATCTTCTCCTCTGAAACTGGAAGGTTCTCAGCTTTCATATTTGGCACATAGCATCATGTTCAGGTCCTCTACAAAAGTTATATAAATTATGGCCCTAGGGTCAAAATTGGCCCCGCCCCAGGGGTACATTTTTCTCTATAGGAACATATAGTGCAAACTTTGAAAATCTTCTTCTCTGAAACTGGAAGGTTCTCAGCTTTCATATTTGGCACATAGCATCATGTTCAGGTCCTCTACAAAAGTTATATAAATTATGGCCCTGGGGTCAAAATTGGCCCGCCCCAGGGGTGGTCAGTTTTCTATAGAAACATATAGTGAAAACTTTGAAAATCTTCTGCTCTGAAACTGGAAGGTTCTCAGCTTTCATATATGGCACATTGCATCATGTTCAGGTCCTCTACAAAAGTTATATAAATTATGCCCCAGGGGTCAAAATTGGCCCCGCCCAAGGGATAACCAGTTTTCAAAAGAAACATATACTGAAAACTTTGAAAATCTTCTCCTCTGAATCTACAGGGTTCTCAGCTTTCATATTTGGCACATAGCATCATGTTCAGGTCCTCTACAAAAGTTATATAAATTATGCCCCTGGGATCAAAATTGGCCCCGCCCCAGGGGTGGTCAGTTGTCAATAGAAACATATAGTGAAAACTTCTCCTCTGAAACTGGAAGGTTCTCAGCTTTCATATTTGGCACATAGCATCATGTTTAAGTCCTCTACAAAAATTTATATAAATTATGCCACTGGGGTCAAAATTGGCCCACCCCAGGGCCGGCTAGTTTTCTATAGAAACATATAGTGAAAACTTTGCAAATCTTCTCTTCTGATTGTCTGGTGAGCGCTTCAGGGCCATTCTGGCCCTCTTGTTTTGTGTTACCTTATGTATTCACCCATCTTATGTGTTCACCTATTACATCTTTCATAAGTTCATAAGTTGTTTTATTTAGTGTGATGGTCTCAGTACAGAAGTTTAGCAATGTTTTGCTTGCCAAAATCATGCAGGTAGTATTTATTTTAAGCTCATGTATTCTATCTCATGCACCATGTTGTAAAAATATCTCAGTGCAAAAAAAAGGCAGCTAATGAAAATTATATGATAAAGTTCATGTTAATATTTCTCCTACATTAATTGTTTAATGCATTAATCTGCAACAATGGCTAAGGTATGGAGAGGAAGAAAATTAAATGACTTATTCCGTGGCAGTCTTCAATAATGAATTTTCACTATCATAGACAATGCCATATGATCCATGCTTTGATAGAAAGGAAAATTAAAATCACTTATATGCAACTGAACCGCACAGTACTGAATATAAACAACAAAACAGTAATTTATGCACATGTGTAGGGGTATAACAAGTGTTCATACTACCTTGCTTGAAAAGCTGACTTTTGTGACGACTTTGTTGAATGTCGGACAAGGGATCATGAGTTGGTGAGTTCAAACACTGATGGGGCTGTTCAGATTTACAAGTTATCCAATACATTTAGGGGTTCATCTAGCTGCAACTTTTGAGCATCTTTTGTGAAAGTTTGGGACCATTAATGTTTGGGTTTATCCAGATGACACATCTTGGAAAAGAGGGGAGTAATATAGTAGCAGGGGTTTAACATCATGTATACTGCTTCATTGTGAAAGCAGGCTTTTGTGGCAACATGTTAGAATGTCTGACTGTGGAACTCAAAATTGTAAGTTCAAGCCATTAAGATCTTGCCGCAAAACCCATTACACATGTATTTAAAGTGTGAAATTTCTGAAGCAGTTTAAAAACTGCAGAATTCAAATGAATGATAATTTGTGAAGTACCTACCAAAGAATGATAGAAGATTACAGTTATTCAGAATTCTAACACTTAGCTCTTTTCTCCATAGAGATGCCTTTTGGCACCTTTTGCAATCAGGGTAGACCAAGAATAGATGGCTCATAGGTGCCATGTGGTCAGAGTTTGCTTAACCCATTCCCTCATAGGCTATTATTAGATCCAACCTCTTTGAATAAATCTACCGAAAAGGAGCATTCACTAGAGAAAAGGAAAATTTTAGAATTTTGTAGTTCTGAAACCATTGTGATAAATAGAGCATTTGCTCCATAGGAGCAAATGCTCTATTTATCACAATGGTTTCACAAAGTGACTTTTACAGAGGCGTAGAAAGGCGTATTTTATGGAGGAAAAGGTTAATATGAATTAGCATTAGTCTATTTTTACAGTTTCTGCCATGGTAAAATTCCCTTGTTCATGATGCCATTATAAAATTCAGCTGATTAATCTTCATTAATTCTGACATGAATATTCATGGAGTAAATGGTTAAGTGTTTGTTGAATAAAACAATTAATGTCTTTTATAGAGGATCCTGCTTTAAGTGCAGAGAAGTGGTTGTTCAATCAGAAGGCTTTACAGGAGTATCTCCTTGTGTGTTGTCAATACCCTGGTGGTGGCATGATAGATAAACCTGGCAGGTAAGATTTGGATTGCTGTGGTTTGGTCACAATGTGATACAAGGTTTGAGCAGTGTGTAACAGTAAGAGGATACAGTGATCACTAGTTCCTCCAAGTGCTCCAATTTCATAGCATATACGCTATTTTATGAGCCTCAGGCCGAAATCATGTATTTGAGTTTCCAATACAGCAACCAGTGGATCAAACTGTTTCACTAGAGATCATATGAACACTATGTTAGCGAGTAAACCACACTATGACATAAGCGTTTATGGAGCTCCAAAGCGTTTTAACCCTTTCCCTCAAAGAAATGCTTTTTTCACATGTTTGCAAACAGAGTAGAAACAGATCAGATGGCTCCTATAGGATCAGGGTCTGCTCTGTTTGCTAAATGAAAGTATAATAGATCTGTGTACAGTTTCTGCTATCAAATACCAAATATCCTTTGTATGCATGCCTATATAAAAGAATAAAATATTCCGCAAATAAATATTCATTATTCCTGATATGAATATTCATCAGGGAAAGGGTTATTTAATGCAGACTAGAAATACAGTAAAAACCCCTCTAATGCGACCACCAAAAATGGGCATAATTCTGGGTGGCAGAGGCAGGTGTTAGCCTAATGCAGGATGAAAGTTATGCAGAAAGCTCCTACAAGCAACCACCTGCTTATAAAGGCAGAAATGTTTTATTCATTAAGTGGTCACTGCTGTATATACATAGGACAGGGATGCCCCCACTTATGGATGACTGTGTAGCTATGATGTGGATTATGACAAGGGCAATAACTCTAGTGTTACTGAGTGCATATCTTAACCATACCCCACCCAGGTGTGCAAGTTCACATCATGATCAACCATCCAACAAACTTTCATGACTTTCCTTTTCCCTGTTCTTTGTTTATTCCAAATTTCAATACATACAGAATATTAATGGACAAAATAGTTATAATGAAATATGGAAGATAGAACATGTAGCCATTTTAGAAAGTAAAGAAACAGAACTATTAAATTCCATTAGCAAACAGAGCAGACCCTGACCAGATGGCTCCTATAGGAGCCATCTAAATGATCTTGTCTTGGTCTACTCTGATTGCAAATGTGTGGAAACATATTTATATGAAGGAAAGGGTTAAATATATTTGAGATGAGTACAGCAAGAAATTGAGACAAAGGGATGGACTAAAGAAGACACAGAATTATTCAGTATCTCATCAGGATCTCCAATCTGTTTGCAAAGTAATCTCATATTCACTGCTAGGATGCACAGACTTATTGGGTATTTACGTGTTTTCACGCATTAATAATGCAGAAAGCTTCTTTTGCAGATTTTTAGCTCACCTGAGCCAATGGCTTAGGATGAGCTATTGTGACCGCGATGTGTCCGTCGTCTGGCGTCCGGCGTCTGTCGTCCGGCGTCCGGCCACATTTTCAAACGACATCTGTGAAACTGCTGACCCGATTACAACGAAATTTTGTCAGAAGCATCTGTGGCTAGGGGGAATGAAACATTGTTCACATTATGAACCCCGGGCCAAAAATGGCCCCGCCCAAGGGCTTATCAGTTTTTCATAGGAAAATCTTTAAAAATCTTCTTCTCTGAAAATTTAAGGCCTAGACCTTTGATATTTGGTATGTAGCATGATCTTATGGTCCTCTACAAAGATTTTCAAATTCTTACCCCATGGCCAAAAATGGCCCCGCCCAAGGGCTTATCAGTTTTTTAGCTCACCAGAGCACAAAGTGCTCAAGGTGAGCTATTGTGATACCCCTGTGTCCGGCGTCCGTCTGTCAGTCTGTCCGCACTCACCAAAGGGTAGTTGTGTGACTTTTTCTAACTAGTCGCACAAGTAAAATCATTAACCTGGCCATCTCTTGTGACATTAACCTGGCCATTTCTTGTGACATTAACCTGGCCAGTTGTGGGACATAGGGTTAGGGTTAGGGTTAGCTTCCAGATCATTCTATTCCAAAGTTAGAGCCAAAAATAGTTTTACTTGTGGGACTAGTCCCACAAGAAAAGATCAAAGTGTCCGTCTGTCTGTCCGTCAACAATTTCAAACGACTTCTTCTCTGAAACCGACTGCCCAATTGTAACCAAACTTGGTCAGATACATACTGTGGTTGGGTGCTTCAAAAGTTGTTAAAAGATAGTGGGTGGGGCCATCGGTCTTGTTGCCATGGCAACTGTACACAATATCTAGAAAAATCTTCTTCTCCAGAATGACTTGTCCGATTTGAATATAGTTTTCACCAAAATGTTTCTCAGTTGATAGACTTTAAAAGTTGTTAAAAGAATTTTGATCCGGCAAAAAACATGGCCGCCAGAGGGCGTGGTCTTTTTAGCTCACCAGAGCACAAAGTGCTCAAGGTGAGCTATTGTGATACCCCTGTGTCCGGCGTCCGTCGTCCGTCTGTCCGTCTGTCCGTCAACAATTTCAAACGACTTCTTCTCTGAAACCGACTGCCCAATTGTAACCAAACTTGGTCAGATGCATACTGTGGGTGGGTGCTTCAAAAGTTGTTAAAAGATAGTGGGCGGGGCCATCTGTCTGGTTGCCATGGCAACTGTACGCAATATCTAGAAAAATCTTCTTCTCCAGAATGACTGGTCCGATTTGAATATAGTTTTCACCAAAATGTTTCTCAGTTGATAGACTTTAAAAGTTGTTAAAAGAATTTTGATCCGGCAAAAAACATGGCCGCCAGAGGGCGTGGTCATTTTTTCCATATATGGTAATATATGAAAATCTTTAAAAATCTTCTTCTCTGAAACTGTAAGGCCTAGACCTTTGATATTTGGTATGTAGCATGATCTTATGGTCCTCTACAAAGATTGTTCAAATTAAGACCCCCGGGCCAAAAATGGCCCCGCCCAAGGGCTTATCAGTTTTTCATAGGAAAATCTTTAAAAATCTTCTTCTCTGAAACTGTAAGGCCTAGACCTTTGATATTTGATATGTAGCATGATCTTATGGTCCTCTACAAAGATTGTTCAAATTATGACCCCCGGGCCAAAAATGGCCCCGCCCAATGGCTTATCAGTTTTTCATAGGAAAATCTTTAAAAATCTTCTTCTCTGAAACCATATGTCCTAGACCATTGATATTTGGTATGTAGCATGATCTTATGGTCCTCTACAAAGATTGTTCAAATTATGACCCCCGGGCCAAAAATGGCCCCGCCCAAGGGCTTATCAGTTTTTCATTGGAAAATCTTTAAAAATCTTCTTCTCTGAAACTGTAAGGCTTAGACCTTTGATATTTGGTATGTAGCATGATCTTATGGTCCTCTACAAAAATTGTTCAAATTATGACCCCCCGGTCAAAAATGGCCCCGCCCGAGGGCTTATCAGTTTTTCATAGGAAAATCTTTAAAAATCTTCTTCTCTGAAACTGTAAGGCCTAAACCTTTGATATTTGGTATGTAGCATGATCTTATGGTCCTCTACAAAGATTGTTCAAATTATGACCCCCGGGCCAAAAATGGCCCCGCCCAAGGACTTATCAGTTTTTCATAGGAAAATCTTTAAAAATCTTCTTCTCTGAAACTGTAAGGCCTAAACCTTTGATATTTGGTATGTAGCATGATCTTATGGTCCTCTACAAAGATTGTTCAAATTATGACCCCCGGGCCAAAAATGGCCCTGCCTAAGGGCTTATCAGTTTTCACAGGAAAATATTAAAAAATCTTCTTCTCTGAAACTGTAAGGCCTAGACCTTTGATATTTGGTATGTAGCATGATCTTATGGTCCTCTACAAATATTGTTCAAATTAAGAGCACTGGGCCAAAAATGACCCCACCCAAGGGCTTATTAGTTTTTCATTGGAAAATCTTTAAAACTCTACTGAAACTGTAAGGCCTAGACCTTTGATATTTGGTATGTAACATGATCTAATGGTCCTCTACAAATATGTAGCTGTGGCTTGTGGTCCTCTGCCAAGAATGTTTAACTTACGACCCTGACTACTGGGCGAAACTTGGCCCTGCCTCAGGGCTTATCAGTTTTTCATGGGGAAAATATAAATATTATTTTTCTCTGAAACCATAAGGCTTAGACCTTTAATTAATGGCATATTGCTTTGTCTTGTGGTTCTCTACCAAGGATGTACACATGATTTCTTGTGGTCAAAAATGGCCGCCGCCCCTGGGATTATATCTGGTGAGCGCTTTAGGGCCTCATGGCCCTCTTGTTTTCCATATATGGTAATATTGGCAAATCTTTAAAAATCTTCTTCTCTGAAACTGTAAAGCCTAGACCTTTGATATTTGGTATGTAGCATGATCTTATGGTCCTCTACAAAGATTGTTCAAATTATGACCCCCGGGCCAAAAATGGCCCCGCCCAAGGGCTTGTCAGTTTTTCATAGGAAAATCTTTAAAAATCTTCTTCACTGAAACTGTAAGGGCTAGAACTTTGATATTTGGTATGTAGCATGATCTTATGATCCTCTACAAAGGTTGTTCAAATTATGACCCCCGGGCTAAAAATGGCCCCACCCAAGGGCTTATCAGTTTTTCATAGGAAAATCTTTAAAAATCTTCTTCTCTCAAACTGTAAGGTCTAGACCTTTGATATTTGGTATGTAGCATGATCTAATGGTCCTCTACAAAGATTGTTCAAATTATGACCCCCGGGCCAAAAATGGCCCCGCACAAGGGCTTATCAGTTTTTCATAGGAAAATCTTTAAAAATCTTCTTCTCTCAAAGTGTAAGGCCTAGACCTTTGATATTTGGTATGTAGCATGAACTGATGGTCCTCTACATAGATTGTTCAAATTATGACCGCCGGGCCAAAAATGGCCCCGCCCAAGGGCTTATCAGTTTTTCATAGGAAAATCTTTAAAAATCTTCCTCTCTGAAACTGTAAGGCCTAGACCTTTGATATTTGGTATGTAGCATGATCTATTGGTCCTCTACAAAAGTTGTTCGAATTATGACCCCCGGGCCAAAAATGGCCCCGCCCATGGGCTTATTAGTTTTTCAAAGGAAAATCTTTAAAAATCTTTTTCTCTCAAACTAAGGCCTAGACCTAGACCTATGTAGTATGATCTTATGGTCCTCTACAAAGGTTGTTCAAATTATGACCCCAGGCCAAAAATGGCCCCGCCCAAGAGCTTATCAGTTTTTCATAGGAAAATCTTCAAAAATCTTCTTCTCTGAAACTGTAAGGCCTAGACATTTGATATTTTGTATGTAGCATGATCTTATAGTCCTCTACAAAGAACTTTCAAATTATGACCCCTGACCAAAAATGGCCCTGCCCACAGGCTTATCAGTTTTTCATAGGAAAATCTTTAAAAATCTACTAAAACTGTAAGGCCTAGACCTTTTATGTTTGGTATGTAACATGATCTAATGGTCCTCTACAAATATGTAGCTGTGGCTTGTGGTCCTCTGCCAAGCATGTTCAACTTGTGACCCTGACCACTGGGCGAAACTTGGCCCTGCCTCAGGGCTTATCAGTTTTTCATGGGAAAAATATAAAATATTATTTTTCTCTGAAACCATAAGGCTTAGACCTTTACTTAATGGCATACTGCTTTGCCTTGTGGTTCTCTACCAAGGTTGTATAAATGATTTCTTGTTATCAAAAATGGCCCCGTCCCTAGGGTTATCTCAGGTGAGCGCTTCAGGGCCTCATGGCCCTCATGTTTCTTTACATTTATCCTGTATTAAGCTATTGTCTTTTGAGTTGGCAGTTAAGAGAGGTTTTACTTTTGTATACAGTAATGATTTTGTTCCAGGGCTCGTGATTATTACCACACCTCCTATTGTTTGAGTGGTTTGTCTGTAGCTCAGCATTTTGCCGGTGGAAAACTCAGTCATGTATATAATATAGGACATGAAAACAATCTGCTGGTAAGTATTAGTTACCATCACTAGTATTTTTATGTTAGACCGAAATTGGTTTATTATGTAAGCAAACATCTATGAGTCATGACAAATTCACTCATAATTTGAATAAAGTTGATAGCAATTTAACAAGTTTTGATTTACCAGGTGCAATCAAATTTGTCCTAACCCGTTACTATACAGAGATGCCTTTTAACCCATTCCCTCATATTGACGACTCTGTAAAAATCACTTTATGAAACCATTGTGATAAATAGAGCATTTGCTTCTATAGGAGCAAATGCACTATTTATCACAATGGTTTCAAACTACAAAATTCTAAAAACTTTCCTTTTCTCTAGTTAATGTTCCTTTTCGGTAGATTTATTCAAAGATATTGTATCTAGAAATAGCCTATGAAGTAATGGGTTGATACGATGTAGGAGCCATCTGATCAGGGTCTACTTTGTTTGCATATGAAATTTCTGCCATGGCAAAAAAGTCATATACATGTACCATTATATAAATTCAGCTAAAAATATTCATAGTGCCAGGAATATTCATGAGTTTAAAGGTTAAGAGGCTGTTGAAAAGAAGTTTATTCTGTGCTTTTAACCCAAATAGATATGTTAATCAAATATTAAATCACTTTTGCCCATTTCCTCATACTTATGCCTTTTGACGCCTCTGTAAAAGTCACTTTTTGAAACCATTGTGATAAATAGAGGATTTGATCCATAGAAGTAAATGCTCTATATATCACAATGGCTTCATAACTGCACAGCTTTAAATATTTTCAGTAGATTTATTCAAAGAGGTTTAGTCTAAAAAAAGCATATCAGGGAATGGGTTTAGAACCAACCTGTTTTTTAATACATTGTACTTGATTGTTTCATTACAGCGACCAACTCATCCTGTATACAATGTGTGTGTAGAGAAAGTAGTACATGCAGATTTGTACTATCGCCATTTATCACATCCAAAACAGGCACCAGACCAGACACACTCCGATACATCAGAAAAACCCAGTGCATCTTCTTAAGACAATATATAAGGTGTTTTGCAGACTTTTCAGTGTAATTGGTTGCAATAGACAATACCAGGCTATGTTGATATTCCCCTTTCTATCACATGAAATCTTTCTTAACCTTTAACCCATTCCCTCATAAATTATTTTTAGACCCAACCTCTTTGAAATAAATCTACCAAAAAGTAGCATTTACTGGAGAAAAGGAAAATTTTAGAATTGCGTTGTTTTGAAACCATTGTGATAAATAGAGCATTTGCTCCTATGGAGCAAATGCTCTATTTATCACAATGGTTTCAAAAACTGATTTTTATAGAAGCGTCAAAAGTCCTCAATATGAGGGAATGGGTTAATGCACTGAGTATTTCATCTGCTCAAACCTCATCCTTGACATAAATGAGGTCCGAGTGTCAAACAGTTCGGATACAAATGAGATGCCTAGTTATTATTCATCGGACTAGGATCCAAAGATTTGCAAATGTTATAGTAATATTTCCATAGTATGCATATTTGAAATATGTTCAGACTGTATCCCAATAAGACTTTGACTTTATGTGACTTTACATTTACCTATATAGTCAAGCTGGAAACCAGTCATGGAACCAGTTATGTGGACTTAACCCTTTATTCCATAGATACACCTTTTTATGCCTTTGCAAACAGAGTAGACCTAGATCAAATGGCTCTTGTAGGAGCTATCTAGTCAGGTTCTGTCTCTTTTGCTTATGAAGTAATACAGATCTGATTCTACAGTTTCTGCCAAGGCCAAAATTTCCTTTGTTCTTGGTGATTATACAAATTCAGGTAATGAATATTCATCAAGTCATGACTTCTTGCATAACACATTCCCTCATATTGACGCCTCTGCAAAAGTCACTTGTTGAAACCATTGTGATAAATAGAGCATTTGCTCCTTTAGGAGCAAATGCTCTATTTATCACAATGGTTTCAAACTACAGAATACAATGGTTTCAAACTACAGAATTCTGAAATTGTCATTTTCTCTAGTGAATGCTCCCTTTCAGTAGATTTATTCAAAGTGGTTGGATCTAAAAATAGCCTATGAGGTAACGGGTTAAATGTTCATTGGGTAAAGGGTAAAGAGTATTTGTACTAGTATTCTTGTTGCTGGGCCAACAACTGAAAAGTGAAGTCTTTCAATTCAGCATTATAATCAGAAGCTTTTTGAATGTATGGGATGCTTCACCAGAAAAGGTATATTTAAGTTTAGGTCTCCACACAAATGGTAGACCCAAACAAACTGCAGCATTAGAGAAACCTTGTTTAATCAAGGTCTACACTGTTGTCAGATTATATAAATACATTAGAACCTGGTCAAAGTGACCATTCATTTATTGAACATAGGTGTCTTTAAAATCAGGTGGTTACAGGTAGTCCTATAGGAGCTTTCTGCATTACTTTTGACCTGCCTTAAGCTACTACCTGCCTTACTGACCCATACTTGGATGGTCACTTAAGACAGGTTCTGTTGTACTGCAGATTCTGTCAAACTATGTAGACTCTGATTGTGCTCCATATTACAACAGGTATATGTCTGGCTTGTCTGCTCAGTACATACATAGCATCATAAACAGTCTTTTTCTGATGGCACGTCTCATATATTGTTAACCCTTTAATAGATGAAAATTCATGTAAGACTACATATGATGAGTGTAATTCTTAACCCTTTCCCTCATACAAATGCTTTAACATGCATTTGCAAACAGAGCAGGCCCAGATCAGATAGCTCCTAATATACTATTATATGAATATTCAACAGGGAAAGGGTTGTTAAATCAAAGAAATATATTTGGAAAACATGGGTTTGGAAAACAGTAGTGGATCAGATATATTACATATAGGCAAAATGTACACTCTGTTTTCAAAGGCATAAAAAAGGCAGACTTATCAAGTACAGGATTATGGTTTTGATATTAAATGGTAGATCTTTATGTTTGTAACATCAAATAGTTTATGGAGTATTTTGTCAAACTTGGAAACACTTATAGCAAAGCCTGAGTTGTTCTGAAGTTCACTAGCGTTGATAGACTCTAGTAGCAATAATATTACAGATTATATTTTTATGTTTTTAAACAGTTTGGATCCAGATAGGATGCAAGAGTACTCCATCACGTCATCAGGATTCAAACTGTTTTACACTCTGCCAGTGTTTTTTAACCCTTTCCTCCATAATTTCACCTTTCTATGCCTCTGTAAAGGTCGCTTTCTGAAACCATTGTGATAAATAGAGCATTTGCTCCAAATGCTCTATTTATCACAGTGGTTTCAAACTACAAAAATTCCAAAAAAAATCCTTTTCACTAGTTAATGCTCCTTTTCGGTAGATTTACTCTAAGTGGATGGATCTAAAAATAGCCTATGGAGGAATGGGTTAAAGTAAATATTGTAGAATTAAAGCAGAGGACAATCTAGTAAATGATTTGGTGCTTTCCATGTTAACTTAACTCTTCACTCTATATACAGTAAAGCCCCTCGAATATGGCCGCCAAAAAGAGGTCTAATTCTGGGTATTAACCCTTTCCCTCATATAAACGTGTTTCCACCCATTTGCAAACAGAGTAGACCCAGATCAGACAGCTCCTAGAGGAGCCGTCTGATCAGGGTCTGCTGTGTTTGCTAATAAAATTTGATAGATTGGTTCTTTAGTTTATAAAATGGCTACAATATCCAACCTTCCTTATTTCATTATAACTATTTTGTCCATGAATATTCAGTACGTATTGAAATTTGAAACAAACACAGAACAGGGAAAGGGTTAAAGGTAGTTAGTAGCATAGTGCAGCAGTATAGGTATGCAACCACCTGCTAATAAGTCAGTCTCTCCTAGGCTATTTTTAGACCCAACCTCTTTGAATATGTCTACCGAAAAGGAGCATTAACTAGAGGAAGGGAAAAATTTAGAATTTTGTGGTATGAAACTATTGTGATAAATAGAGCATTTGCTCCTATAGGAGCAAATGCTCTATTTATCACAATGGTTTCATAAAGTGGCTTTTATAGATGCGCAAAAATGCGTCACTAGGAGATAATGTGTTAACTCTTTCCCTGTTCTATGTTAGTTACAAGTTTCAATACCTACTGAATATTCATGGACAAAATAGTATAATAAAATATGGAAGGTGGGATATTGTCACCATTTAGGAAACTAAAGAAATAAATCTATCAAATTCCATTAGCAAACAGAGCAGACCCTGGTCAGACGGTTCCTCTAGGAGCCGTTTGATCTGGGTCTTCTCTGTTTGAAAATGTGTGAAAAGTCGTTTATATGGAGGAAAGGGTAAAAGCCATATATATTTATTCATAAAGTGGTTGTATTAGAGGGGTTTTGCTGTATCAACATTTATGCATTTGAAAACAGAGTAGACCCAGATTAAAATGTCCCTATAGGAACTGCCTGATCAGGGGATGTTTTGTTTGTTTATGAAGTAATATAGATATGATTTTGGTTTCATCCACGGTAAAAAATCCCCTTGTTAAATTTAAGTTCATAAATATTCATGAGGAATTATTTCTTACATGAATATCCATGAGGTAATGGGTTAATTCCAACTAGAAATGTGTTCACAGCACACATGGTAAGAATGTGTAGCTTTGGTTTGTGACAAAGACTGCAAATATTTATGATTCTAGGTGGATATCATAAGTATGCAGAAAACTGGAGGCATATATGGTATAGTATCTTGATATAAATGTGCTTCATTAAGAAACAGGCTAGTTTAACCCTTTACTCCAGAAATAAGCCTTTCTATGCCTTTGCAGAGTAGACCCAGATCAGATAGCTCTTATAGGAACCATCTGATCAAGGTCTGCTCTGTTTGCTTATACTATGATATAGATCTGATTCTACAGTTTCTGACATGGCCAAAAGGTCCTGTGTTCATGTATCATTATAAAAATTAATCTAATTGATATTCATGATGTCCTTATTTCTTAATGTTACATGAATATTCTTGGAGTAAAGGGTTAAAGGTACTTGTTTGAATGCTTTGACACTTGGTATAGTGATTAACTATCAGATGTACTAGACAGATAGGTGATTTTGTTACCTAATTGACATTGTGACTCGTTATGTTTGATTTGTGTTATATGCTCAGCAGTTGTCCTCAGCAGATACATGTATTGCTTTAGTATTGAACCTTTAACCTGCAGCTGGTCAATCTGTGATTACCTTTACCAAGAGTTTTGATCCATATGAGAATTCAAGTGGTTCAGTGTCTCATCAAGATTCAAACTGTTTGTAAACAGTAGACCGAGATCAGATGGCACCTATAGGAGCCGTGCTGTTTGCTGATGAAATAATATAGATCTAATTCTACAGTTTGGAATTTACTCTAGCAAAAGTTCCATGTGCTAATATGTCGTTTTAAGAATTAATCTAATTGATACTCATGATGCCATAATTTCTTACATGAATATTAATGGAGTAAAGGGTTAAATCTTTTCCAAAAGTATTAACTTGGATCCTGATAAAATGCCAAGACAATTTTTATGCCCCGTTGATGATAGTCAGGGGGCATTATGTTTTGCACATGTCCACCCATATTGAAATTTAATCTAATTCCAGTACTAAACATATAACATAAGGTCTGCAACATATCTAAATAAAGCAGACCCTGGTCAGACAGCTCACACGGATTAGTCTGATTTGTGTCTACTCAAATTGCTTATCAAATAATATAGATATGATTTTACAGTTTCTGCCATGGCAAAAAAAGGTTGACATATTGACATGCCATAAAAATTATCAGCTTATCAATATCATGATGTCATTTTTTACATAAATATGCATTGAGTAGTGTTAAGATATGTATAGTGAAAGCTTGATCTATGAGAACTAAACTCACCTTTGAAATTCAGTAGTCTGTATTAAAGATTATCATGCAAAACCACATGTAGCCTTTAATATCAAACTGATTTAAAAATGGATATAGATTCTGAAAGCTCATACTGGACCCTGGTGACATTATGAACAATCTGTATACGGCACCATGGTGACCCCAAACAATCTACACGGCACCATGGTGACCCCCAAACAATCTGTTTACGGCACTGATTTACTGTACATGTATATTTGACTTGGTATAATTTTCAAATTGTGTCCATAATTTGAATATATTATAACAAGTGACAACAGATCAGAAGAGATTAGAAATTGGTCCATTATTATGAGAAAATTAGCCAACAGTGGCAAACATCACAACCTTACTTACCCAAGTATTCAAACACACAGTCAGTCTCCCTTCACCACTAGTTTGTTAACCCTTTCCCTGTTCAATATGTATGCAGGAAATTATGATATCATGAATATTTATTAGCTGATTTTTTATATTATAAACTTTTCATGGAAATATTTTGCTTTGACAAATAATCTAGAATCAAATCTATATATCATGTCAAAAGCAAACAGAGCAGACTCTGATCAGATGGCTCGTTTACCCTTTCCCAGTTCTGTTTACATGTATTTCAAATTTCAATACCTACTGAATATTCATGGATGAAATAGTTATAATGAAACAGGGAAGGTGGAACATTGTAGAGATTTTAGAAAGTAAAGAAACACATCTTTAAAATTCCATTAGCAAACAGAGCAGACCCTGATCAGACTGCTCCTATAGGAGCAGTCTGATCTCGGTTTACCCTGTTTGCAAATGTGTTTATATGAAGGAAAGGGTCAAAACAGCTGCAAGAATGTACATATCTAGAAAATGAGATTCAATGATTTGTATTTCCATCCTACCCTTTTATCTCATTTATATTCATTAAAAACATAGTGACATATGAATATTAATTAGCTGATTTTTTTACGGCTTATGAACACAGAAAGTGTAAAATCAGATCTATATAATTCCATAAGTAAACAGCAGACCCTTATCCGGTATAGAAACTGTCTGATCTAGGTCTACTCTGTTTGCAAAGGCATTTCTATCAGGTAAAGGGTAATCTGTAAAACGAATGAAAAGTAATTGTGCTCCTCAGTGGTTCAAAAGGCATACATTGTGAGCTGTCATTCCTGTCAAAATAGAAAATCAAATGGACTTTAACCCTTTCCTCCATTAATACGCTTTTCTACGCCTCTGTAAAAGTCACTTTATGAAACCATTGTGATAAATAGAGCATTTGCTCCTATAGGAGCAAATGCTCTATTTAATCACAATGGTTTCAAACAACAAAATTCTAAAAAAAAATCCTTTTCTCTAGTTAATGCTCCTTTTCGGTAGATTTATTCAAAGTGGTTGGATCTACAAATAGCCTATGGAGGTAAGGGTTAATATCTGATATGAATTGTTTGGGGTCAGACAGGTCCAGTAGTAGTTTATCCTTTACCTGTTCAATATTCATGTAAAAATAAGGAATCATGAATGTTTATTAGCTGAATTTTTATAATATAAATTTTCAATGGATTGTTTTGCTTTGACCAAAACTATAGGATCAGATCTTTATCATGTTATAAGGAAACAGAGCAGACCCTGATCAGACAGCTCCTATAGGAGCCATCTGATCTGGGTCTACTCTGTTTGCAAAGGTGAGAAAAAAAGTGTATACATCTACATGTATATAAAGGAAAGGGTTAAACCCATGTACACTGTGTCATATCAGTTTGACATATCTACATGTGTGACCAAACAATGAGTAGTTGTATGTTCATGTGTACACAAGAATGTATGAATAGAATTGAAATGAAGAATTCAAAGGTGATGCTAGGAGAGTTATCTTTTTGTTTGTATGAATGATTGCTTAGTTTTATACTACACTCAATTTCTTGGGTGAACTGTCAATAATGTATTTTGTCTGTGTAACAATAAAGACAAAAAAGCATCAGTAGTTTGGGATATTTTTATTTAGTTTTTCTCCAAGAAAACCAGAAATGTGTCCATAGAACATGATCTTCACTAGTGCATGTCTGTGTAGCTGTTTTATTGCCTATGACAAAGGCTATAACTTAACTGAGTGCATAACTTTACCCTTGGTTCACACAATGAACCTACATGACTAGTTCAAATGCTTTTTATATGTCAGAAGGTTCCTATTGTGGTATGGCGTGCTCCATTCCTCTGTCTGTCTGTCCCATTAGCAATTTCGTGTGTATATAACTCCTCCGTTATTATAAAATGGAATTTCCTTATTCTTGCCTAGATTATTGATAATAATGTGCAGTTGTGCATAACGGTAAGAAGAAAACTTTGAATGCATTCTCCCTACTAAAGTTATCTCCACTTATTTATTTTTCTTAGCAAATTCTTGCACGGATAACTTCCTTTATCATGCAGTGGCATTTCTTCATACTTGCATGGATGACCGATAGTGTTGTCAATAAACATAGGATAACTTGAAAAAGCATTATCCATTCTTGAGATATCTTTCTTTCTTATTTTCCCAGGCAAATTCTTGCGGGGATAATCCTTCATTGTTCAGTGGGATCTTTTCATACATTCATGGATGAATGATGTTTGATGTGTATTTGTGCATGAAGATGAGATAAATTTGGATTGCAGTATTTTTTCTGGAGTTATTCATTTCTTGTTTGGTTAAACCCTCATTCGATAGATTTTCTTCATACTCGCATGGATGGTTGATATTGATGTGTTGTTTAACACACGAATAAGATAATCCTTTATCCTTTCTTGGTTTATTTCCCTTTGTTTATTAGGGCCCCACATGAAAATGCGGGTGCCCTATAGTAGTCAGCTTATCCGTCCGTCTGTCCATTTTTGGTTTCCGCACAATATCTCATTAAGGAATGGTCCAATTTTCACCAAACTTGCTCACTTGATATCCAAGTACCTCGCATGGGTTCTGTGTTCGGAAATTTCCGCACATTTTTTTATACGCCCACCTAATAAAGGTGGTCGTATATTGTCATGGCCCTGTCCGTCCGTCCATTCGTTCGTTCGTTCGTTCATTCGTCCGTCAACATTTTGTTTGTCCGCTGTTTTCTGGGAAAACTATTTGACAGATATTAATGAAACTTCACACAAATGTTTAATGCATCAAGATCTGAAGCTGAGTCTATTCTGAGGTTCATTTGATTTTTCATTTCAGAGTTATGGCCCTTGTCCTAAAAAATATGCAAATAGTTTGTCCGCTGTTTTCTGGGAAAACTATTTGAGAAATATTGATGAAACTTCACACAAATGTTTAATGCATCAAGATCTGAAGCTGAGTCAATTCTGAGGTTCATTTGATTTTTCGTTTCGGAGTTATGGCCCTTGTATTTAAAAAATAATGCAAATACATGCAAATAGTTTGTCCGCTGTTTTCTGGGAAAACTGTTTGAGAGATATTAATAAAACTTCACACAAATGTTTAATGCATCAAGATCTGAAGCTGAGTTGATTCTGAAGTTCATTTGATTTGTCGTTTCGGAGTTATGGCCCTTGTCCTTAAAAAATATGCAAATAGTTTGTCTGCTGTTTTCTGGGAAAACTATTTGACAGATATTAATGAAACTTCACACAAATGTTTAATACATCAAGATCTGAAGCTGAGTCAATTATAATGTTCATTTGATTTGTCGTTTCGGAGTTCTGGCCCTTGTATTTAAAAAATAATGCAAATACATGCAAATAGTTTGTCCGCTGTTTTCTGGGAAAACTATTTGAGAGATATCGATGAAACTTCTCACAAATGTTTAATGCATCAAGATCTGAAGCTGAATTGATTCTGAGGATCATTTGATTTTTCGTTTCCGAGTTATGGCCCTTTTACTTAAAAGAAATAATGCAAATATATGCATATAGTTTGTCCGCTGTTTTCTGGCAAAATTGTTTGACAGATATTAATGAAACTTCATACACATGTTTAATGCATCAAGACCTGAAGCTAAGTCGATTCTGAGGATCATTTGATTTGTTGTTTCGGAGTTATGGCCCTAGCACTTAAAAAAATAATGCAAATCTATGCAAATATGAGGATGGCCATAACTTTTTCTTTTCATTTGAAATGATATTTACTTCAATTTCTTTTATATGGTTAAACCTTAATGTGAATTTTCACATATATTGCAGGGGTTTTGATATGTCATTTTATTCTAAAGTTATGGTCCTTGAACTTTGTGTGTTTGTTGCTTTGTTTGTCGGTCAACTTTTAATTTGTCTGTTGTTTTCTGGGAAAACTATTAAAATGATATAAATGAAACTTAACACAAATGTTTTAAGCAACAAAATTTGAAGCTGAGTTTATTTTGAGGTTCATTCAGTTTGTCTTTACAGAGTTATGGCCGTTGCACTTTACAAAAATCTGCAAAAATGAGGATTAGCTGTAACTTTTTTATTTAATAAAATATTTACTTCATTTTTTTTAAAAAATAGTATCACCTTAATATGGAAATCAAGATCTGAAGCACAGATTAGAAAATGTCAACACTTATAAGGCATGTTGAATCAGAGAAAGTTTGCAAGTGGGCGTATTATGTACCGTATGCGGTACTCTTGTTGTAAATTACGGGCATTTTAACTTAGGCTGCTGCGATCTGATTAGCCAATTGGTTTCCGCGCAATATCTCCTCCAGGAATGGTCAAATTTTCACCAAACTTGCTCAGTGTACTTTTTATCCAAATACCACGCATTTTTAGCTCACCTGAGCAAAGCTCAGGGTGAGTTTTTGGTATACTTGAATGTCCGTCGTGCGTCGTCAACAATTTGCTTGTGAACACTCTAGTGGTCACCATTTTAGTCTAATGTTCATGAAACTTGGTCAGAATGATTGTCTTGATAAAATCTCGGACGAGTTGGAAAGTGGGTCATGTGGGTTTATAAACTAGGTCACTAGGTCAAATGGTAGAAAAACCTTGTGAACACTCTAGAGGTCACATTTTCAGCCTAATCTTCATGAAACTTTATCAGAAAGTTTTTTTTCTAGAATTGATAAAATATTGGACGAGTTCGAAAGTGGGTCACGTGGGGTTTAAAAGTAGGTCACTAGGTCAAATAGTAGGAAAACCTTGTGAACACTCTAGAGGTCACATGTTTAGCCAAATCTTCATGAAACTTTGTCAGAATTATTGTCTTAATAAAATATCAGATGAGTTTGAAAATGGGTCATGTGGGGTTTGAAACTAGGTCACTTGGTCAAATAGTAGGAAAATCTTGTGAACACTGTATAGGTCACATATGTGGCCAAAAATTCATGAAACTTGATCAGAATGATAGTTTTGATAAAATCTTGGACGAGTTTGAAAGTGTGTCACATGGGGATAAAAACTAGGTCACTAGGTCATACACTAGAACAATTTTGTAAACATTTAAGAGGTCACATTTTTAGCCAAATCTTCATGAAACTTGGTCATAATAATTGTCTTGATAAAATCTCAAACGAGTTTGAAAATGTGTTATGTGGGGTTAAAAACTAGGTCACTAGGTCAAATAGTAGGAAAACTTTGTGAACACTCCAGAGGTCACATTTATTGCCAAATCTTCATGAAAATTGGCCAGAATGATTGTCCTAATAAAATCTTGGACAACTTTGAAAGTGGGTCATGTGAGGTCAAAAAGTAGGTCACTGGGTCATATCTTAGAAATCTAGTTTACACTCCAGTGGCCACATTTTTAGCCCAGTCTTTCTCAAACTTGCTCAGAGTGTTTGTCTTGGTGATATCAAGGTTAAGTGTGATCATGGGTTGGGGGGAATAAAAAGTAGGTCACTAGGTCAAATCTTAGAAAAATTACTCTAGAAGGCACAATCTTCATTGGTCAGAATCATTGTCTTGATAAAATCAATATACTAAATCTTTTAAAATCTTGTTCTGCAGAACCACTGCTCATGATCCACTATCAACATTGTTCAAATATTGTCCCTAAGGTCAATATTGGCCCTACCCAAAGGCTACCCAGCAAAAATCTTAAATCTATGGTAATCAGGTGAGCGATTAAGGGCCATCTTGTTTTTATAAATTACGGGCATTTTAACTTAGGCTGCTGCAATCTGATTAGCCAATTGGTTTCCGCGCAATATCTCCTCAAGGAATGGTCCAATTTTCACCAAACTTGCTCAGTGTACTTGATATCCAAATACCTCGCATGGGTTTTGTGTTGGGCAATTTCCGCACATTTTTCTTAAAATTACGGGCATTTTCACTTAGGCTGCTGCAATCTGATTAGCTGATTGGTATCTGTGCAATATCTCCTCATGGAATCATCCAATTTTCAATAAACTTGCTCAGTGTACTTGGTATGCCTATATTATTGGAACCAATAGGCCTAGGGCTTCCATACTTAGTATGACAATGCCAACATTTTTGCCCTTATGACCTTGACCCTGACCTACTTTTGCAAAAATCTTTAAATGCCTATAACATTTGAACAAACGGACCTAGGGCTTCCATACTTGATATGCACCATTCTTGTGTCAAGACCTTTCCAACAATATCATTGTTTGCCCTTCTGACCTTGAGTTTGACCTACTTTTGCAAATACCTTTAAATGTCTATATTATTGGAACCAATATGCCTCTAGAGGGCTTCCACACTATTGTATGAACATGCCAACATTTTTTGCCCTTCTGACCTTGACCTTTGACCTACTTTTGCAAAGAACATTAAATGACTATAACATATGAACCAATGGACCAAGGGCTTCCATATTTGGTTTGCAACTTTTTTGTGTTCAGATCTTTCCAACAATAACATTGTTTTTGCCATGTTGCTTTGACCTTTGACCTACCTTTGCAAAATTCTTTAAATGCCAATAAAATTTGAACCAGTATGCCAAGGGCTTCTATACTTGTAATGCAACTTTCTTGTCATAAGACTTTTCCAACCATACCATTGTTTTTACCATGTGACCTTGACCTTGATATTTGACCTACTTTTGCAAAAAAAATCAAATGCCTTACAACCAACAGGCCTAGGGCTTTCATACTTGGTATGACCATGCCAATATGTTTGCCTTTCTGACATTGACCTTGACCTTTGAACTACTTTTGCAAAAGTCTTTAAATGCATATACTTCCATACTTGGTATCCATCTTTTCTGTCTTATGTCTTTTTCAAACATACCAATGATTTTTACCGTATGACTTTGACCTACTTTTGCAAAAATCTTTAAGTGCCTATAACATTGGAACCAATAGACCTAGGACTTCCATACTTGGTATGACCATGCCAACATATTTTGCCCTTCTGACCTTGACTTTGTCCTACTTTTGCAAGTCTTAAAATGCATATAACCTTGGGACCAATAGGCCTAGGGCTTCCATACTTGGTGTGTATCTTTCCTGTCTTAAGACTTTCCAACCATACCAATGTTTTAACCATGTGACCTTGACTTTGACATACTTTTGCAAAAATCATTAAATGCCTATGATATTGGACAAGATCGGCAAAGGGTTTCTTTACTTAGTATGACCTAACCTTCACCTTTAACCTACTTTTGCAAAAATCTTTCACTGACTATTACATTGGAACCAATAGACCTAGGGCTTCCATACTTGGAATATATCTTTCTTGTTTAATAATCTTTTTAAGTTGCTGAAAATTGGTATTTGGTTGCATTTTGGTTCTGGTATTGATGCAGTTAAGTTTGAATTGGAAATTGAATGATTTTTTTGTTCAATATGACATGTTTTAGACTTAACTTTTAAACAGGTGAGCTTCAGGTGGCTTTTACACCATTTCTGTTTTTAAATTACAGGCATTTTCAATTAGGCTGCTGCACTCTGATTAGCTGATTGGTTTCCGTGCAATATCTCCTCAAGGAATTGTGCAATTTTCACCAAACATGCTCAGTGTACTTGATATCCAATTACCTCATATGGGTTATGTGGTTGGCATATTCTGCACATATTTATTGATGATGGATGGCTGATTATTTCTGTGACATATCTTCTGAAAGATTGGTCAGATTTCTATCACACTTGCTCACTATATACTTATTATTGAAGTACTTAGCAAAGAGTACCCAGTTAACAAACTACATGCATATTTGATTATGCTGCTGCAGTTCTGCATTAGGAAAATCAGACTTACAATATGCGATACCTCTTTTGCGGGCGGGACTCTTCGTCGACAGTAGTCTAGTTTTCCTTAGGAAATTCTTGTGTACAACACTCGATATTTTTCATTATACCCTAACCACATGATTAGAGTTAACATCATCAAATGTCATAACCTTTTCAAGGAGCACAACCTAATCAAATCTTAGCATGAGCATGAGTTAATCACTTTGAAATATAAACAAGAGGGCCAGAATGGCCCTGATATCGCTCACCAGATAAACAGAGGAGAAGATTTTCAAAGTTTTCACAATATGTTTCTATAGAAAACTAGCCAACCCTGGGTCAGGCCAATTTTGACCCCAAGGGCATGATTTATATAACTTTTGTAGAGGACCTGAACATGATGCTATGAACCAAATATGAAAGCTTAGAACTGAAGTAATTCTAAGGGAGGAAAAGTTACTGGCCTCTACCGGGATTCGAACCCCGGACTCCTGGATAATAGTCCGAGACTCTAACCAAGTCGCTAAAGGGTTAACCCAACAACAAGGCTGTTGGAGATGCCTTATATAGGCCGATCACTACAGAACCTTCCAGTTTCAGAGGAGAAGATTTTCAGTTTTCACTATATGTTTCTATTGAAAACTGCCTACCCCTGGGGCGGGCCAATTTTGACTCCAGGGGCATAATTTACGTAACTTTTGTAGAGGACCTGACCATGATGCTATGTGCCAAATATGAAAGCTGAGAACCTTCAAGTTTAAGAGAAGAAGATTTTCAAAGTTTTCACTATATGTTTCTATTGAAAACTGCCCACCCCTGGGGCGGGGCCAATTTTGACCCCCAGGGCCATAATTTATAAAACTTTTGTAGAGGACCTGAACATGATGCTATGTTCCAAATATGAAAGCTGAGAACCTTCCAGTTTCAGAGGAGAAGATTTTCAAAGTTTTCACTACCGTATATGTTTCTATTGCAAACTTGCCACCCCTGGGGCTGGGCCAATTTTGACCCTAGGGCCATGATTTATATAACTTTTGTAGAGGACCTGAATATGATGCTATGTGCCAAATATGAAAGCTGAGAACCTTCCAGTTTCAGAGGAGAAGATTTCCACTATATGTTTCCATTGAAAACTGCCTACCTCTGGGGCGGGGCCAATTTTAACCCCAGGGCCATAATTTATAATTTTGACCCTAGGGCCATAATTTATATAACTTTTGTAGAGGACCTGAACATGATGCTATGTGCCAAATATGAAAGCTGAGAACCTTCTGGTGTCGGAGGAGAAGATTTTCAAAGTTTTACTATACAAGGGGCGATTGATAAGTCCGTGGCCTGGGGTAGAAACAGACCACTTATAAACATACCATTTGTCTGTGTCCGTGTAGAAAAGGTGTTATAACCACGCTGCAGAGACAGAAGGATTTTTTTCTGTCTGTAGTTTACTTCTGAGTCTCTACCAGAAATGAGTTCGGTGCAACATGTCCTGGGGAAACATTGCCATGTTTGAGCGGGATCAGGAGAAGTTTCTCAGGCTGTTGATGAAACATGGGTTCACCACTTCGAACCTGAGACAAAACAACAGTCAAAACAGTGGCCCCCCTGAAAAAAAGCCAAGTCGATCGACAACATCCGCTGGGAAGGTGATGGCCACAGTTTTCTGGGATGCGAATGGTGTGCTGCTAGTGGATTACATGTATCTTGAAAGAGGTCACACTATTACCAGAAGGTATTATGCTGACCTCATGATGGAGCTTCGTGAAAAAATCAAGGAGACAAGGCGTGGAATGCTGTCATTAGGTGTGCTCTTCCATCAGGACAATACTCCAGCACACAAGTCCACTGTTGCCATGGCTGCCATTCAGGAATGTGATTTCCAAATGGTTGAGCATCCACCATATTCACCTGATTTAGCACCCTCTGACTATTACCTATTCCCCAAGATGAACAAGAGTGCCAACATGTCACAATATATGCCCGTCAAATGTCTGGAAGTTGAAAGGCCAGTACTCCATATCAGGTGGCATAAAGTAAGGGGAGATAATTCTGGAAAGTCAAGGGCATTCTGGCTATTTATCGAACCTGACTGAGACATTATGGTAATATACATGCTGACCAAATTCAAAAAGGATTGGATTACAATTGTTTAAGTTGGAGAGCAGACAATTGCAAAGGTTCACCGAAATTCATAAAGTAAGGGGAGATAATTTTTGAGTGTCAGAGACAATCTTGCTGGCTATCGTATTTGACTGAGACATTATGGTAATATTCATGCTGACCAAAGGATTGGATTACATTTGTTTGAGTTGGAGAAAGGACAAGCAAAAATTCACAGAAATTCATAAAGTAAGGGGAGATAATTCTGGAGTGTCTGCAGCAATATTGCTGGTTATCGAACATGACCGAGACATTATGTTAATATACATGCTGACAAAATTTGAATATGATTGGATAACATTTGTTTGAGTTAGAAAGTGGGCAAGCAAAAATGCACAGAAATTCATTAAGTAAGGGGAGATAATTCTGGGACAATCTTGCTGGTTATCGAACTTGACTTAGACATTATGGTAATATACTTGTTGACAAAATTTTGAAATGGATTGGATTACATTTGGTTGAGTTAGAGAGCAGACAAACTAAAATTCAAGGAATTTCATAAAGTAAGGGGAGATAATTCTGGAGTGTCTGGGCAAATCTTGCTGGTTATCGAACTTGACCGAGACATTATGGTAATATACATGCTGACAAAATTTGAAAAGGATTGGATTGTATTTGTTTGAGTTAGAGAGCGGACAAGCAAACGTTCACGGACGGACGGACGAACAGACGGACAGTGCCACGACATACTACGTCCAATCTGAAGATGGGCGTATAAAAAGGAACTCAGCGGCCGCCATTTTCGCACTGATAATGACGTCAAACAAGCTGTTGAAGCATTTCTTGAGGCCCAAGATGCCACCTTCTACAGGGAAGGTATCCAAATGCTCCAACACCGTTGGACAAAGAGTGTAAGCTTGCAAGGTTTTGAGGTCAAACTGATGCTCCCTGCCTCAGACATCAATCACCCCTTGTATGTTCCTTTTCAAAACAAGGCACTCCTTGGGCGGGGCCAATTTTGACCCCAGGGGCATAATTTATATAATTTTGTAGAGGACCTAAAGATGATGCTATGTGCCAAAGATGAAAGCTCAGAACCCTGTAGATTCAGAGGAGAAGATTTTTAAAGGTTCAAATTGTTGACGACCGACATCAGGCGATCACAAAAGCTCACCATGAGCACTTTTCTTTAAAGTCTTTACTCCATGAATAGTCATTCAAGAAATAACAACATCATGAATATTTATTAGCTGGCATATGTACATGGCATTTTTTGGTTTAGGTAGAAACTGTAGTCAGATCTCTTTCATAAGCATATAGAGCAGACCCTGATCATACAGCTCTAGGAGCCTTCTGATCTAGGTCTACTGTTTGCAAAGGCATGAAAATTTGTTTACATGAAAGCGTTAACTATAGATGTCACTTAAATATACTACCATGACTCTACATTTTTTTGGTAAAATTCCATAAAAATGCAGCAAATACTGCAAACATAGAGTTCACTGCAACAGAAGTTTTTCAGAACATTGCAAATTTCACGATTGCTGCCAGTCAGCCATCTTGAATCCTGATGTGAAAAACTGTCATGTACCTTGCCTAAATATATAAATCACTTGATATCTCCTTCCAAATTAAAGGAAAGGTGGGATCTAGAAAGTTTAGTATGAAAGACCTTAGGTGGGCCTGTATCGAGATTATATAAATTATTCTACAAGAGCTAAATATGAATAACATAACATCATAATACAGTAAAACCCCGCTAATGTGACCACCTAAAAGAGGTATAATTCTGGGTGCTAGATGCAGGTGGTAGCTTCATGCAGGACACAATTAATGCAGAAAGCTCCTAGAGGAGCTTTCTGCATCTTTTGTCCTACATTAAGCAACCACCTGCTTATAAAGACAGATACGCTTATTTTTTAAGTGGTCACATTAGAGGGGTTCTACTGTATAACATCTACCTGCGTCATACATTTTGATAAAAACTTCACAGGAATAATCCATTTGTGATCCTCTATGACTCAATTCGTTCCCTCATATTGACACCTTTTGGAATAATTATGATAGAGCATTTGCTCCATTGGAGCTATCTGATCTGGGTCTATGTTTGCAAATGCGTGAAAATGTTTATATGGGGGAAAGGGTTAAAGACAAATTCTGCCACTGCAACTCAATAACACAGAATACTAATTTAGGCTGGTAAATATACTTTTTATGAATGGGTTTCTATCTGAAGCATTTCAATAGCTAATTCTTTTATCACACCCCATTTTGTT
Source organism: Azorinus chamasolen (assembly GCA_963576725.1). NCBI lineage: Eukaryota > Metazoa > Mollusca > Bivalvia > Cardiida > Solecurtidae > Azorinus > Azorinus chamasolen. The sequence goes on along the minus strand of OY755235.1, from coordinate 24,784,445 downwards.
TTACGCAACATGTTAACACAGTGACTATTTTGTTTAAATGTTAACTCCATAAGTACGCTTTTCTACGCCTTTGCAGAGTAGACCCAGATCAGACAGCTCCAACAGGAGACTTTTGATCAGGGTCTGCTCTGTTTGCTTATGAAACAAGAGCTGTCCGCAGACAGCGCGCTCCACTTTCTTTAGTGCTGGATAGTGTAGTGGAAGTCTAAGTCAGAAAGGGGAGATAACAACAGCAAAATTAATTTTAGGGTTACCTACCCTTGTGAAATGGGCCCCCTTGTAATAGTTAATATGTATACCAAAGATGAACCAAATATCTTTGACAGTTTCTGAGACATGGACCTGAACATAAAACTTAACCAACAATGAAAATTCTAAGTCAAAACAAGATGTGTTTGTGAAACACTATGCCCACTCGATATGATATTTGACCCTGAAGGATGACCTTGATCTTGACATGTCACCCCTCAAAATGTGCAGCTTCATGGGGTACACATGCATACCAAATATCAAGTCTGTATCTCGACTGGTTCAAAATTTATGGCCAATGTTAAAGTTGGTGACCTTTGACCATGAAGGATGACCTTGACCTTGACATGTCACCCCTCAAACTGCGCGGCTTCATGAGATACACATGCATACCAGTATCAAGGCTGTATATCTACTGGTTCAAACGTTATGGCCAATGTTAATGTTGGTGACCTTTGACCTTCAAAGATGACCTTGACCTTGACATGTCACCCCTCAAACTGTGCAGCCAAATGAGAAACACATGTATACCAACTATCAAGTCTGTATCTCTACTGATTCAAAAGTTATGGCCAATGTTAAAGTCGGTGACCTTTGACCCTGAAAGATGACCTTGACCTTGACATGTCAAGCCCAAACTGTGCAGCTTCATGAGATACACATGCATACCAAATTTCAAGTCTGTACCTACAGGTTCAAAAGTTATGACCAATGTTAAAGTCGGTGACCTTTGACCCTAAAAGATGACCTTTACCTTGACATGTTGCCCCTCAAAATGTGCAGCTTCATGAGATACACATGCATACTAAATATCAAGACTATCTCTATTGGTTCAAAAGTTATGGCCAATTTGAATTTGGTGACCTTTGACCCTGAAGGATGACCTCGACATGTCACCCCTCAAACTGTGCAGCTTCATGAGATACACAAGCATGCCACAAATCAAGTCTCTATCTGTACTGGTTCAAAAGTTATGGACAATGTTAAAGTCGGTGATTTGACCCATATGTTTGACCTCTGACCTTTAAGGATGACATTGACCTTGACATGTCACCCCTCAGCATGTGCGGCTTTATGAGATACATATGCATGCCAAATATCAAGTCACTAGCTGTACTGGCTCAAAAGTTATGACCAATGTTAAAGTTACAGACAAACAAACAGACAATTTGACCTTTGACCCTGAAGGATGACCTTGACCTTGACATGTCACCCCTCAAAATGTGCAGCTTCATGAGATACACAAGCGTGCAAAATATCAAGTCTCTATCTCTACTGGTCCAAAAGTTATGGCCAATGTTAAAGTCGGTGATTTGACCCATATATTTGACCTCTGACCTTAAAGGATGACCTTGACCTTGACATGTCACCCTTCAAAATGTGCGGCTTTATGAGATACATATGCATGCCAAATATCAAGTCTCTATCTGTACTTGCTCAAAAGTTATGACCAATGTTAAAGTTGCTGACAAACAAACAGACAGACAGACAGACAGGGCAAAAACAATATGCCCCCCAGATCTGATCTGGGGGGCATAACTATGGCAAAATTAATTTTAGGGTTACCTACCCTTGTGAAATGGGTTCCCCTTGTGATAGTTAATATGTATACCAAAGATGAACCAAATATCTTTGACAGTTTCTGAGGCATGGACCTGAACATAAAACTTAACCAACAATGAAAATTCTAAGTCGAAAAAAGGACATAACTATGGCAAAATTAATTTTAGAGTTACCTACCCTTGTGAAATGGGTTCCCCTTGTGATAGTAAACATACATACCAAATATGAAGCAAATATCTTTGATGGTTTCTGAGAAAAGGACCTTAACAAAAAGGTTAACCAACGCCGACGAGAGGGTCATGACAATAGCTCCACTTTTTGAAAAAGTGGAGCTAATAAAATAAATATGACTAAAATTTCTGCCAAGGCCAAATTTTTCTATATGTTCATATACATTTTGTACCACAATACATATTAATCTAATTTGAAACTTTGAATAACTTAAGCCAAACCACTGATCATTTATTGATCTGACAACATTTCACAAGTTAAGGTCATGGTGACCTTGACCTTTGACCTAGTGACCTCAACAACTATAAGGGTCATCTAGTGGTCACAACCAACTACCACAGCAAGTTTGAAGATCCCGAACCAAACCATTTAGCAGTTATTAATCGGAAACCATTTCATCAGTTAAGGTCATTATGACCTTGATCTTTGAACTAGTGACCTCAAAACAATAGGGATCATCTAGTGGTCATGACCAACCACCACAGCAAGTATGAAGATCCTAAGCTAAACCCTTGAGCAGATATTGATCGCAAACCATTTCACCAGTAAAGGTCATGGTGACCTTGACCTTTGACCTCAAAAACATTAAGGGTCATCCAGTGATATTGACCAACTACCACAGCAAGTTTGAAGATTCTAAGCCAAACCCTTGAGCAATTATTGATCGGAAACCATTTAACCAGTTATGGTCATGGTGACCTTGACCTTTGACCTCAACAACAATAGGGCTCATCTAGTTGTCATGACCAACCACCTAAGCAAATTTGAAGATCCTAAGCCAAACCCTTGAGCAGTTATTGATCAGAAACCATTTTACTAGTTACGGTCATGGTGACCTTGACCTTTGACCTAGTGACCTAAAAAACAACAGGGGTCATCCAGTGGTCATGACCAACTACCACAGTAAGTTTGAAGATTCTTGGCCAAACCCTTGAGCAGTTATTGATTGGAAACCATTTAACCAGTTAAGGTCATGGTGACCTTGACCTAGTGACCTCAAAAACAATAGGGGTCATCTAGTGGTCATGACCAACCACCACAGCAAGTTTGAAGATCCTAAGCCAAACCTTTGAGCAGTTATTCATCGGAAACCATTTCACCTGTTAAGGTCATGGTGACCTTGACCTTTGACCTAGTGACCTCAGAAACAACAGGGCTCATCTAGTTGTAATGACCAACCACCTAAGCAAATATGAAGATCCTAAGCCAAACCCTTGAGCAGTTATTGATCAGAAACCATTTTACCATTTAAGGTCATGATGACCTTGACCTTTGACCTAGTGACCTAGAAAACAATAGGGGTCATCCAGTGGTCATGGCCAACTACCACAGCAAGTTTGAAGATTCTAAGCCAAACCCTTGAGCAGTTATTGATCGGAAACCATTTAACCAGGTAAGGTCATGGTGACCTTGACCTTTGACCTAGTGACCTCAAAAACAATAGGGGTCATCTAGTGGTCATGACCAACCACCACAGCAAGTTTGAAGATCCCAAGCCAAACCCTTGAGCAGTTATTGATCGGAAACTATTTCACCTTTTTAGGTCATTGTGACCTTGACCTTTGACCTAGTGACCTCAAAAACAACAGGGGTCATCTACTTGTCATGACCAACCACCACAGCAAGTTTGAAGGTTCTATGCCAAGTCGTTTATTAGTTATCGTCCGGAAACCATCGATCTACCGACCGACCGACATGTGCAAAGCAATATACCCCCATTTTTTCAAAAGGGGGGTATAATAACATCTGATTATGTTGAAAATTGTGTATTATCATGTGAATTGTTGTAACTGTTCAATGTATATGTAATTATGGTAGTAAAAACAAACGATATGTAAGTTTTTTGCATTTTTTTATTTTATGTTTCCAAGTTAAGAATCAAATATTTCTGAAATATTTAGGTAAATGTATACAAACGTGAAGCATGGAATTCTTGCACCAATGAAAAACCTCATGTTTTTCAGCAATGCACCATTTTTCATCTTGGCAGTATTAGAAACTAGTACTAGCCTTCATCTCACAAGAAGACAAAAACTGACAGCTCATATTAAAGTGTTTGCTAGTTGTTTAATTTTATTTTGATGTTTAACTTTTTGCAAAATCTAATGAATTGTTAAACAGCTTGGGATTAGATCAGATACCAAGTTACTGGAGATCTGCTCTAGTTCCAAGCTGTCTTCCAATTTACATCCAAATTGTAATAATTAGTAGATGGATTAAATTGCAACTGACCTCATTCAGTCTGAGCAACAATTGACAAAGAAATTCTTTCATTTGGAAAGTAAAATATACAGAATAAACATATTTACTTAATAATACTTTCAATTTTTACACACACTTCTGCAGCTGAAAGTTCCCTTACAGTATGAGTATCAACCAACTTTTTTTTGCACATATATTATAATGTTTATCTGCACTTCACATATTTCAACAAAGTTTTTTTCCTAAATTAGACATCAGAGTTCAACAGTTTGGAAACCAACAAAATGCCAAGTTATTTGGAACCTCACCTGGATCCAAAGAGCATACACAGGGTATTCTTAAATCTGCATGTAGCATGCTTTAAAGTTTTCAACCCTTTACCTGATGAATATTTGTGTATGAAATAATAAATGTATGACAAAGTAAGTAGCTGAAGTTTTCAAATGGCATAATGAACAAGGGAAATTTGACTTAGGCAGAAACTGTAGAATCAAGTCTATATAATTCTATAAGCAAACAGAGCACATTCTGGTCAGACAGCTTCTACCATTGTCTGGTCAGGGTCTACTATGTTTGCAAATGTGTACAAATGCACCTCTATCAGGTAAAGGGTTAAGCTCACACAAGAGGCTCCATTAGGGCATATGGCACCATAAAATACAAACATTCTCAATCCACACCATACAAAATGGGAGTATATTACGAAAACGGCATTAAAACAGTAAGGTGTGGATCAAGAATGATTTATATGTCTCTGACAGATATCAAAGCTCATCTAAAACCTAAAACCTTTTCAACACCGATTGCACCAATTTGCTGCGGTCATCTTGTAGAATTTCAATCAAAGCTACAGTAAACTAATTTTCACGGTTTAGAGGAATAAAAGGTCTTTATTACCTTAGAATAATACACAAATGAAGAAAGCTTCATTAGCTTCGTAACAAATCATTCAAATCCCCAAAGTTACATAGAATCATTAAATTACAGAAGAAACATGGAAACAATTTTCATCTAGTTCCTTGTGCTATCTGTATGCAAATTGAATACAGGTCTCTAAACACCGAGTATCATCATAACAGCATATATATACAAACACACACAATACAAATATTAAAAAATGAGATTTGTTTGACCATCTCCATAACACTGTCAGAATCTGCACATAGACAATATTGCAGAGAAAAACCTTCCTGATTTCAATATGAACAATGAAGATGAGGTTTAACAGTTTTTAAGACTGCAAAATTAACATAAAATATACCAGTCCACAGACTGCAATTGTTGTCCAATATGGTAGGTTTTTTTTTATTATTATTATATTAAGAATAATGAAATGGACAGGACTTTGGAATATCTGACCCAATCTGAAAATGAATCTTTGGACAAGATATTATGCCAAGATGCAATACGATCAACAGATAAAAACTTAAGTTAGAGCACAGGCAAAGTTAATTTGTCCTGTTTAAACAATTAAATGGGCATAGACAACCTGCATGTAAACAGTTACAAATTCTTTGAATATTTTATGAATGAATTTTGTTGTTTTCAACAAATAAAGGGGAATAACTCTTATAACATCTGAAGCAATGTGGCCTGACTGGCCAAGACATGCCATTAAAACTGTGACCAGGTTTGCTTACTTCTTAAATTACTGGACTGTCATCCTATCAATCGTAAGAGTTCCTATAATACATTCCATTACCATTTCTTCATATTGACACCTCTACAAAAGCCACCTTTTGAAACCATTGATAAACAGAGCATTTATCACAAACTGTTTTATAGCTACACAATTCTATTTTTTCCAGTACATGCCCCTTTTCAGTAGATTTATTCAAAGAGGTTGGCTCTAAAAATAGCCTGTGAGGGAATGGGTTAAAGATGGGTACATGTATATAGAAAAACTTATAAATACAATAATTATAACCAGTTTACAAACTACTCTTTCCCCAAGTTTTTGCGAAATATCAAAACCAAGCAATTGTGTTCCATACTTTTTACCTCCTTCTCACCTTAACCCACATATACAAACACCTTGAATCAGATGAGATGCAGAGTAGCTCAGCATCTCATCAGGATCCAAGTTGTTTGACACTCAGTCAAAAGTTCCTTTCACCCATTCCCTCATAGGCTATTTGTAGACCCAACCTCTTTGAATAAATGTACCGAAAAGGAGCATTAACTACAAAAAAAAGGAATTTTAGAATTGTGTAGTTTTAAGCCATTGTAATAAATAGAGCACTTGCTCCTATGGAGCTAATTCTCTATTTATCACAATGGTTTCAAAAAGTGACTTTTACAGAGGCTTCAAATGGTGTCAGTATGAGGAAATGGATTAAAGCTTGATTGAATCGGAAGTAGTTAAAACTGTACCAATCAAAATCTGGGCAGACATTTTTTTTGCAGCTGAATAAGATTAAATGAACCTCAAATCATGTGTCATTGCAACAACACATTTCTCTGTTCAATACAGATTACTTCTGCAAGGAATTCTTCAACACAGACATTAATTGTAAAACATAAAATTCCAGTTCTATTGATCAAACACTATGAGGCCAGTTTCAACTTCTTTGGAACTGTTGCAATATTTTCCTCTGAATCAGATTCAAGTTCATCAAAACGTCCTAATGTTCCTGATCTAGCATTCAATGATCCAGACACTGCAAACTGGCCTGTGTTCTTGGCTTTCTCAAGGGATTTAACTGAAAACAGAACAAGTGCAATCACTAACCAATAAACGGAATTAAATTCTGTACATCTTGACCATGTCAAGAGACAAACAAGGAAGAAGTCCATATACAAGGTGTAAGCTAAACATTCCCCAACAATATATGTATATTCTTTATTTTAGAACCCTTTCCTTCATATAAATGCCGTCTCAGTTTTCATGCCATGCAAACAGCAGACCCAGATCAGACGATTCCTATAAGAGCCGTCTGATCATGATCTACTGTTTGCTTATAAAATTATAATAGATTTGACTCTACCATGTCTACCAATACCGAACAATCCTGTATATGTATGCCATCATCAAAATTCTGCTAATAAATATTCATGATGTCATTATATCTTACATGAATACTGAACAGGGAAAGGGTTAGCCTGTGACCACCAGTGTCACAATTTAAAGTTTGTAGGAGAAATAAGGACTTCCGCATCTGACAAACTCTCTTTACCCTAAACTCCATGAATACCGGTACACATGAAGAAATAATGACACTATGAGTATGAGATATCAATTATCTGAATTTGCTGCTGGCAAGCAAACAGTTAAAGAAAGCCATGTCCCACATACGTGTACATCCAGTACACACATTGGTATACCGTAATTACCCTACTCAATCTTTCATCTCCACCAGTACGTACAGCTGAATAAGACAATTCGGAACCAGTTTAATAACTTTAAATTAGACTAATTTACATAGTATCAAACAGTGCAGACCCTGATCAAATTGTTCCATCAAGTGCACACATTGCAAATACCTTAAAAGGTAATTCAGGTAAATTTATAATGTGAAATTCTAAAACAAATCCATCAACCATCCAAAAACATATTATCAATTTATGTAACTTTAGTTTTTAGTGGCAATGTGCAAACGTAAAACTATGGACACAAATCACATAATATCATTTGCAATGGCTCTTATAATTATCAAACTGATTGTCAAGACTCCAAAAAATTACTTAACGCTGTTCTTTAACCCATTCCCTCATATTGAAGCCTCTGTAAAAGTCACTTTTTGAAACCATTGTGATAGAGCAATAGCTCAGTAGGAGTAAATACTCTATTTATCATAATGGTTTCAAAACTACACAATTCTAAAAAAATCCTTTTTTTCTCTTTTCTCAAGTAAATGCTACTTTTCAGTAGATTTATTCAAAGAGGTTCAATCTAAAAATAGAATATGACGGAATGGGTTAACAATTGTATGAACCTTTTCTCAAAGATTATATATCTTCGATCTATCTATAAATCACGGCATCATTTAATTAATTAGATAATTTTTTATACTGGCATATGAACACAGAAATGTTGCACCATGGCAGAATCTGTAGAATCAAATCTATACATTTCCATTTAAGCAAACAGAGCAGACCATGATCAGCAGCTCCTACTGGGACCATCTGATCTAGGTCTATTCTCTTTGCCAGGTGTTAAAAAGCATATTTATGGAGAACAGGGTTGAATTTAATACGTCATGTACTCCCATCTCCACTGGTTTGTAAAGTTTGATCAGTCAATTCAGCACCCTTTTAATAATTTTACTGATTTTTACTAATTTTACTTCCTATAGGAGCTGTCTGATCTGGGTCTACTCTGTTTGCAAATGCATGAAAAGCCATTTTTATGAGGGAAAGGGTTAAACTAAGTAAGCAGTGTAGAAACAGATCAAACTGCTCCTTCAAAAACAGTTTGATCTGGGTCTTATAGTCCGACAGGGAATTCCTGACAGTTACGTCATAATTTGTTTACTTGAATATTCATATGACATGTTATTTCTTAAAAGAGAAGATTGGGACTATTTGATTATGATGACATGCTTGTGGAGTCCGTAGCCGAGTGGATAAAGGCGCTCTCCTCCGAAACAAAATGTACCTGGTTCGAAACCCACATAAGTCAAATCTTTTTCTTTTTTTTTGGCCTCAACAACACATATGTCAAAAACAGAAAAGAAAGACCAAGCAGGATTTAACAAGAACATAAAAAAGATATAGCGAGAATAGATCATATAGAAAAAATATACTGACAAAAGTATTTAAACAAAACAATAAATAAATACAAGTATAAATGCCGGTGAGTTTCGAACTCGGGTAGCGCACATACAAAGCCGCATACGCATCCTTTAGACCACGGTTTCGGATATCCCATAGTGTTATGTTTGTCTTATTTATTAGTTACCCCATTCAAATCATATATTGAGGAAACCCCGTCTATTTTTAGTTTTGTTATTGTTTTGACGTAACTGCCAGACCTAGTTTGTTTATTTATACTTGCCTAAGTTTGTCTGCCCTAATATTTAGGATAAGTAGCGATCTTTAGCAAATGAATAAACACAAATTAATAAGGGATCTCATATTGACTGATAATTATATCAATATCTGTTACTTTGCAGATTAGAAATTCATTTAGGCTGTGTTAGCCAAATATTCTACATACCAGACCTATGAAATTGATTGAAGTACATGTAAGCTTTCAACTTTATTTCGTATTGATAATTCTAATAAAAAAAATTAAAGTCAAAAGAGTAACTTTTTACAGGATTTTTTAAAGTGGGATATGACTTTTTGGAAGAAACTGTAGAATCAGATCTTCATAAGCAAACAGAGCAGACTCTGATCAGACAGCTCCTACAAGAGCCATCTTATACTGATCTACTCTGTTTGCATGTGTATGGTTTGGGGTCTTCCTCCACATGTATTAGTAATTAAATTATTTGATTTGATTTTTATCTGGTTTTACGTTGTTAATTTTTCTGTGACTGTCATATCACGAAGTCCAGCTAATTACAGGTGGATGAAGACCCCAGAGGTTCTTCTGTGCACGTAACAAATTGCACTGTTTCGTGTACAGAAGAACATCCAAGTAGAACCACCCACCTACTGCAAACCAGCAGGAGCAGGAAGGCTTCCTCACATGAAAAATCCAAATGCCCAGATGGGATTCGCACCCACAGCCGTGAGGGGCTAAGCCATTGTCAGTCGAAGACCATAACCACTCAGATATGGAGACCCCGCAAGTAAACGAGATTGGAGTAAAGTGATTAATACAATTGTCAATTTAGAACATTTCTATGACGGCACAACAAGCATGTTACTTACTTTGTTGTTCTAGAATGTTATTATGGCGTTTCAGGTCATCTATATCTTGTTGATGGCTATGATTTTTGCGTCTCATGAAGGTTATGTATTCTGCTGCCTTTTTTAATATCTGTGCTCTGGACACCTGTAGCAATAGGAAAAGATCTTCTGAAAGTTCTGTCAGAATAATTTATAATGTTTTCAGACCTTTTATGATATTCTGAACCTGAGACCTATACATTGATGGGCACAGAAATGTTTGGCCATTGCAGACACTGTAGAATAAAAACTACATTATCCAATAAGCAAACAGAGCAGACACTGATCATTCCTAAGGCATCTCTATAAGGTAACTGGTTAAATAACAATAAACACTTTTTTTATCAAACAAACAAATGTTTAAATCTCATTCAGGATGTTGCTTGGCAATGGTTACAAACGCCATCGTTTTGGTGCTTAACCGATTATCTGATGAAAATTCATGCAAGATACAATCAATGTTAATTAGAATTATTTTTGGGGGGAAATGCATATGAACACATGTGTTCATATGCATTTCCAAAAAAAATCATGTATGCATTTTTGGTCAAGGCAGAAATTATAGGATCAGATCTATATTATTCCATAAGCAAACAGAGCATTCAGAAGCCATCTAATCTAAACTACTCAATTTGCAAAAGCATGTAAAGGCATCTTCATCAGGTAATGGATGAACTTATTGAGCTGTATCTGATGTGTCAGACAGAGCTTCGTATTATAAAAGTACATGTACTGCAGTTCTGAAAGGTCTTAATAATCTTCAATGTAAGAGTAAAAAAAGAAATTTTACCTTAACCTTTTCTCCATGGAGGTTTGGTACTGAATCCCTCAAACTCGTAAAGCTCTCCTTAATATGATCTCTTCTCTTCCTTTCCAAAGCATTATGATGTGCTCTTCTTTCAGCCTGACAAAATAATGACAGTAATTAATCATTTTATTTTTAGTCAATAAGAGAAGCTTGAATGTGTTCATTTTGCTGTGCTGCAACAGAGTATGCTACCATTTATAAGCAAACAGAGCACTAACAGCACCAGTCTAAACTGGGTCTACACTATTTGCAAAAGATAAATATTAAATTATGTGGTATCAATAGGGATAAAGAGTGTCAAGATAACGGATTACCATAGTTTTAACCCTTTCCTTCATATAAACGTATTTTCATGTTTTTGCAAGCAGAGTAGACCTTGATCAGATAGCTCCTATAGGAGCTGTCTGATCTGGGTCTGCTGTGTTTGCTGGTGGAATTTGAAAGATCTTTTACTTTACTTTCTAAAATGGCTATAATGTTCCACCTTCCATATTTCATTATAACTATTTTGTCCATGAATATTCTGTAGGTATTGAAATTTGGAATAAACATAGAACAGGGAAAGGGTTAAATGAATCGGAACTAATTTTTCCCCTTATTTCCATTGCAGACTTACTGCTCACAATATGCAATTTTATGCTTATTATGTTTATAGGTCAGTAAAAAGCTATACATAGCCATGTTATTATGTTATTGTAAACACCGACTCTAGCTTATTGTAGCCAATATTATTTGTTGTACAAAATAAAGATTCTTGTATGTCTGTGCTGTATTGTGTAAGTATATGAAATGTCTGTATTAAAAGCTCTATCGAGTTTATGTTATCTGTTAATTCTGTACAGACTTGTAAATAAATACAGTATTACTGGAATTGATGCAAATAGTGTAGAGCTATAGGCTAGCTCACAACAAAAATTGAACATGTAGCCGGGTACAGATTGTTGTGAAATAAGTTGATAGGCTTTACTGCGTGGCTTGGTAGCTCAGTCTGTAGAGTGTTGGCATGGTAAGCCAGAGGCCCTGGGTTCGATTCCCAGTCGAGTCATTGGTGCCCAACGTAAATAACCCACAGGGTGATTTACATAAAGATAATATGAAGATAAATTGTAATAATAAGAAGCTTTTGGAGTGTTAATTCTTTGAGTAAGAATTCAGGACAAATTCTTGGGTAGAGAGGGTGTGTGTAGCCAGGTACAGATTGTGGTGAAATAAGTTGATAGGCTTTACTGTGTGGCTTGGTAGCTCAGTCTTGGTAGAGTGTTGGCATAGTAAACCAGAGGCCCTGTGTCAGGGCTTTTTCTCTCTTAATTGGGAAGGGGCCTTAGCCTGCTGATTTTGGGAAGAATTATCGCTAAAATTGCTGATTTGGGAAACAAAAAAGCTGGTGTAAGTTTGGATTATTGGGAAAACTGCATGATTTTAAAGAAATTTTCAATTGGGAAGGGGCTTTTTACAGGCCTCTATTATAGAAGGTGAAAAACCCCTGTGTGTTTGAGTCCCCATTTGAGTCACACATTTTTCACCATGTTACAAACAGCAACTGATTGAAGAATGCATTATTTTCCGTTGATAAATTGTTCTTATAATCTTATAACAAAAAAGCTGATCAAACATGTTATAATAATGTACACTAGAGCTGTGGTGAAGACAGAAAATATGTTTCACTAAATCTCCCAACTTGAGTGACATGTTCACAGAACTTTATGCTTCATTAGTGCTGAAAGTATTTAGCAGGTTTCCTTTCTTCAGTAAATTTAAATTGCCTGTATAGCTATTTTTACTTTCTGAATACTTAAGTAGTCAGTTCTTTAAAAAATCAAACAATGCTAAGTGCTGTAACACTAGGTCTAATATGTCAGTTTTTTCAACAATGAACTTGCATGTAATTAGCCCTAAATATAGATACTGCGCATGCGTGCGTCGTAACTATCATAACAAACAGGCAAGAGTTAAAATAATTCACAAAACATTACTCCTGATCACTTTTCTAAAACAGTAACAACATTTTGCATTTCTATCAGTGTTTACACACAGTTTTGTCTTACCGGGGTCATAAAATGAGTGGCACTTTGTGATAAGGACAACCCGTCTTCATCATCTTCCTGAAAAGAAAATTATACACCCAAACATTATAAACACATTTGCACATAATGTACCACATCTAATCACATTTGAATAGTGTTCAACTTAAACCCGCATTTTAATAATCTACTCACGTCACTTTCAATGTCGACATCACGATCCTCGTCGCTCATTTCTGATGAAAAATGCTGACTACTTTTGACCCGTTGTGACGAAAAATGGCGACCAAACAAACGCCACGAGGTCATTAACCACGTGCTGAACTGTCAAAATAAACAACACTGAGAAAATTACTTAAAGGTCACATAATAAATAAATGTTATTTAAGTAATTAGCAAAAATACACATTGATGACAAATACATGGTACAAAGACTGAACTTTTCATCGCATAAAAAATTCGTTTTTCTGTAAATAGTAATTAGCACTATTTTGTTGTACTCAAAAGGTGCTCAAACCGAACAAAAGGTGACAAAAGGTGTTGTGCGGCCCTCAATATGCATATTAGAAATAGACATAATATTTGGTAGATATAATAAATATACATGTCATTAATACATCAGAATACAAAGAAAACATTTATGTACACACTAACTGGTGCTTTTAAAGATAGCAAGAAAGACGATTGCACTTTATGGATTAATAAATCCAGAGACATATGTATACGTTTCTGATAAATAACTTTCGCATATTTATTATACTTGCAGATCTAATTTAAAGAATAATGACATTCGGTCAGTGAAATTATTTTATGTTAACAAAATGATTTTGTGACGTACGAAACAACTTCCCCTATTAGCCAAATAGAGTAAAAAGCTAGCTCCAATGGGCTACAGTAAATTCTGCCTACAGCGGCCACCAAAGACAAGTCTTACTGTCTAATTATGTGGTTTTAAAAATGGGTGGGTGGCTGCATAACGAAAGTAATTCAGGAAACTCTTAGAGCTAGGATCTTTCTAAATTAACTTTGCTCTGCATTAACCATTTCCTTCATATAAACGTGTTTTCGCGCATTTGCAAATAGAGTAGACCGAGATCAGACGGCTCCTGTAGGCTCCCGCAGTACCGGCTAGTGACACTTACGGTTACCCATTTTAACCCCTGAGTAGAGAAGAGGCAACCTCGTGCGGGTGACACTGAAAAGCCTCTCTGAAATTTCGTGCTGATTCAGTCGCCATTCGATCCTCGGACCCCTGGGTTATCAGTTCAACGACTAGGCCAAACCACCACCTCGATCTACGAAAACGTAATTGCACGTATCTCTATAGTGTCTTGGTAAACTTTCCCCTCATAAAACGCAAAAATTTATGCCTTTGCAAACAGAGTAGACCTATAGCGGTCTACGTACTGTGTTTGTTTATGGAAATGTAATAGATCCCACTTTCCAATTATAGCAATGCAAAACATGTTGTGTACACATGCTATTATATATATACATGTATATATATAAAAAAAACACCAGCTAATAAATATCTATATATCATGTTATAATTCTCTATATGAACATTAAAATGGGAATGGTTAATAACTTATTTGTATGTGTACACATTTGTACACACTAAAAACTTTGAACTTGTAAGAAATTAATTTATATACAAAAGGAACTCGTCGTCACCAGTAACAAGAGAGCCAGTGGGCACAATATACACCCGTCGAGGTCTTGTTCAACATAAACTGGGGTTAACGTATTTGCTAAACTCAAACAGAGTCATATACTTTTGCCTATAGGTGAAGACAACTGTTCAAAGTTTCAAAGCTTTATCTCAAAGGGTGATATAAATAAGTGGACTTTAACCAAAACCTTAACAAAAAAGTTAAAAAAGGGTAATAATTATGTCAAAATGTTGGACAGAGTTATGTACTCTTGCCTACAGGTGAAGCTTGTGATGGTGAACAAGTTTTCCAAGTTTAAAAGCTTAATCTGAAAGGGTTATGTAAATAAGTGGACTTCAACAAAAAACTTAACCAAAATTTCTAAGTTAAACGGGGGCATAATTCTGTCAAAATGTTGGACAGAGTTATGTACTCTTGCCTACATGCGAAGCTTGTGATGGTGAACAAGTGTTCCAATTTTAAAAGCTTTGTCTGAAAGGGTTATGTAAATAAATAGACTTCAACAAAAACCTTAACAAAAAATTCTAAGTTAAAAAGGGACATAATTCGGTCAAAATGCTCGACAGAGTTATGTACTTATGCATACAGGTGAAGGTTGTGACAATAAACAAGTGTTCCAAGTTTCAAAGCTTTATCTTAAAGTGTTATGTAAATAAGTGGACTTACAAAAATGTGTTCCACATGAATTGAGGTTAACATTTTTGCTTAACGCAAATGCTAAACGCAAAGTCCAATTAAGCGACCTTTCCCTTAGATAAACAAGCCGGGACTTGGCAGGCTACTGTAGCATGTCTAGATAAACATTGTGGTTAAATTTGGGAAGGATCCACCAAGCGAAACTTTAGTTAGAGATGTTACAGACGGACAGACAGGTTAACATTTTTGCTAAACGCAAATTCTAAGTCCAATTGTGTGACCTTGACCTTGGATATACGAACCGGGACTTGGCAGGCTACTGTAGCATATCTAGATAAACATTGTGGTTAAATTTGGGAAGGATCCACCAAGCGGAACTTGAGTTAGAGATGTTACACACGGACACACGGACAGACAGCGCTATTCCATAATACGTCCCGTTTTTTCAAACGGGCGTATAAAAACAAAGAGCATAATCGACTATCGCATTAACAGCATTTTCTCATAATCAAATTAAGGACTTTATTCAATTCAATATTATTTTACATGTATTTCTCATCTTTCACCCTACCCCGAATTTTCAAAGTGATTTAGCCCATCAGTGTTAAGCTATAGACTCCGCTCAGTATGAAAGACTTAAACTTACTAGAGGATTTTGAATAACAAACAGTACAGACCCTGATCAGATGACCCCTATAGGAGACGCCTGATCGGGGTCAACCATGTTTGTAAAGGCGCGAACAAAAACAATTATATGATGGAAAGGTTTAAATGAGCCAAATAGATTGGTGAACAGAAACAAATGCACTTGAATTTATTTTTCAGGAATAGATAATCAACTATATTTGATATGAAAATCAATGAAATGAACAAATACGATAAAAGCATTATCAACCCCGTAGATCCTATTAAAACCAGGATTATTCCCCCTTCAGATAAATCGAAAATGAAAAAAAGAAATATGTGCCCTTTCGGAAGGTGTCCTATTTATGGAATTCCATACGGAACCCCCTATTATATATTCTATACGAAGTATTTCTTACCCCGCTGTTAAAAAATAATGTACGCTCAAATTTATATAAATTGGAGCTGGTGCAATTTTGACTTTCCGTTTTAATCAAGCTATAAAGAAACCATTGATCGAGTTTCAAACAGCTTGGATCCTGATGAGACACCGAGTTACTCTGCGTCTCATCTAGATCCAAGCTGTTTACAAGTGCGTGTAAGATCGCGGATAGCAGGATAAGGGTTAACCCTTCTCTTGCTGAATTTTAAAATACCTTTCTCCTTCTTTACCCATGCCCTGTTGTATAATTACATATATCGTCACTTTGTACACGTATTTCGCTGTGCAATCACTGCTGTGGAGTGCACTGGTTGCACAATCAACTTGTAAATAGTGCAGACCCTGATGAGACAGCTCCTGCAGGAGCTGTCTCATCTGGGTCTTCACTATTTACAGGTAGGTATATTGACGTGAATAGCAAGCGAAGGGTAAGAATAGCGGATTGTTTTCACAAAAAATACGCGCCTATATTTATTAGTTACCTGTGGAATCAATACACTTAGAATATGAAACTGTATGAAATATGTAATCAATTAATGTTTTATAAATTCACATGAAATTATCAGATTACATGTATATGTTTAACTGGGGTATGTTACATTGCACTTGCAAGATTTTATAAGGATGATAATATCGTCACACTATAAATGTGTATCTGTTCTTAAATTCAGTTACATTAGCATGTCTGTCGTTTCAAGTTGTATAAAGTGTGTGACATTAACCCGAATGTATTGTCAGGTGTGGATCCAGGATTTCAGATAAGGGGCGTACTTTTTTGGAAGGGGGGGGGGGTGTTAGATATATAAGTTTGATGACACCACTATAGTGTTTTTGTAATATATGTTGAAAAAGAGCGTAATTGAATTAGGGAAATAAAAAACTCAGGTTAAATCATAGTTTTTATTAGATCTAGATGTAATAAAATTAAAAAAAAACGCTGTGTTGTGACATTAACCCAGCTGTATTGTGACTTTAACCCGGCTGCGTTGTGACATTAATCTGGCTGTGTTCAGTGTGATGTGACATTAGGCCAGTCAGAGTCTGTAATAGTAGCTAATGCTTATATATAGGTTAGTCCGATACGGTTAGTTTGGACCCCTCGTTATCATCACTACCAGTTATAACGTACAACCCCATGAACGTTCATTAAAAATAATGACATCATGAATATTAATAAGATTATTTTTTATAATGACACATGGATATTTGGTCATGACATAAACTGTAGAATCATATCTATATTATTTCATTAGCAAACAGGTCAGACCCTGACCAGTCTGACCTGGGTCTGCTCTATTTGCAAAGGCATAGAAAGGCGTATTAATTATGGAGTAAAGGGTAAAGGACCACAATGGAAATAAGATACAGTAAAACCTCTCTGTAACGACCACTAAATAACATCAAGTATTTTGTGTTAAAGGCAGGTGGATGCTTAAAGCAAGGTGGATGCTTAAAGCAAGGTGAAAGTAAAACAGAACGCTCCTACAGGAGCGTTCTGTTTTACTTTCACCTTGCTTTAAGCAACCACCTGCCCAAAATACCAACCAATTAACACAATTTAGTGGTCGTTATAGAGAGGTTTTTGTATATACATGTATATATATTCTCTTTTTGGAGTCATCCTTGATATTGCGTCTGACATGGTTCATAAAACCCATATAACACTATTATTATTAATATTTATATTGTTATAATTTTAAAATATGTGTGTGTTGTTAACTATTGTCTTGTTGCTCGATATTGAAATAAATCTATCTATCTATCTAATCTCTTGCTCCAGCTACATTCGTTTTAGCACCATCCCAAGCAAGGAAATTATATAGATAATATTCAGTCAAAGGCCTAATTTAAATCAATGCCAGCTAATAGAGATGTCAAGTGCCGCTACTGAAGGAATACATGTTTCCTTGCAAAAACGTGGGACAGTTGCTCCCCTTCTTCCACTTCATGCCTTGTTACATAGGCCAGGCGCGGATTTAGAGGGGGTGGAGCCGGCGTACGCCCCCCCCCCCCCCCCCCTAAAATTGCCCAAACAATTTTTTAGTAATATTTTAGACCTATATACAGTAAAACCTCTCTATAACGACGACTAAATTGTGTTAATTAGTAGGTATTTAGAGCAGGTGGCTGCTTAAAGCAAGGTGAAAGTAAAACAGAACGCTCTATGGAGCGTTCTGTTTTACTTTCACCTTGCTTTAAGCAGCCACCTGCCTTTAACACATCTCTTTTTCAACATGTATTACAAACACACTATTTATTTATGTCATAAAACATAAAAATCTACGCCCCCTCCAAATAAACTTCGACACCCCCCCCCCATCCGAAATCCTGCATCCGCACCTGTAGACCAGGGCACGGGCAGAGAATCACAACGTTTTGTGATGTTAAAACGTGAAAAAGTGCTAACACAGAAATGTCCACATAATTTTTTTTCTTTTCTTAAAAAAAGAAAAGAAAATCACCTTATTTACAGTTGACGAGTTTGTCGAAATCTAAATGTAATCTAATGTAAATCGTTTTATTCTTCCTTAGTTATTGAGAGAATTTTTAAATCGGATCCAATTTTCAAAACTGATCTGTATGGATGTTTTCACTTCACTTTGGTCTAGTATCATTATCGACATGTATACATCGCTAGATCTGTTCGATAGTGTTACATGTACGTATTCTATAGCTTTGAGTTTTGAAAAATCATCAAGCTCAAATTTATAATACACTAATAGCTTCCAAAGAATGACGTCGATGGTTGAATTAAAGTAGGAATTTGAAATTAAAGGCACCAAATAGTTTGATTCAATGTATTGGGTTATAGTAAGAGTAAACAAGATGTGCTTATGAAACACTTTGCCCCGATATGACCTTTCACCTTGATATATAACCTTGACCTTAGCAAGCCACACCAAAAATGTTCGCCTCCATAAGTTGCACGTGCATGCCAAGTTGAAAGATGTATGTTGAAAGACGACACAATTATCACCAATCTAAATTTGACCCGTAATCTGACCTTTGACCTTAATGTATGACCTTGACCAAGTTTGAAGTATGTATGTAATGTAATGGCTACATCATTATCATCACCAACGTTAAAGTTGGAAACCAACCAAACGGGGAGGGGTAATAGTAGTTGGAGTTATCTACATGGACTGCTTTATATTGGCAGGGCCGTATCCAGAGACGCAAAAAGCACCGAGGCAAACCTTTTGTAAAGAGTTGGGGGGGGGGGGGTTCCGGGGGCATGCTCACCCAGAAAAAGTTTTCTTGAGTGTGCGATTTGACGTAAATCTGGGGTGGTTTTATTTTCTTAAAAATGCAAGCTTAAAAAATTGTGAATTCTTGTACTATACGGACGAAATTTAGCATGGTCACTGAAAAAAAGAAATAATATTATTCTGGACATGGCATTTAATTCAACCGATTTATCAAGCATTACAACCATTCTTGTTTTCAAATGCTATATTTATTCTGCGCCTGCCTGCACTGTCCCACATCTGCAAAAAATTAAGTATATCGATAGACATAACATGTCCATGAATATGCATTAGAGCTATGTAATTATAACGTATAAGACGTTCTTCTACCATTGTACATAATCCTAAACCAAGTTTTAAGTCTACGCAAAGCGCTAAAAATGCTTCACACACGAACAAGAACCTACTGGTAGCAATATCAACAGTTTTAAAATAACCGAAATGTTCGGAAAGAAGTTTGTTTTGCTCTATGAAAGTCATGAACAACAGTGGTCCTACAAAACCTACAACTCCCAGGGGCGGATCCAGGATTTAGTGTTAGTGGTGGGGGTTGGCGTAAACGTGAAAGGTAAGCTGGGGGTCAAGGGGCCGCACGTGCTCCCTGTTGGGCCCAGGGGGACAAAGCCCCCTCAGAAGCTCCTTGAATTTAGTGAATTTGAATGCTTAGACAAGCACTCAACGCGTATGTCGAGCATTATGTGCTTAGATCAAAGTAACATGCTAAAAGTGCATGGTATTTTATGAACAGTACCTATGGATCGATTTAGCCCGAGGAAATGATATAACGAGGCCCGCGCCGAAGGCAACGGCCAAGTGCCGAAGGCAGGAAGGAGGAGAGAGCACGAGAGGAAACAGAACCCTTCTCGTCGGTGTCGGGGATGTCTTCCCCGAGAAAAGTTTGGAAATTTCGTGTGCTTTGGCGGTTTCCGGTGATGTTTGGATGGACTTTTCACTCATTAAATTTTGACCATTTCAGGAAATTTGTTTGGTAATTGGAGTAGATCTAAGATATTGACCAAGCTGAAGACATGATTTCATTGAACTTATTAATCATATCAGCCGGGCTGAAGGACAAAGAGTATAGAAAACAGTCTGACACTTTCTAACAGTCTCACGATCACCTAAAAACTTGCATTTATTTATTTTCAACTATACTAAACTGCAGCCTAGGAGGATGTCTTGTCGCTAGTGCTGAAACGGTCACTGGAAATTTGTAACCGGTTAATCGGAACTATTAATCGCGATTAACCGGTTAATCGGAGCTCTGTCACACAATCATTAAAACCTAGGTACACCATAAATCTTTGGTTTAGACATATTTTATTTGTAATTATTTGCATGAATATTGTACAAACACAAAGGAAAAGGGACACGACAGCAAAATTGCTTATTGGGTTCCTTTCCCAACACCGTGTCATGATCATCTACACTCGCTTTATACAGAACTGAATGCAAGGTATTAAACTGGAATAATTGCAATGAAATAACCAAAATCAGTTATTTCAGCAGAACATCCCTCGTAAATCTTTGTACTAAAATGCGACATATGATGAAAGAGCAATGAAAATGACCATTGTTATTATGGATATAATTTATGCTCATAATTATCACTTGGGTGGTAATATTGATACGTTTCTGCGCAAAGGAAATGTCACAGATGTTCAAACTTCAAACACATGTATTTCTGCATTGTTTACAACTATCAGCTGAGTGTACAGTGCAGTTAATTGCCCTGGCTGCAGATACCGTCTCAAAATACTACGTATACATGTATTGCGGGAAGCGCCCAGACTTGTGTTATGCATAAACCGAGCGTGACCTCAAACTTGAGAAAATAACTTGAATCTTTATGACGTATTTTATCATTATAACGTCTTATCATAATCAAGTTAAACTGATATTTTCATTACAAATCTTTCGATATCTTTCAGACCAACCACTTTTAAAAATTACTACAGATGAAAAAGAATAAAATTGATCGGCGTTATGTACTAAATAGAACAACCAACAAATAAGATAGTTTTGAAACAAATACATATACTTCAAGCATTTTATTGAACATGAAAACAAATTTAAAAGTCTTTTTATGACTGTTGTAGCCTTTAGCACTCTACTAGCAAACTAAGGAAAGTAACCAGTCGGGTTAACCGATTACGGATTTTGTAACCGGTTAATCGTCATTTCGTCAACGGTTAACCGGGTAATAATTTCAGCACTTCTTGTCGCATAGAGATTTATAACCTCCTTGATATCTATGTCAATGTATTAATGCCAGTGCATTAAATGTAAATTTATTTATTTTCATCGCGGGCCTTGATTTGTTTTTTATATGTTTTAATGCAAAGTTAGCTCTCTCCACAGAACTGGATGTAGATCTAACTGAAGTACGTAACAGCATGTGCAAGATGGTGTATATGTTTGGATACATAAGCCGACAAACATTTTGCTACGTTTGAATCGCAAAATTCGATTTGAATAACGGGGTGAGAGTCTAAACTATGTACCGATTGTGAATAGATATTAACGCAAATATGAGTGGGGAATTATCCATACATGTGATGATGTGAATTGCGCGTATGGCGCGCAGAGAAAAAAACTTTTACATTATTGTAGAAAGATACACAAATGAATTTCAAGGGCACAAACTACTTTACTTTGGCGATTTTAGAGGGTCGTACGCCCCCCTCCCCCCTTTCCCACACAGTCCTTTGATCCGCCTATGACTCCAACAATCCGCAGCATTTCCATATCAATTAACGTGACCGAACGGCCATTAAAAAGACCGATTCGGCATCGATAAGTTTCCAGATCAGCCATGTTTATCTGCACAGGGCTGAAACCGGTATGCGTGTATAAAATCTTGCAATGACGTTGCACATTCTAAGACATAATTACACTAAGTACTGTACAGTATACATGTACTTCTAGCAGAGGTCATACGTGAAGGAATGGATGGATGAATGAATGGAGCTTAAGCGATTTTGATACGTTTTCGGAAAATTGCTTGATTTTGTGTATTTGTAATTTCTGAAATTTTCACCGAGGCACTTTTTCACCGAGGCAAGTGCCTCGGTGTGCCTCAACGTGGCTACGGGCCTGATTGGGTATATTTAGAGTTCACATATAATACAATAACATAGCGATCTGATAATCGAGGATCGTGTATTTATACATGTACTTCCGTTTGAATGCGGGAACAAGTGTACTAGACAAAGGCCAGAGGGCTCCTCTATGTGTCTGCACTGTTTTTCATTCAAAATCGTTTCGCAAATTATACTCTAACTGAATTGACCATTTCACTTTGAAATTCAGCTTTCAGGGGCGCTCGGAACAACTTTAAAATAGCTATTTTCTACGAACCCTGACAGAATAAGACCACTAAGTAACAGTAAAACCTGTCTTTAGCTGCCATAAAAAAGAGGTAAACTGTAAGACATGTGATAGCTTAATGCAGGTCAAACGTAACGTTGCAAAACGTTCACACAGAGGGTTTCTGCATTGCCTTTGCCCTACGTTAATCAAGCAACCGTGCACCTGATTTTTAAGACTCCTATGTTCAATGAATGGTCGACCGCTTAGGACAGGTTCTATTGTAGTTACGAATGCATTCAAACGGTAACACTCAGCATGTTACGGGCTAATCAATGATCAATGATGATAGTTGCAAAGTAGTTGCCCTAAACAGATAAAAAAGCTCGAGATATGGGACTTAGCACGTGTATAGATAGACACGCTCGTAGCACATGTTCAGTGTAACAATAAACAAACAAAATAAACAGAAAAACAACAAATAATTAAAGTATGAGTTTCCACATGTAAAACATTGCAAAATTAGTTTATTACAGCTACCTGTGAATACGATCCAATGTTGAACATTGTTAAGTGTAGCTAGAGAGAAATGGAATGACTTCTTTTTTTTATCATCCAGTGCTTCCACCCCGGCGGCTCATATAATACGTACAAAATCTAAGTCTATAAAATATAGACTGCAAGAAAACGTTTTTAAAATGACTGATTTATGCGTATAAACTCTGAGAGAAGTATTAGAAATCCACACCCAGGAAATAAACTTAGAAAGTACAAACTATATAAAACAGCGTACGAAACTGAGAGCTATGTCAAAACATGTATATTATCCAGAAGTCATCGTAGTGCGTTAGCAAAATTTAGATGTGGAATTGTTCCACTGAAAGATGCAACTGGTCGGTATCAAGCTTTACCTTTAGAAGAACGTACATACTTGTTTTAACTGTATAGAAACGAGATATAGAATGAAATACATGTTATGATAAAATGTCCATTATATAGAGAAAATAGAAATACATGTAGCCGGTATACATGAAAATATCGAAAAGCAATGCTTCTTTCACAACAACGATTAGTGACTCTGAGATATTTAAATTTATTCTGGCTGATGCTAATGTTGTTAAATATAGTTCCAAAATTTTAATGTATAGACGACAACAGTTGTATATCTATATAAATACTGATATACGTGATGATCGATGTACATATAATTAACATGTACATTTTAAAAGTTTTAAAATAATAGCATGCTGATGAAAGTTTAATTGTTTATAGTATTGTATAAGCATACACAAGTTTCATGATTTTAGGTTTGTAATTAATCGTCAAATTTCAAAAATTACACTGTCTCTCGTAAATCATATTTGAGTGGTTCTTTACATTTTAATTACTTACTCATGTTTGTATATTTTATCATGTATAGAAGTGAGACATAATTAATCTGTCTATTTGTCTGTCACAATATCTATAATTATGGTGAGTCAAGAAAGAATCAAGACAAACGCAATTATGTTGATATTAATTATTGTAATTTTACGCTGCTCAACAACAACCTGTTCTGATAATTTCATTATTATTTCTGAATTTTAGGGACAAAAAATGTAGATATTAAGACAATAACATTTTGATTATTATTTCTACAAGGTTTCAAATAAAGGATATTATCAAAGAGCATTTCTCAAGAAATACTCATGTTTTTACGCACGTATTTTCACGTGAAAATAGTTTTCGGATAGATATATTTATTTGCAGGGCGAATGCTTTTGGGTACCAAAGAAGCATCATTTTGTAAGTACTATAACACCGGGCTGTCTGCACACGCAGTCGAGTGTGACTTGTGACTAAACAACGTAAATAACTATACACATTGGAGTAGTTTTATCAATGAAAGTTAACTCGCATATGAACCACAGGAAGGTAAGAAAAAAGATGACCTGGAAACATTATTCAGTTCTGTTCTAAACGTTGGAAAACAATTTTATAGGCTGTAGGCGGTGTAACCATACAATCTACCTCAGAAAAATGACAGTTTGCACTATCCATTGTTTTGCAGAAAGCATTTATAATTATTCAAGATTTCTGATATATATCGCAGATTTTCTGGTACCTACATCACACGAATACGATGCAGTGTCAATTTATCTACTTATCATACTGGTCTTGACTCAATGATTAGTTGCAAAAATTGTAAATAAAGTTCTACACTTTACAGGCTGTTTTCGCTTTTCACGTGTGACCAACACTGTAACGGTAAGTTTTGGTACCATATATGAACATGTTTAGACTATGGTGACATGCCATATTTCCACTGCAACAAGTACTCACAACATGTGAGAATTGTAACTGTCCCTTATTAGGGCTGAAACGAGTACCCAGGTACCCACGGGTCGGGTATAAATTGGTGGGTACCAGCGTACGAAATCACTACCCGTTACCCGATATGCAATATAAAGCAGAATATAATTGTCAATTTCATAACATTAGTCGACAAACACGTTAAAGGTAACATTTATTCAAGCATCCTTTCGTTTATGAGTAGATTAAGATTGAACAAGCAAGCAGGGTTACAGATAAGGTTTTGTGTTAATTGGGTATTTACTCCTTACTTTTGCAAGGAATTGGGTAATCGGAGTTTTGATTGAGTATCAAAAAAATTGTTACTCAATCAATTTGAAATGAATTGCTTTTTTATTACAACAGTTTTAGATTCAATATATTATATAATTATGTTGTAAGCCTATAGCTACAACTGAGATTGGTGTATTTCACAGAAAGACCCTTTTCAGTCTGTAATTCTAACAGTCCATTAACTGATACTCGACACCTTAATGTTCGATGTAGCCCTTCATTTGCTTACATTTTCAACACCTCATTTTTGTGCAGGAGTAATGTGTTTTAAGCCAAAGATACTTTGAAACATATTTCTTGACAGTAATTTTGCCGACTTTAATTGCACCTTCTCTACTGATGGCTTACAGAGTTGCGACAAAAGATCGACGATTATATCACTGACAACCTCTTTTGAGGTGTTACACACCTTGTTCACAAGCTTATCAATGATGCATTTTACAAATTATTTCTGGTTCGCCAAGGGAAGACCTTATATAATTAAAGAAAGTGTTTTTCCATTCTATTTTCTGTCCTCGTTATGCCATGTTTACGCATATAGCAGACGATTTGACTGGTTTACTATTTGGAACAAACCTAGTGAAAAGGATGCTGCATAACATCCTATATAATATACTGGGATCTGTGACCGAACCTGTAAATAAGCTGTATTTACGAAATGAATAACCAGTCTAACCGGTGTTGCAGTAAAAAAAGTCCTGTGTCACAGTAAACAATAGTTATTTATGCCTAAGAAATGTCCGAGTATCGCATACTAATACGCATCTGCTTGAATGCTTTTGCGTAAACCACTTTTATAATTGATTTTCAGTACGCATGAATTTCAAAATAATTCCTTTTCATCTGAATTTAATTGCGTATTTACGCAGATACGCACCTTATCTGTAACCCTGGGCAAGTAAACGTAAAAACATTGTACGTTTTTATTTGACTGGTAAAAGTGTCGACTATTCTTTTGTCCAACCTAATTTGAGGCTGTGAATTAGCCATGACCTTTATTACACTAACTTTCTCAGAAAGTTAGTAACAAAGGTCTTGGCTAATTCGCGGCCTCAAAAATTCTCAGCGCCCGGAAAACATCAAGCGGTAAGGTGAGTAACCACGGACATGAACTGGATCTTGAATCAGTTATCTGATTTACACCTGATTTATTAAAGGTGTATTATGCACATTTTTCGTATTAATCGATCAACACCAGGAGCCGTACACCTTTACATACAACCCATTTTCCGACAGGATATATTTGTTCAGCTAAATATTATCACTATCCGAATACTACTAAATTCTTTAAAAGGAGCCTCCTTTTTAGAAACGGGGATTTTGTTCGGAAATCAGCGGACATCTTTGTCCAAGTTCTGAATGACCCCGATTCTATTTCGGAGCAACACTTTGAATATTAATTAGGTTGTTATAGCTCGAACAATTTGACCTGGACCCTAACCTACTTAATTTTCATAAATCAAAATTCGTAACATTTTTATTTTTACATCGGCATTGCACGGGTTTATCCTTGGCACGTGTCCCAGTAAGCAACTATGCATTGCATGGACACCCTCGTGATTGTATGGTTTACATATATATGCACAGGTTATCGCTCTATCGTTTTTCAGCGAGAATAGACTTCACGATTTACCGGCGAAGTTTTATTTATACAGCGTCATCTCTCTCATTATGTATTCTGCATATAGGTCAGGGTCCAGGTCAAATTGTTCGAGCTATATCACACGTACAATGGCTGACACTAGTTGTTGGCCTACATATACATCAAATGATTATTTCCGGTATGTAAATTTGAATCTTACAACAGATTCCGGCCAATGGCGAACGCTGTTCCGCTGATTTCCGTAGCAATCCATTTTTAGCTCCACTTTTTCAAAAAGTGGAGCTATTGTCATGACCCTCTCGTCGGCGTCGGCGTTGGTTAACCTTTTTGTTAAGGTCCTTTTCTCAGAATAAATCAAGATATGTGGTTCATATTTGGTATGTATGTTTACTATCACAAGGGGAACCCATTTCACAAGGGTAGATAACCCTAAAATTAATTTTGCCATAGTTATGCCCCTTTTTCGACTTAAAATTTTCATTGTTGGTTAAGTTTTATGTTCAGGTCCATGTCTCAGAAACTGTCAAAGATATTTGGTTCATCTTTGGTATACATATTAACTATTACAAGGGGGACCCATTTCACAAGGGCAGGTAACCCTTAAATTAATTTTGCTGTTGTTATCTCCCCTTTCTGACTTAGACTTCCACTACACTATCCAGCACTAAAGAAAGTGGAGCGCGCTGTCTGCGGACAGCTCTTGTTCTATTTTTTTTGACACAAACAACCATTTACTAACCATGCTGTTTAGTGTTAAAAAAGTGTTAAGGTACATAGATTCCGATTCAGAAGTCAGTTCGAAACGTAAAATTTGCGGAAATTTGCACAGCATACATCTTTAAAAAAGATAATTATGGACATTTTTAGCTCATCTGTTTTTGAAGAAAAAAGTTGAGCTATTGTGATGACTGGGTCGTAGGCGCTGGTGTCGTCAGCAGTGTGCAAAAACTTTAATGTAGCTGATTAATCAAAAAGTATCTGAGGTATCAGCATGAAACTTCATAGGTTTGTATCTCTTTGAGGAGGAGTGTATGCAGTGGACAAGCGCTAAATCAGACAAGCGCTGGCGCTGTACGCGGCTCTTGTTTTAGCTGTTGAACTTGTTTTCAATGATATAAATTTATGCTTCAAATAAAGATGATCCAGGTTTTTTTCTCCACTATTTTTAACACTATTGATTCTTTTGAAAAATAGGAGAGATTTATTTTGTGTGGAGGTTTTAATCTTGTACTAGATCCTTACAAAGACTATAACTTTAAACTACCAATAATAATGTTAAAGCTGCAGCCAAGGTTTTATCACAGATTACCAGTAGAAGTTTGATAGATCCATTTAGAGAATTGCATGGAGATAATTCAAAACTCACTTGTAGAAGACTTTTGCCTTTGTAACAAGACAGACTTGATTTCATTTTATTGTAATATACATAATATGAGTAATTATTTGAGAAGGTGTGATGTTGATGTGAGTTATAAATCTGGGTCCATATTCATAAAAACTCTAAAGGAATATTTTAACCTTAGGACAACTAAACAAATGGAGTGACCCAGATCAGATGGTTCCTGTAGGAACGGTCTGATCTGGGTCTGCTCTGTTTGCTTATGGAATTTAGTTATATATATAGATCTGATTATACACGCTCTGCCACAGTCAACAATTCCTTTGTTAATAATGCTTTAAAAATAAATAAATATTATTTTACAATAAGGTGTACTTAGTGTATGACTTAGATATAATGTACATGTACTTACGATGAAGAGATGCAAGCTGTTTGACACTCAGCCATTTGTTTATCAAAAGTTTGATCAAATTGAAGTTGTCGAACATCATACCAGATCCAACTTTGAGCAGATTTTGTTTCCAGAGTGGATTGTTAATATATACAGTAAAACCCCTCTAATGCAACCACTTAATGAATAAACATGGCTGTATTCATAAACAGGTGGTTGTTTAATGCAGGACAAAAGTAATGCAGAAAGCTCCTATAAGAGCTTTCTGCATAACTTTCGTCCTACATTAAGCTACCGCCTGCCTTTGCCACCCATGATTATGCCCCAGTTTGGTGGTTGCATTAGAGGGTTTTTACTATAAATAGTTACCATCTTTGGAAAAATGCACTGTTAAAAAATACCGAACTAATTCCACCAAAAACATGTCATATCTATGTACATAAGTTAATAATATAAGCAACACTTTTTTAGCTAATTTAGGTGTCGGTATACTGTCACAGAGTTATGAAAATGATATACAATATTTAAACTGAAATTCATATTATACAATGTTGATAAAAGATTTGATTTATGAAATAGTGTTGAGTATTGAGTCTGCATCGAATGATAGACAGTGAGTTAATTGGTCACAGATGATAACTGATTGATCTCTGAAGATTCAGCTTTCAGGAAGTATGGATCCTGCTTAATGCTTGGTTATCTGACTTACCGGTATCAAGACTTTACAGAAGACTGCCTTGATGTAAGTAAACACACATTAGGCCAGTCTAGTCAGGATATGCATATAAGAGTTTGTTAAGCAGTGGCTAAACCTCTAAAGGTGACACTAAGATGCATACAAAGATTTAGGTTTTGAAGATCTGGAGGCAACAGATTAGTATGAGAGACAGTAATTCGTGTAATTAGAATATAACCTACACTTTTGATTTAGCCAATCAAACTGGCTTTTGCACCTAATTAACTACAGAACTTAATCATTAAGATTTTTGTTTCTTTCGACCTGGCGAAACATCACACTTAGCGCATGTAGTCCTGTGGGCATGTGATGTTTGTTTACTAGAACCATGGAAACGATTTATGCTGGGCCAATCAAAATATAGGTTACCTATCTTCTAAGTACGTTAGAACATATTAAGTGAAATCTTAGTGGCTAAGAAGGGGCTCGCTTCGCATGATCCGCCCCTTCTTAACCACTAAGATTTCATATAATATGTTCAAACTATAACTTAAAAGAGTTTGTACAGAAAGAAAGATGATGAAAGGTAAATTGAAGAATATGGTTAGCTGATTATAAAGACTAATGAGTGGGTGTGGCTAGAATCAGGAAAATTGAGAGAGAGTTGAAGTTGAAAGAAGTAAAGGTAATATTGCAATTTGGGCAGTTTAAAAAAAAGAAAGTGCATGTATAGGACAGTCATGTAAAAATAAGTAAAGAGAGTTGAGCTAAGGGTCTGGGAGAATGAAGGTTCAGATTTAGAGGAGTGATAAGGGTCAAAGTGAAGAGAGGTAAGGTTTATTGAATAACTTAGGAAGTAATTTAGTAAAGAAGGAAGGAAAGAACAAGAATTTAAGAAGTTAAAGTGAATTTAAGAAGTAGTTGAGATAAGTTAGAAGTTGAACTGGATAGACAGATTTAGCAATAATAATTAAAAGAAGAAGCGAGTAGCTTGTGACGTAAATTCCCCTGTAGTCAAAAAGGATGCCAGTCACAATACTTCTCACAGCTTTTTTCTCTTTATTTGTGTATTACTGTACACTACAAGTTTCAAAATCTTAGGGTTTTCAGGTTCAACTTGATGTTTTGTATACCGGTATGTAAGTACTTACTAGCATTTGTTTTGTTACTTTTTAGACAATAATAGAGAAAATAAAGCTGTTCCACTGTTTACATGTTATGTATGAATAATTGTGAAATAGTACATGGGTATAAAAACAGCTTTAGAACTGGAACTTTTGAATTGGACATGTAGTATGGATGTAGGAAGGGGTTAGGGGAGTATGGGGGCAGGAGTGGGGTGGAGGTGAAAAATAAAAGAAAATTGGCTCTAAGTTGTAATAGATGAGGACTACTTATTAAAGAAAATGTTAGGTAGCTGCAGAGCTTTGAGGAAAATATTTCTGGTGATAATTTGTTTGGTTTATTACTGTTGACAGTTGAGCTGATGCCAGGAAAGGAACACAGCACCTATTTCATTCTTCATTATTTGCAAATAAAAACACAATGGAAATGTGGAAATTTCAGCCAGGGGGACCTCACACGTGTATTGAAGGTGGCAATATGCAGGCAAATCAATATTTTGAATCAAAACAGCAGAATCAAATTTCAAAATTTGTCTTTCTGCTGTAGCCCTGTGGTTGGATGGAACTACTATGTCATTTCAGTGTTTCGATCTGTAATATACAGGCCATGTGGGAATTTGTAGAACATTCCTAATATTGATATTGACCAATTCTGTTGTACAGATAGTTTTGGCTTTGGGCATACCACATCACAATAATAAATCCTAATACATTTCAAGTGACAATGCTACTACCCTAATTTCCGTAAGAATTTGGACACACAGTCTTTGGCAAATAGTGCAGACTTAGATCAAACTGTTCCTGAAGGAGCAGTTTGATTGGGGTTTACACAAATTGTTACTACGTCAGTCTAATTTAAAGTTGAAAACAAAATGATGCCACATTAATTTATTCATCTTTACTGACTGATTGAGAAGGGATGTTGAATGCTCTATTGCTATGGGTAGTTAGAGTATGCATTCACTAACATGGATACAGATGCATGTTTGAATAAGATAGACCATGGCATGTTTGTCATATGCTCATCTAGTGTTGAAATTGTCTAAGATCTGTTGTATTTTCAAATATAGATAATGATATGAATTAGACTGATTAAACGTAAATAAAAATCTAGCACAGGAACAGATAAGGTAAGATTGGAATCATGTGAAAACTCCCAGTTTTTTCACTAATTGAGTGAAACCAAAATTTTATTCTATCATTCTGATAGTCCAAGTTTTCAGATGCGTTGAGTGAAATTTTAAATTCAGCTACTCTGACTATAGTTTTTCTTTGTTTCAGCTGTAAGTACTTTAAACTGTAAAAAATTTGTAATTGAATTTGATTTACAAATTGATAAAGTATAAGCAAAATGTTCCCTCATCCAAGCTTTAGTGTAGGATGAGGGTCATTATTGGAATATAGCCGGAGGCTGAGCATGTATAACATAGCATGTTACTCTGAACATGTTCCGAGCTAACGCCCTTTAAAGAGTAAAGAATCGAGCACACCCCTTACGTCACTTCCGATAAGTACCCGTATGTACCAACCACATTTCTCATACTTTTAAAGCCCGATGCTTTGTTGCTCAAAACAACCGAAAGGGTGGGTAAAAACAACTCCAACACTCAAGAAATTCATGAAGATAATATTCCAAGACCAAAAAGTAAATGGGTGGGTGTATGTATATACATGCTCAGCCTCCGGCTATATTCCAATAATGACCCTCATCCTACACTAAAGCTTGGATGAGGGAACATTATTTCCCATATAGCCTTCGGCTTTCGCATGTATAACATAGCATCTTTAAAGAGAGCAACAAAACACCCAAGACAAGTAAAAACTTGTAAATGAAAACAATAACAATAAAGTCGGTCTAATTAAATACACTTCCTTTGGAGTCCAACAAGTATGTAACGCAACAGATCTCCTCCTACAGATCTAGTAGACTAATATACAACATAAACCTAACTAAAAACTGCGTTGCTAAAGGACAAATGACTATCCTGAATTGAATGTCTATAATAATACTTTCTGAAGTGTTTATCGGAAGCCCAGTCTGCTGTATCTAGGATACGTTTCAAAGAACACCCCTTCGAAAAAGCAGCAGATACAGAAGCACCTCTAAAAGAGTGCGCCTTAAATCTATCAGTATCTATACCTGAAAACCCTAACACACATCTTAACCATCTAGCTATAGTACTAGTAGTCACCTCCTTAAAACTCACATAAGAAATTAACACATGTCTAGTACGTCTACAACTTTTTGTTGCTTCTATGTAATATAACAAAGTATGTAAAGCACACAATTCTTCCTTCTGATAATGCT
Organism: Azorinus chamasolen; assembly: GCA_963576725.1. NCBI lineage: Eukaryota > Metazoa > Mollusca > Bivalvia > Cardiida > Solecurtidae > Azorinus > Azorinus chamasolen. Next base: position 24,751,535 of record OY755235.1, on the reverse strand, counting down.
CCACCTTTAAGGTAAATGAGTGTCCTACTCTAGAGTTCTTTAACAAACTAGGAAACATAAAAAAGATATAATTGTCATTCACTACCATATGATCTAAACTCATAGCCACCAAAGTCTGGGCTCGTGGAGCTGCAGCCAAAGCAATAAGAGCTGTAACTTTAAAAGTCAACTGTTTTAAGGACAAAGACTCCAGAGGGTACAAAGACTCTAAATATTTCAAAACGCTGGATACATCCCAAGTCACATCATATCTAGGCTTGTGTGGTTTTCTAACAAACACTCCTTTCATAAATCTACTAATCATCTTGGAATTCTCACACCACTGATTTCCGAAAAAAGGTAGAGTTTGTAATAACATAGATTTATGACTATTGATAACTGCATAAGATTTACCTAAAGAAAATAATTCACTAAGATACTCTAACACTACAAACTCAGTCGTCCGAAAGGGACTTTCAAACCTGTCACTACTCCAAGATAACCATCTCTCCCAAGCATACTTGTACTGTTTTCTAGTTCCTGCACTCCATGAGCCAAGGATGATTTCCGTAGTTGGTCTCGAAAGCCCTCTATCCTGCAACGCCACCCCGATACTCTGACAGCGACGATCCGTAATCTACGACATAAAGGGTGAGAATTCCCATTATGAGGTAAAACCAGCAAATCCTTGTGCCTAGGTAACCTTACAGGATAAGAACAAATATTGTCTAACAACTGGGGAAACCAGGACTGAGCTGGCCATAAAGGAAAGATAAGAATGGCTTTTTCTACTTGATCTTTGACTATCTTATTGATAACTTTCCCAACCAGATTGAAAGGAGGGAAAATATATGGACTAAACCTGCTCCAATCCACAGAAAAAGCATTTGAACAAGTCATCCCAGGTTCTGGGAACCATGACACAAACTGATCCAATTGCTTATTAAGCCTGGAAGCAAAAAGATCAATATCTGGTTGAAAAAAGTGCTTGCACACTCTCAAAAATATCTCTTTCTTCATCATCCATTCAGTGGAATCAGAGAAATTTCTTGAAAAATAATCAGCTGTATTCGAAATACCAGGAATATGAATTGCAGAAATGAAAATATCTTTCCCTAGACACCATTCCCATATAGTACTAGCCAAACTATCCATTGACTCAGAATGCATACCACCCATATTATTGATATAAGCCACAGCACAAACATTATCACTCTGTACCTCAATGTGAATACCACTTTTTGAACCATAAAATGCTTGCAGTCCAAACCAAATTGCTAGCAATTCCAAATAATTAATATGATATGTAGTCTCCTGAGCATTCCATCTACCCTGAGAATGATACTCAGATTCTAAATCTACAGCACCCCAACCAACTAAACTAGCATCAGTCTTACATCTTACCAACACTTTCTTTGGTTTAATTCTCTTACCATTTTTGCTTCTAACATTATTAACCCACCAGTTAACTTCCTTCAAACTCACCTCTGACAGTGTTACCTTATTGTCAAAGTTTTTGTCATCTCCAAGACCTACAATTTTATTTCTTTCTAAACTACGATAATGTAATGGAGCTTCCAAAATCGCATGGAATGCATTGATTATCAAACCAATGAATGAAGCCAATTCTCTGACCACTACATTAATTTTTTCCAACAAATTTTTTGCATATAACAGAATCTTTTCAATCTTTTTCTCAGTAAGAAACACCTTAAATTCGACTGAATCTATAATGAAACCAAAAAATACGATTCTTTGTGTTGGCACAATAACCGATTTTTTCCTATTAGCAACATAACCCAACTTCTCTAGAGACTGAATAATAGTCATCGTATTTTGACTGCACAACTCTCTCAACTGATTTAAACTCAATGAGTCATCTATGTAGTAAGCACAGCGAATACTTTGTTGCCTAAACCAAGCATAAACGGGTTTCAGTAATTTAGTAAAGACATAAGGTGCCGAAGTAATTCCAAATGGCAAACAGACAAACTTATACAGGCAACCATTCCAAGAAAATTTTAAATATTTTTGAAAATCCTTATGAATAGGTATAGAAAAATAGGCATCTTGCAAATCAACTGAAGTCATGAAATCATTCTCCTGTATAAGATCTAATATCACTTTGAACGTCTCTTGTTTAAAATGGTTATAGTGTATGTACTCATTTAAATATCTCAAATTTATCACTGGTCTAAATTTACCATTTGGTTTTGAAACAATAAAAATTGTTGATATAAATTCTCCGATCTCAGACTGACAAGGCACAATTGCCCCTTTTTTCAATAATTCTGAAACTTCATTATCTACAATGCATCTTTGTTCCTCATTAAAAGGAATTTCATTTGGAATGTGTTTCTGAACTGGCTTCTCATCAAAATCAATTCTGTAACCACTAACAGTCTCAAGAACCCATTGGTCTTGTGTTAACTTTTTCCATTCATCTAAACAAAATCTCAATTCCCCAACTTTAGTGCTTACCTGATTTAAGCTCTGTCGTTTGGGGCAGTGACAGTTGCCGTTGGTGCCCTTCTAGGAATCTGATAGTTCCTAAGACCTCTCGACTGACCCCTGGAAGGGTATGGTTGGTAACGCTGACCACCTCTCCTTGGGAATCTACCAAACCCTCGGCCCCTAAACATAGGCGGCCTAAATGTCTGTTCTTTGTAATTGCCAATGAAATTCATGGACTCACAGGCCTTGATGCTCTTGCTCACATCATCTCCAAACAACTGGTTAGTGATGGGCATAGAAATGCTACACAATGACTGGTATTTCTTTCTCAGAGCTGGTCTGATAGAATATCTACGCCTCACGGACAAAGAATATTGAGTTTGTCCAAGCAATGTCAAACAATCAGAAAGTAGCCCTTTAGCTTCACTATTAGTCATAATTTGCTGTTTCAACACTTCTGCCAACTTAACTATTGGTGTCATTGAAGCGGCGACCAAATTTTGGACATCAACTAAACTACGGTCCTGTGACTGAGTGCGTTTGTCTAACACCTTCCATATTTCAGGATTCACAGTCGGCGGACAAGCCATGTTACAATTTTCTGGAACCTTATGAGTCTTAATCAGATTATCTACATCACATTGTGATGTACAGGCAACATTGATCATTCTAGCCAATGACTGCGCCACTGGCTTGCCTTTCTCTGGTAACTTTAACCTGGGCAAGTCCCAATCATCATCATCAGCATCCTCTGCAAAAAGGGCAGAACTGAAACCCTGAGTAAAATCCTCACGGTTGACATTATCTTCAACTCCAATGTCCTCACTTGCCACCTCTACATGAATATTTGGTCTATCATTGAGTGGTGTTGCAAACCACTCGTCAACCTCATCCTCAACAAAATTATTAGAATCTTGAGTCTGAATTCCTAACAGGTCCCTCAGACCATGAATATCTTTCTGCGTTAATTTTGTAATGTCCAAAACAGGATTCTCAGAACACACGTTCTCTTTCCTCTTTACCGTTTTTGTTCGTTTCACCTGCGGTGGCACTTTCTTTTTAGTCGTTTTTCTTGACGACTTTTGACTTAACTCTCCCTTTTGAAAGTTCGTCTTCGGAGAGAGAACTAAATCCGGAAAAGGATTTATCTTCTAAAGACAAGACTTCGTCTGAGTCAGCCATAACGTTCACTGCGTTGTTGTATGAAATAATAAGTTGGGACTTCGTCCTCAACACCAGTGTTCCGGTAAGGATAAAAACTTCGTTTTTCTCCTCCGTGTCCGACCACGTGTCCGACTTACCTCGTGTATTACACAGAATTTACCGCTGTGCTCTGCTCGAACGCCAGAATAACTATGAGAAATGTGGTTGGTACATACGGGTACTTATCGGAAGTGACGTAAGGGGTGTGCTCGATTCTTTACTCTTTAAAGGGCGTTAGCTCGGAACATGTTCAGAGTAACATGCTATGTTATACATGCGAAAGCCGAAGGCTATATGGGAAATAATGACTTATACCATTTTTTGCTCAAAGTCAAACCATTTCTCTGAAATTTTTCGCCGGCTTATTGAACAAAATTGAGTTCAAAGCCATTTCTTTTAGAGTACCCAGTATAGTCATTGAAATAATTGATGAGTACTGGTATTTATGGATTGTACCATATTTTGCCTTTTTTGGGTCAAATACCAAAATACCCCACTTATCTATTCCTCTGTAGTGGTGCTATATAAGAATAATTCTCTGGTACTGATGCAAATACATGTACAAGCATAAGCATTCATATGAATGAATAGTACAGTCAAAATATTTAGAGTGTTCTCTTTACTTCATGAATACACTTTTCTATGCCTTTGCAAACAGACTAGAGTAGACCCAGATCAGACGGCTCCAACAGGAGCCGTCTGATCAGGGTCTGCTCTGTTTGCTTTTGGAATGATATGGATCTGATTCTACATGTTCTGCTATAGCCAAAATTTCTTGTGTTTTCACACCAAAATAAAAATAAATCTAATTAGTATGCATGATGTCATTCTTTCTTAAAGAATTACGAATAAAATTTGAATTGTTTCTTGTGAAAAATACTCATTCATCTGAACATTTTCTTGTTTTGTATTGGTGTTCATTGATGTCATGGCATTGTCATATGAAAATGTTCATATTCCATTCCATTAGTTCTTGCTGTTAAATACATCCAGGATTTTCAAAGTGGAATGGTCGATCATTATTTAGACCTTTCCCTCATTTAAATGCCTTTTCACGCCTTTGCAAACAGAGTAGACCCAGATCAGACAGCTCCTGTAGGAGCCGTATGATAAGGGTATGTTCTGTTTGTTTATTAAATTAAAATAGATCTGACTCTACAGTTTATACCAATACCAAACAATCCTGTGTACATATGCCATTTTAAAAACTATTCAATTATTCATGATGCCATTATTCTTGCATGAATATGCAACAGGGGAAGGGTTAATGATAAGAGTCCATTCAGTATGAAAGGGTATAGACTATAATAGGGCATTTCACACATTCAAAGGGTTGACCTGTTTAATAATGGTATTAGGGTTTTCTTTTTAAGCGACAACCACTTTTAAAGTTTAATCTATTATCATATGAAATAGGGATACGCCTTAAATGGCATTTACAAAATGTGTAAACTCGTATCCGAGGGCTCGTTGAAGAGCAATCTGATTTAGGTTTACACTGTTATTCAAAATCCTGTTGAAAGTTTTGTCTTTTTGTACATGTATTAACCCTTTCTTTCATGTAGACACCTTTTCACACCTTTGAAAACAGAGTAGACTCAGATGAGACTGTTCCTATTGGAGCCATCTGATCAGGGTCTGCTCTGTTTGCTTTTGAAATTATAATAGATCTGACTATACAGTTTTTACCAATACCAAAACATCTTGTGTACATAATAAATTATGACATTATAAAAATAAATATAATAAATATTCATGAGAATCATGATGGCATTATTTCTTACATGAATACTGAACAGGGATGTGATGCCCCATTCCACTTTGAAAACTGAGCATTCAAATGGTTCCCACCTAGCACTTATTTCCTGGGCATGTTATCATCAATGGCACACTGCAGTCCGAGTAAACATGTGAAATTACAGTTCAGAATGATGGTTATTTAATGTTTGATTGTTCTGTCTGATGACTCATCAACTAGCAGTCACAAATGATGAGTCTTCCAAAGCCTTCTTTTCTGCTTCTTATGTAGTCTTCCACTGCTTAGTGACTGTTTAATTCACAGGCAACATAATGAGAGACTGCTTGAGTGCCTGAACGTCTTCTAACACCATCACTACAACAAATTCATATAATTTCCAACTTCCTAACAGGGGATGAGGAATATATATACAAAAAGCGACACTGATGGCACTGATGACCCTCTGCTTTGCAGTATTTTGTCTTAACCCTTTCGACCAGGGCCAACACAAGCCTTGTCATTTGCAAACAGTGTAGACCCAGATCGGAGAGCTAAAGGAGCCCTCTGATCAGTTAACCCATTCCCTGGTATTGACGACTGTTGACGACTCTGTAAATGTCACTTTGTATCTAAAAATAGCCTATGAGGTAATGGGTTATATATAATCTGCAGTTTGTTTATCAGAATAAGCCTTTGATACTGTGTAAGACTCTTTAGTGAAGCACTAATGGGCTATTCCACTCTCATAATTCAGGGTTGAAAGGGTTAAAGTCATCATGTTGATTGGATTTAGAAGAGAGGTTAACCCTTTCCTCCATAAATACGCCTTTCTACGCCTCTGTAATAGTCACTTCTTGAAACCATTGTGATAAATAGAGCATTTGCTCCTATAGGAGCAAATGCTCTATTTATCACAATGGTTTCAAACTACAAAATTTTTCCTTTTCTCTAGTTAATGCTCCTTTTCGGTAGTTTTATTTAAAGAGGTTGGATCTAAAAATAGCCTATGAGGGAATGGTTTAAATTGTGGCTGGATTTTATCAGGTCTGAAATAGAACTTGTTTTTATTCAACCCTTGGTGAAGACATGTACATTGCTGTACAATGCATTTACACACATACGGTAATCTGTATTTCCATGGGAACATTCAAATACTTATAACGAAGCCATTTATGATTTATTCTTTTTCACTCACCTTGATAATTTATGTTCAGGACGTGAGCTTTTGTGATTGCCCACTGTCTGCTCTCCATCCATTCGTCTGTCCATCTATCAACAATGGCTTTAAACAACATTTCCTCTGAAACCACCTGTCAAAATGTAACCAATTGCAAACTTTACGTAAATGATCTCGTAAATGATCTCGGCATCATGCTGTGACAAAATTGCTAAAAGAATCAGGATCCATACAGAATTCTGTTTTCTTCTCCAAAACCAGTGATCAGAATTGAATGATATTTGATAGAATAATAGAATCAAGCATGGGTTTTGTTAAAGACGGGGGTTTCTATACCCGAGGTTGGTCTGTTCCAGTCGGAAACGAGCTTTAGCGAGTTTCCAATAGGAACAGACCAACCGAGGGTATAGAACCCCCGGCTTTAACAAATCCCATGCTTGATTATTTTTCTCGCTGAAATACGCCCTAAAACCAAGAAAATTAACGAATTTTGTGAAGTACTACTTTACATTGCGTAATACGACTTCCATATCTAATAGCAACAGACCGCAGCATAACTTTAGGCGTGACACCAAATTCTTGCATAAAACGTGCTGTTGTAGTCCCGCTAGACCATGTATTAATGATTCTCGTGCTCACGCGCTGTTGTTGACCGGTTTTAATTATACCTATTATGGGCCTAAGGTAAACAATGGACGCGAATGTTACAGCGTTTTGGCCTAAGCTAGGTGAACGCCGGGGTGTGAGTATTTCCAGGAGCACCGACAATGAACTGTTTTTAGTGATAGACATATTGAATGAAATTCCGTGTAAACGGTATTTGATACAATCATGAATTGACGTCGAAAAGAAAACAGTGGCCCGGAAACAGCATAAATCAACGAAGTGTCAAAGAAGTGTATAGTTTTGCTGCCTTTGTTTTGCTTGTATTTTGAAGAATTAAATTGATGCAGGAGAGCAGAACATTGGTTTTATGCAAGAATAGCGTTAATACACGTTTGTTTTCGGGCAATAACATCTGCAGTGTCCCTCGGGAATGTTGTTGCCCTCGCCCTTCGGGCTCGGGCCAACAACAGTCCCTCGGGACACTGCAGATGTTATTGCCCGAAAAAACGTGTATTAACCCTCTAATGACGTCATTTGTTATGACAACCACAAACGTTACGTTTTGGCGTAAATATAAAAGACTGAGTGACTACAAAACAACGTCTTCGGTTAATTAAATAGGCTTTTAAAGTGTTTATATGATAAATAGAATTTCATATTCGTGCTAATTACTTATATTAATTTCAATTCATAAGGTTGTTGCCTATAGAAATGTTGGTATAATTCTGTAAGAAGTCCTTCCCTTGTATTGATTTTACCCAATCGCGCTTATGAATACACTAGTCACGGGGTGTTCCAGATAAGGATTTCTAGTACGGCTATTTTTAGTAACTCAGCTTATCTAGCACGACTGAGAAGCGAGAAATAGTCTTCTTGCGACCCTCTACCAAAATTGCTAAAATCATGTTGATATCTCAAAAATCATGGCTGCCAGGGGTGGGGCTTGATTTCCTTATACTATATACATAACTATATAGAAATCCCTCATACTGACGCCTCTGTAAAAGTAAATTTGAAATCATTGTGATAAATACAGCTAAAACTATGCTGGTATGTGAACAAGACCACCAGGAGCGGTGCTAAATATCAATATAATTATGTCTACATGTACAGGCAAAACATTAAAGATGTATTATGCGCATTTTTCGTATTAATCAATCAACACCAGAAGCTGTACAGGTATACATACAATGAAAATAATGCTTACAACCCATTTTCCAACAGGATATATCGCTATCCGAATACTGCTAAATTCTTTAAAAGGAGCTTCCTTTTTTAGAAACGGGGATTTTGTACGGAAATCAGCAGACATCTTCGGCCAAGTTCCGATTCTATTTCGGAACAACGCTTTGAATATTAATTAGGTTGTTTCTACTTGTACAATGGCTGACACTGCTTGTTGGCCTACATAATCGATTTTATTCAGGAAAATAAGGCAATATGCCCATCTTACCACATATAATTTACATGCATATCAGCTAAATACATGTATACTGTTCAAATGGTGTCAATCAAATATAGCGGTCAAAGGGAGCTAACTCATACAGGTACATCGAATGATTATCTCCGGTATGTAAAAAATTGAATCTTATGACAGATTCCGGCCAATGGCGTAGGCTGTTCCGTTGGTTTCCGTAGCAATCCATTTTTAGCTCCACTTTTTCAAAAAGTGGAGCTATTGTCATGACCCTCTCGTCGGCGTCGGCGTTGGTTAACCTTTTTGTTAAGGTTCTTTTCTCAGAAACCATCAAAGATATTAGGTTCATATTTGGTATGTATGTTTACTATCACAAGGGGAACCCATTTCACAAGGGAAGGTAACCCTAAGATTAATTTTGCCATAGTTATGCCCCTTTTTTGACATAGAATTTTTTCATTGTTGGTTAAGTTTTATGTTCAGGTCCATGTCTCAGAAACTGTCCAAGATATTTGGTTCATCTTTGGTATACATATTAACTATTACAAGGGGGACCCATTTCACAAGGGCAGGTAACCCTAAAATTAATGTTGCTGTTGTTATCTCCCCTTTCTGACTTAGACTTCCACTACACTATCCAGCACTAAAGAAAGTGGATGCGCTGTCTGCGGACAGCTCTTGTTCTGCTTTTTTCGACATAAACAACCATTTACTGACCGTGCTGTTTAGCGTTAAATAAGTGTTAAGGTAAACAGATTCCAATTCTGAAGTCAGTTCGAAATGCGAAATTTGCGGAAATTTGCGCAGCATACATCTTTAAAAATCTTCTCCCAAACCAGTGGTCCGATTTGAATGCTATTTGGTAGGAACCTCTACCAAGTTGCTAAAACCAAGTTTATGCTAAAAACATGGCCACCTAAAATCTTCTCTTCAAAACAAGTTTGTCCAATTTGAATGGCATTTGGAAGGAATAGTCCCCCTGGTGACTTTTTTTAGCTCACCTGAGCCGAAGGCTCAGTATGAGCTATTGTGACTGCGATCCATCCGTCATCCGGCATCAGTCATCCATCGTCCGGCCACATTTTCAAATGACATCTCCTCTGAAACCGCTCACCTGATTTTAACCAAATTTTGTCAGAAGCATTAGTGGCTAGGGGGAACGAATTCTTGTTCACATTATGTTCCCCGGACCAAAAATGGCCCTGCCCAAGGGCTTATCAGTTTTTCATAGGAAAATCTTTAAAAAATCTTCTGAAACTGTAAGGCCTAGACCTCTGATATTTGGTATGTAGCATGATCTAATGGTCCTCTACAAAGATTGTTCAAATTATGACCCGGCCAAAAATGGCCCCCAAGGGCTTATCAGTTTTTCATAGGAAAATCTTTAAAATCTTCTTCTCTGAAACTGTAAGGCCTAGACCTTTGATATTTGGTATTTAACATCATCTTATGGTCCTCTACAAAGATTGTTCAAATTATGATGCCCGGACCAAAAATGGCCCTGCCTAAGGGCTTATCAGTTTTTCATAGGAAAATATTTAAAAATCTTCTTCTCTGAAACTGTAAGGCCTAGACCTTTGATGTTAGTATGTAACATGATCTAATGGTCCTTTACAAATTTTGTTCAAATTATGACCCCCCGGACAAAAATTGCCCTGCCCCGGGGCTTATCAGTTTTTCATAGGAAAATCTTTAGAAATCTTCTCTGAAACTGTAAGGCCTAGACCTTTGATATTTGGTATGCAGCATGATCTAATGGTCCTCTACATTAAGATTGTTCAAATCATAACCCCTGGGTCGAAAATGGCCCTGCCCCAGGGCTTATCAGTTTTTCATAGGAAAATCTTCTTCTCTGAAAATGTAAAGCCTAGAGCTTTGATATTTTGTTGTATGTAGCATGATCTAATGGTCCTCTTCAACGATTGTTATAATTATGACCCCTGGGTCGAAAATGGCCCCGTCCCCAGGCTTTTTAAACATCTTCTCTTAAACTAAAATGCCCAGACCTTTGATACTTTGTATATATCATTATTTAATAGTCCTCTACCAAGATTGTTCAAATTATGATCCCCAGGCCAAAATTATAGCCCACCCTGGGGTTTATCAGTTTTGCATAGTCCTTTAAAAATCTTGCTGCTTTGCCTTGTGGTTCTCTACCAAGGTTGTACAAATGATGACTTCTGGGTTCAAAATAGCCCGCCCCGGGGGTTATCTCAGGTGAGCGCTTCAGGGCCTCAGGGCCCTCTTGTATCAAAATTGCTAAAACGATTCTGTTATTTAAAACAAAAATGGCCACTAGGGGGTGTAGATAAAATTTCTTTCTGTATGTCTGCAAGTAATTGGCTCTACCCACTTGCTCATTTGTGCCTGAAGCAATCTTTTATTATTATTATTATCACACCACATTTCAAACAGGATATTTGCATTCAATAGTACATAACCCTTTCCTTCATATAAATGTGTTTTCACATATTTGTGAACAGAGTAGACCAAGATCAGAGGTCTGATGATCTGATCAGGGTCTGCTCTGTTTGCCAATTTATGGAATTTGAAAGATCTGTTTTTTTACTTTCTAAACTGGCTACAATTTTCCACCTTCCATGTTTCGTTATACATGTAACTATTTTGTCCATGAACATTCAGTAGGTATCGAAATTTGGAATAAGCATAGAACAGGGAAAGGGTTAATTGTTTCACATGCATTTTCTGCCATAAGATGTGATGAACTAACTCAAATTCTGTATCAGGCAATGGTATTTTACACAAAAATAACAGCAATAGTTAAAATGGTTTCAGTTATTTGTCATGTATGTTTTCATGATTATTTTAATATAAAAATGTCTTTTAACCCTTTACTTTATAGAAATGCCTTTTTGACACTTTTGTGAACACTGAGCAGACCCATTTCAGAAGCTCCTATAGGACCTGTATGATCAGGGTCTGCTCTTATTTGAAAATGAAAGAATGGCCAAAATTCAAATATCCCATTTATCTTAAGTTTTTTAAGTCAATGACATAGTTGACTTCGGTGTAGGAAATGCTATTGAAATATCTAGACTGGTTTTATTAGATAGAACATCCATCTTGCTGTCAGTTCTCGTCTGAAATCTTTGTTCTGTTGGCCCTTCTTTAAGATAATTTTTCTTCTGTTTCTCTTCAGAAAGGCATTGGAGTGGCAAAAAGCACTATTTTTTAATCGGTTGTTCTGGAAAAAAAGAATACCATAATGTAAAGTAGATTAATAAATCTGAAGATGAATGAGATTTTCGTCGGTCACTATGACTACAAATGCAAAATGATTTCGGGCTTTTTGGTCTGGCTTAAATTTTTATCTTGACCATTTGCAGTACATGTTTTTATTGATGTCATTAGCAGAGAGGAATCTCAATTGGGGACATTTTCAGATTATTCATGTGAATGAAGCATTCCAGCTGGCTTACTTAACCCTTTCCCTGTTCTGTATTTAGGCCAAATTTCAATACCTACTGAATATTCATTAACAAAATAGTTAATAGAAATATGGAAGGTGCATTGAAGACATTTTAGAAAGTAAAGAAACAGATCTATCAAATTTTATTAGCAAACAGAGCAGACCCTGATCAGATGGCTCCTCTAGGAGCCGTCTGATCTGGGTCTACTCTGTTTGCAAATGCGTGAAAACACGTTTATATGAGGGAAAGGGTTAACCCTTACAACGCTGACTTTTCAAATGGACTATTCCAAAATTCAAACAGGCCAAGCTTACAGTGAATATTATAAAGAAAAGTTTAACATGACAAACAGTGCAGACCCTGATGAGAGGGCTCCTCTAGGAGCCCTCTCATCTGGGTCTACACTGTTTGCAAAGGAAATTAGTGACTCATGTCCCGCACTGTAAGGGTTAAAGTCTGTAAGTTATTGGCTCTACTAACTTTCTCTTTTGTGCCTGAAGCAATCTTAGTTGTTTCATATGCATTTTCTGCCAATACTGGTAACAGGCCTATCTTTCCCCCTGGCCAGTTTTTCCCCGGGGGAAAAAAAGGCCTGGTCAGTTTTTTCTCCCCCTAGTCCAGTTTTTCCCCCCTCCTCAGCCTGGGGGGAAGAATGGGCCTAGGCCTTTTTTTCTCCCCTGTGAATTGATTATATCTTTTCAGATAGGGGGGAAGAAAATTTAATGGCCTAGGCCTTTTTTCTCCCCTGTGAATTGATTGTACCTTTTCGGATAGGGGATGGGGAAGATTGATTGTATCTTTTTAGATAGGGTGTGGGGAGGGGGGGGGGGGGGGGGGGGAAAGAAAAGGCCTAGGCCTTTTTTTCTCCCCTGTGAATTGGTTGTATCTTTTTGGATAGGGGATGGGGAAGAAATGGCCTAGGACTTTTTTTTCTCCCCTGTGAATTGATTGTATCTTTTCGGATAGGGGAAAAGAAATGGCCTAGGCCTTTTTTTCTCCCCTTTGATATGATTTTATCTTTTTATACGCCCACCTAATAAAGGTGGTCGTATATTGTCGTGGCCCTGTCCGTCCGTCCGTTCGTTCGTTCGTTCGTTCGTTCGTTCGTTCGTTCGTTCGTTCGTTCGTCCGTCAACATTTTGTTTGTCCGCTGTTTTCTGGGAAAACTATTAGACAGATATTAATGAAACTTCACACAAATGTTAAATGCATGAAGATCTGAAGCTGAGTTGATTCTGAGGTTCATTTGATTTTTCATTTCAGAGTTATGGCCCTTTTCCTTAAAAAATATGCAAATAGTTTGTCCGCTATTTTCTGGGAAAACTATTTGAGAGATATTAATGAAACTTCACACAAATATTTAATGCATCAAGATCTGAAGCTGAGTTGATTCTGAGGTTCATTTGATTTGTCGTTTGGGAGTTATGGCCCTTTTACTTAAAAAAATAATGCAAATACATGCAAATAGTTTGTCCGCTGTTTTCTGGGAAAATTATTTGACAGATATTCATGAAACTTCACACAAATGTTAAATGCATCAAGATCTGAAGCTGAATTGATTCTGAGGTTCATTTGATTTGTTGTTTCGGAGTTGTGGCCCTTGTCCTTAAAAATATGTAAATAGTTAGTCCGCTGTTTTCTGGGAAAACTATTTGAGAGATATTAATGAAACTTCACACAAATGTTTAATGCATCAAGGTCTGAAGCTAAGTCAATTCTGAGGCTCATTTGATTTGTCGTTTCGGAGTTATGGCCCTTTTACTTGATAAATAATGCAAATACATGCAAATAGTTTGTCCGCTGTTTTCTGGGAAAACTATATGACAGATATTAATGAAACTTCACACAAATGTTTAATGCATCAAGATCTGAAGCTGGGTTGATTCTGAGGTTCATTTGATTTTTCATTTCAGAGTTATGGCCCTTGTCCTTGAAAAATATGCAAAATAGTTTGTCCGCTATTTTCTGGGAAAACTATTTGACAGATATTTTTGAAACTTCATACACATGTTTAATGCATCTAGACCTAAAGCTAAGTGAAGTCTGAGGATCATTTGATTAAATGTTTTGGAGTTATGGCCCTTGCACTTAAAAAAATAATGCAAATCTATGCAAATATGAGGATGGCCATAACTTTTTCATTTAAAATGATATTTGCTTCAATTTTTTTATATGGTTAAACCTTAATGTGAATTTTCACATATATTGCGGGGGTTTTGATATGTCATTTTATTCTAAAGTTATGGTCCTTGAACTTTGTGTGTTTGTTGCTTTGTTAGTCGGTAAATTTTTAGTTTGTCGGTTGATATAAATTAAACTTAACAACTTAACACAAATGTTTTAAGCAACAAAATTTGAAGCTGAGTTTATTTTTGAGGTTCATTCAGTTTGTCTTTACAGAGTTATGGCCGTTGCACTTTACAAAAATCTGCAAAAATGAGGATTAGCTGTAACTTTTCTATTTAATAAGATATTCACTTCATTTTTTAAAAAAATAGTACCACCTTAATATGGAAATCAAGATCTGAAGCACAGATTAGAAAATGTCAACACTTATAAGGCATGTTGAATCAGAGAAAGTTTGCAAGTGGGCGTATTATGTACCGTATGCGGTACTCTTGTTTAGATAGGGGGGAAGAAATTGCCTAGGCCTTTTTTTCTCCCCTGTGAATTGATTGTATCTTTTCGGATAGGGGATGCGAAGAAATGGCTTAGGCTTTTTTTTCTCCCCTGTGAATTGATTGTATCTTTTCGGATAGGGGAGGGGGAAGAAATGGCCTAGGCCTTTTTTTCTCCCCTTGTCCCCTGTCATTTCTTCCCCCCTATCTAAAAAGATATATTCATATCAAAAAGATAAAATCAATTCACAGGGGAGAAAAACTGGCTTAGGCTATTTCTTCCCCCTATCTAAAAAGATAAAATCATATCATAGAAGAGAAAAAAAGGCCTAGGCCATTTCTTCCACACTATCTAAAAAGATAAAATCAATTCACAGGGGAGAAAAACTGACTTAGGCTAATTCTTCTCCCCTATCCAAAAAGATACAATCAATTCACAGGGGAGATAAAAAGGTCTAGGCCATTTCTTCTCCCCTATCCGAAAAAATACAATCAATTCACAGGGGAGAAAAAAAGGCCTAGGCCATTTCTTCCCCATCCCCTATCCGAAAAGATACAATTAATTCACAGGGGAGAAAAAAAGGCCTAGGCCATTTCTCTCCCCCCCCCCCTATCTAAAAAGATATATTCATATCAAAGAGGAGAAAAAAAGGCCCAGGCCATTTCTTCCCCACCCCCTATCCGAAAAGATACAATCAATTCACAGGGAAGAAAAAAAGTCCTAGGCCATTTCTTCCCCATCCCCTATCCGAAAAGATACAATCAATTCACAGGGGAGAAAAAAAGGCCTAGGCCATTTCTTCCCCATCCCCTATCCGAAAAGATACAATCAATTCACAGGGGAGAAAAAAAGGCCTGGGCCATTTCTTCCCCCCTATCTAAAAAGATAAAATCATATCACAGGGGAGAAAAAAAGGCTTAAGCCATTTCTTCCCCATCCCCTATCCGAAAAAATACAATCAATACACAGGGGAGAAAAAAAGGCCTAGGCCATTTCTTCCCCCCCTATCTAAAAAGATAAAATCATATCAAAGGGGAGAAAAAAAGGCCTAGGCCATTTCTCCCCCCCCCCCCCCCCCCCCTATCTGAAAAGATAAAAATAATTCACAAGGGAGAAAAAAAGGCCTAGGCCATTTCTTCCCCCCTATCTAAAAAGATAAAATCATTTCGCATGGGAGAAAAAAAGGCCTAAGCTATTTCTTCCCCTCCCTTCCCCAAGATGATATAATCATTTCACAGGGGAGAAAAAAAGGCCTACGCCATTTCTTCCCCACCTCACCTTTAAAAGATAATATCATTCTACAGGGGACAAAAACTGGCTTAGGCTATTTCTTCTCCCCTATTCGAAAAGATAAAATCATTTCAAAGGGGAGAAAAAAAGACATAGGCCATAAAATTTTCTTCCCCCCCCCCCCCCATCTGAAAAGATAAAAATAATTCACAGGGGAGAAAAAAAGGCCGAGGCCATTTCTTCCCCATCCCCTATCTGAAAAGATTAAATCAATTCACAGGGGAGAAAAAAGGCCTACGCCATTTCTTCCCCCCTCTCTGAAGAGATAAAAATAATTCACAGGGGAGAAAAAAAGGCCTAGGCCATTTCTTTCCCCCTATCCGAAAAGATACAATCAATTCACAGGGGAGAAAAAAGGCCTAGGCCATTTCTTCCACCGCACTCTTTGAACAATATAAATATATTCACAGGGGAGAAAAACTGACTAAGGCTATTTCTTCTCCCCTATCCGAAAAGATAAAATCATTTCAAAGGGGAGAGAAAAATAGACCTAAACCATTTCTTTCCCCCTATCTGAAAAGATAAAATCAATTCACAGGGGAGAAAAAAAGGCCCAGGCCCATTCTTCCCCCCAGGCTGGGGATGGGGGAAAAACTGGACTAGGGGGGGAAGAAACTGACTAGGCCTTTTTTTCCCCGGGGGAAAAATAGGCCTAGGCCTTTTTTTCCTCCGGGGAAAAACTGGCCAGGGGGAAAGATAGGACTGTTACACCTGTAACCGGTACATGAAATGAACTATATTCTGACAGGGAATTCCTGACAGTTAAATCATAATTAGTTTACTTGAATATTCAAGTATGACTTGTTATTTCTTAAAAGAGAAGACTGACTATTTGATTATAATGACATGCTTGTGGAGTCTGTAGCCAAGTGGATAAAGACGTTCTCATCCGAATCAAAATGTACCTGGTTCAAAACCCACGTAAGTGAAAACTTTTTATACACCCGAAGGTAATTTTGGTCGTATTATGGTATGGCGCTTGTCCGTCTGTCTGTCCAACCGTCCACTCTACCAGCTACGATCAAGGGGCCAGGTCATGACCATCAGAACAAAAGATAACAATGGAGTTCATTCCGTAACAATAGAACAAGGGGCCATGGCCCCTTGTTAAACAAAAGAAAATAAAAGGATTGACCCCTTGTTGGCATGTCCGTCCGTTCGTTAGCCACATCTTTGTCCGCTCAATAAATTGTCAACTATTAGGTGTGCTCTCTTCATACTTAGTAGGAAGGTTGGTCATAGCTAGTAGATGACCCCTATCGATTTTGAGGTCAGTCAGTCAAAGGTCAAGGTCACAGTGACCTTCAACTCAAAAATATTGTCCGCTCAATAGCTTGGCAGGTATTAGGTGTGCTGTGTTCATTATGTGACTTAGTAGGAAGGTTGCTTAAGGCTAGTAGATGACCACTATTGATTTTGAGGTCAATCAGTCAAAGGTCAAGGTCACTGTGACCTTCAACTCAAAAATCTTGTCCGCTCAATAACTTGATAAGTATTAGGTGCGCTGTCTTCATACTTAGTAGGGAGGTAGGTCATGGCACGTAGATAACCCCTATTGATTTTTAGGTCAGGCAAAGGTCAAGGTCACAGTGACCTTCAACTCAAATCTTGCCCACTCAATAAGGAGGAAGGTTGGTCATGGCACATAGATGACCCCTTTTGCTTTTGAGGTCTATCGGTCAAAGGTCAAGGTCACAGTGACCTTCAACGCAAAAATCTTGTCCACTCAATAACTTGATAACTATCAGGTGTGCTGTCTTCAAACTTAGTAGGGTGGTTGGTCATTGTAAGTAGATGACCCATATTGGTTTTGAGGTCAGTCGGTCAAAGGTCAAGGTCATAGTGGCCACTCCAAAATATGTGTCTTCTCAATAAGTGAATAACTTGATTACGTGCGCTGTAGGAGAGTAGGAGGATCTTTTTAGTACTAGGATTGGTCATGGCTAGTAGATGACCCCTATTGATTTTCAGTCATTGGGGTCAAAGGTCATGGTCACAATGATTTTCAACTAAAAAATCTTGTCCGCTCAATAGCTTGGTAAGTATTAGGTGCACTGTCTTCATACAGGTTGGTCATGGCTAGTTGATGACCTCTATTGATTTTGAGGTCAGTCAGTCTAAGGTCAAGGTCATGGTGACTTATAATTCAAATATCTTGTTCACTCAATAACTTGATAAGTATTAGGTGTGCTGTCATCATGCTTAGTAGGAAGGTTGGTCATGGCCAGTAGATGACCCCTATTCATTTTGAGGTCATTCAGTTATAGGACTATGTCACTTACTTTCAACTCAAAAATCTTGTCCAGTCAATAACTTGTTAAGTATCAGTTACGCTGTCTTCATACGTAATAGGAAGGTAGGTCTTGGCATGTAGATGACCCCTATTGATTTTGAGGTCAATTGTTAAAGGTCAAGGTTATAGTGAGCTTCAACTCAAAAATCTTGTCAGCTCCATAACTAAGTATTAGTTGTGCTGTCTTCATACTTAGTAGGAAGATTGGTCATGGCCAGTAAATGACCTCTATTGATTTTGAGGTCAGTCAGTCAAGGTCACGGTCACAGTTACTTTCAACTCGAAAATCTTGTCGGCTCAATAACTTTATAACTATCAGGTGTGCTGTCTTCAAATTTAGTAGGGAGGTTGGTCATGGCAAGTAGATGACCCCTATTGATTTTGCGGTCAGTCAGTCGAAGGTCAAGGTCACAGTAACCACTCAAAATATTTGTCTGCTCAATAACTTTATTATGTGTGCTGTCTTCATACTTAGTAGGAATACTATGGTCATGGCCACTAGATGACCCCTATTGATTTTGAAGTCAGTGGGGTCAAGGTCACAGTGACTTTCAACTCAAATTAATATTGTGCATGTTTCGACTGCACATACTTTGGGCTTATAATGCTCTGACACACGAAGCTCTTGTTTTTCTTTATTTTTCCCTCAACAACACATATAGAAAAACAAACAAAAAAAGATTAACAAGAATAAAAAATAGATCCTTTAGAAAAAAAATACTGACAAAAGTGTTTAAACATATTTTTAAAAAAAAAAGCGTAAAGGTGAGTTTCGAACTCGGGTAGCATGCATGCAAAGCCACTTACACATCCTTTCGGCCGTGGTATTGGATATCCCATGGTGTAATGTTTGTCTTATTTATTAATTATCCCATGCACAGCATATATTGGGGAAACCCTGTCTATGTTTAATCCTCTGCGAAGCGGAAGTTTTTTTTATAGGAATGGCCTTGCTTCCGTCCTTCTGTCTGTCAGTCTGTCTGTAACAAATTTTGTGTCCGCTCCATATCTCCGAAATCCCTGGAAGGATTTTCATGAAACTTGCCTCAAATATTAACCAAGTTGAGATGATGTGCAGAACACATGTAGCTGTCATGTCGGTTCAAGGTCAAGGACACATTTGAAGGTCAAGTGTTTTAAACTTCAATTCTCATTACATTTTGGTGTCTGCTCCATATCTTCTAAACCCTTTGAAGGATGCTCATAAAACTTTAGTCAAATGTTAGCTAAAGTCCCCCACCACAAAGCGGAAGGGGGTTATAGGAATTGCCTTCGTTCGTCTGTCCGTAACAATTTCTTGTCCGCTCCATATCTCCTATACCCCTGGAAGGATTTTCATGAAACTTGCTTCAAATGTTAACCAAGTTGAGACGATATGCAGAACACATATGGCAGTCATGTCACTTCAAGGTGAAGGTCACATTTGAAGGTCAAGTGTTTTAAAGTTCCATTTCATTTTCGTGTCAGCTCCACATCTTCTAAACCCTTGAAGGATGCTTATACAACATTAGGTTGATGTTAGCTAATTTGAGATGATGTGCAGAACACATATGACAGTCATGTCGGCTCAAGGTCAAGGGCACATTTGAAGGTCAAGTGTAATTACATGTCCACTCCATATCTCCTATACCCCTGGAAGGATTTTCATGAGACTTGCCATAAATGTTAACCAAGTTGAGACGATGTGCAGAACGCACGTGGCAGTCAAGTTGGCTCGATGTCAAGGTCACATTTGAAGGTCAATGTTTTAGCCTTCAATATCCATTACATTTTCATGTCAACTCCATATTTTAAAAAAGCCTTTGAAGGATGTCCATAAAACTTGAGTCAGATGTTAGCTAAATTGAGACGATGTGCAGAACACAAGTGACAGTCATGTCGGCTCAAGGTCAAGTTCACATTTGAAGGTCAAGTGTAATTTTGTGTCCGCTCCATCTATACCCCTATAGGGAATTTCACGAAATTTGCCTAAATTGTTAACAAAGTTGAGACGATGTGCAGAACTCTTGTGACTATCATGTCGGCTCAATGTCAAGGTCACATTTGAAGGTCAAGTTTTTTAATTTTCAATTTCCATTACATTCTCGTGTCCGCTCAATATCTTCTAAACCCTTTGAAGGAGGTTCACAAAACTTTTGTCAAATGTTAGCTAATTTGAGACGATTTGTAGAACACTTGTGGCAATCATATCGGCTCAAGGTCAAGGTCACATTTGAAGGTCAAATGTTATGTCTTAATCAGGCGGCGGTGGGAAATTTAACTGTCCTTTTGACTGCCTTGTTAGTTTTGTTATTGTTTTGACGTAACTGCCAGACCTAGTTTGTTTATCTGTAACTCAAGTACTGTTTCAGAAAATGGTATACACAAAAATAACAGCAGTGGTTAAAATGATTTCAGTTATTTATTTTTATACGCCCGTTTGAAAAAACGGGACGTATTATGGAATGGCGCTGTCTGTCCGTCTGGCTGTCCGTCCGTCTGTCCGTCTGTAACATCTCTAACTCAAGTTCCCCTTGGTGGATCCTTCTCAAATTTAACCACAATGTTTATCTAGACATGCTACAGTAGCCTGCCAAGTCCCGGTTTGTTTATCCAAGGTCAAGGTCACACAATTGGACTTAGAATTTGCGTTTAGCAAAAATGTTAACCGGTCTGTCTGTCTCTAACATCTCTAACTCAAGTTCCGCTTGGTGGATTCTTCCCAAATTTAACCACAATGTTTATCTAGACATGCTACAGTAGCCTGCCAAGTCCCGGCTCGTTTATCCAAGGTCAAGGTTGCTTAATTGGACTTAGAATTTGCGTTTAGCATTTGCGTTAAGCAAAAATGTTAAGCTCAATTTATGTGGAACAAGTCCATTTATTTACATAACCCTTTGAGATAAAGCTTTTAAAATTGGAACACTTGTTCACCGTCACAACCTTCACCTGTAGGCAAGAGAAAATAACTCTGTCAAGCATTTTGACCGAATTATGCCCCTTTTTAACTTAGAATTTTTGGTTAAGGCTTTGTTAAAGTCCATTTATTTACATAACCCTGTGAGATAAAGCTTTTAAACTTGGAACACTTGTTCACCATCACTATCTTCACCTTTAGACAAGAGTACATAACTCTGTCAAGCATTTTGACAGAATCATTCCCCTTTTTAACTTAGAAATTTTGGTTAAGGCTTTGTTAAAGTCCATTTATTTTTTTATTTACATAACCCTTTGAGATAAAGCTTTTAACCTTGGAACTCTTGTTCACCATCACAATCTTTACCTGTAAGCAAGAGTACATAACTCTGTCCAACATTTTGACAGAATTATGCCCCCTTTTAACTTACAAATTTTGGTTAAGGTTTTGGTTAAAGTCCACTTATTTACATAACCCTTTTAGATTAAGCTTTTAAACTTGGAACAAAGTCTTGTTCACCATCACAAGCTTCACCTGTAGGCAAGAGTACATAACTCTGTCTAACATTTTGACATAATTATGACGCTTTTTAGCTTGGAATTTTTGGTTAAGGTTTTGGTTAAAGTCCACTTATTTACATAATCCTTTCAGATAAAGCTTTTAAACTTGAAACATGTGTTCACCATCACAAGCTTCACCTGTAGGCAAGAGTACATAACTCTGTCTAACATTTTGACATAATTATGACGCTTTTTAGCTTGGAATTTTTGGTTAAGGTTTTGGTTAAAAGTCCACTTATTTACATAATCCTTTCAGATAAAGCTTTTAAACTTGAAACATTTGTTCACCATCAGAAGCTTCATCTTCATCTCAAGCATTTAGACACAATTATGGCACATTTTAATTTAAAATTTTTGGTTAAGGTTTTTTGATAAAGTATGCCTATTTACAACCTTGAAACTTGGTCGCAAAATTGGACTTAGAATTTGAATTTAGCAAATACGTTAACCTCAGTTTATGTTCAATAAAACCTCGACGGGCGTATATTGTGCCCACTGGCACGCTTGTTTTTTTTTTGATGATTTTATTTAATTTCAACAATTAATTTAAGTTTATTGAAATGCCTTTTTGACATTTTTGTGAACAGAGCGGACCAAGATCAGACGATTCTTGTAGGACCATCATTCTGATCAGGGTCTGCTCTGTTTGCTTGTGAAATAATATAGATAATATAGATCTGATTCTACAGTTTTTGCTTATGGTAAAAATATTGATATGCTACTAAAACAGTTCATCTAATTAGTATTCAAAATGCCATTATTTCTTGCTTGAATGTTAAAGAATGGTTAAATTTCAATATCCGAAAACTTTGAGTCCATATCTGGTATAATGTTGTATGACATTTGATATTTATCTAAACTTTTTTAAGTTAATGACACAGTTGACTTCAGTGCAGCAAAGGATATTGAAATATCTAGACTGGCTTTATTAGATAGAACATCCATCTTGCTGTCAGTTCTCGTCTGAAATGTTTGTTCTGTTGGCTCTTTTTCTTCTGCTTCTCTTCAGAAAGGCATTGGAGTGGCAAAAAGCACTATTATTTAATCATTAGTTCTGGAAATATTTTTTTGTAACCAGAAAGAAAGAGTTTACACTGACTGAATATGTAAAGTAGATTAATAGATCTGAAGATGAATGAGATTTTCGTCGGTCACTATGACTACAAATGCAAAATGATATTGGGCTTTTTGGTCTGGCTTAAATTTTTATCTTGGCCATTTGCAGTATTTATTGGTGTATGGTCAATAGCAGACAGGAATCTCAATTGCAGCACATCCCAGATGGACATTTTCAGTATCCATGCCTATAAAACTTTTTAGTTGAGTCAGAGTTCGTTCTCAAGTTTTTGATTGGTCAGATTTGAGCCAAAGTCTCAAATCTGACCAATCAGAACTTCAAAAGCTTGAGAACAATCTCAGACTCAACTAAAAAGCTTTATAAGCATGGAGCCAGATTATTCATGTAAAGAAGCATTCCAGCTGACTTACTGTATGGCTCGTAACTGACTTGCTCTTTTGTGCTTGAAGCAAATTTTGTTGTTTCTTAACCCTTTCCCTCATATAGACATGTTTTCACGCATTTGCAAACAGAGTAGACCCAGATCAGACGGCTCCTATAGGAGCCGTCTGATCAGGGTCTGCTCTGTTTGCTATCAATGGAATTTGATAGATCTGTTTCTTTAGTTTCTAAAATGGCAAAAACGTTTCACCTTCTATATTTCTTTACAACCATTTTGTCCATGAATATTCAGTAGGTATTGAAATTTGAAATAAACATAGAACAGGGAAAGGGTTAACTATACATTTTCTGTCAATAGATGAAATGGACTGACTAGGATACTGTTTCAGGCAATAGTATACACAGAAACAACAGCAATGGTTAAAACAGTGTAAGAGCTGTCTGATCAGTGTCTGCACAGTTTTCTGATAGAATTATATACATGTAGATCTGATTCTACAGTTTAGCCTTCAGGTCAGTGCAAACAGTGTAAACTCTTCATTTCTGTGATCAGGATCGTCACTGTCATCATAGATGATTACATTATTTAGAGACTGATTCTAAGGTATTCATTTAAGAAATCATGACATCATGAACAGGGCTGGAATTACTTTTTTATGCCCCCATTGACGATAGTCAGGGGGCATATTGTTTTTGCCCTGTCTGTTTGTCCGTTTGTCTGTTTGTTTGTCAGCAACTTTAACATTGGTCATAACTTTTGAGCCTGTACAGATAGAGACTTGATATTTGGCATGCATATGTATCTCATAAAGCCGCACATTTTGAGGGGTGACATGTCAAGGTCAAGGTCATCCTTCAAGGTCAGAGGTCAAATATATGGGTCAAATCACTTTAACGTTGGCCATAACTTTTGGACCAGTAGAGATAGAGACTTGATATTTGGCATGCTTGTGTATCTCATGAGGCTGTACATTGTGAGGGGTGACATGTCAAGGTCAAGGTCATCCTTCAGGGTCAAAGGTCAAATTGTCTGTTTCTTTGTCTGTAACTTTAACGCAACCTTAACATTGGTCTTAACCTTTGAGCCAGTACAGATAGAGACTTGATATTTGGCATGCATATGTATCTCACAAAGCCGCACATTTTGAGGGGTGACATGTCAAGGTCAAGGTCATCCTTCAAGGTCAGAGGTCAAATATATGAGGGGGCATAGTGTTTCACAAACACATCTTGTTTTAACTTTTTTTTCAACTCGCAAAATTTGAAATTTCAACTCGCATTTTTTGTTTCCAACTCACATTTCCTGTTTCAATCATAATCAAACTAGTATGTCATCTAGCTTGTCTTGAATAATTGATTTGCATTAAGCTTGTTTTACTGATACAAATATATGATAAACAGATAACTAAACAGCCAAAAAAATTCAAAAGTTGTCAATAGTTTTATTATATTCAAACAATATGTCACAGTATGCTATAGCATTATGATGGTTACCGTAAACAGTGAAGACAGTGACCTTGATCAGAGAGCTCGTACAGGTCTGTTGAGCTTCTGATCATCTGGATCTACATTACTCAGTCACATTTTGACAAATGGTACAAATGGTTCATAGAGAAAGGCTACAGTAAGTCATAATGCCTGGACCCGTATGAGCAGAACATTTTACAAACATTGCCGCAGGCGTCCAATTACGTTTTAACTTCATGTTGTAATCCTCCACCCATCTAACCATTTTATAGGGTGGGTTGCCTTTTTTTAAACTTTCTTTTTTCATGGCTCAACGTCGTCATTTTTAGCTCGTCTGTTTCGAAGAAAAGTCGAGCTATTGTGATCACTTGGTCTTAGGCGGCGTTGTTGTTGTAGGCGTTGTCGTTGTCGGCGTACAAAAACTTTAATGTAGCTCATTACTCGAAAAATATAAGAGGTATCAATATGAAACTTCATAGGTCAGTAGATCTCATTGAGGGGAAGGCCCCTATATAAGAACCATAACTCTTGATTTCAAAATTTTGGAGTTATGGCCCTTTATTTTTTCATTTTTTTTAAAATTTAGCTGGACAAGCACCAAATCAGACGAGCGTTGGCGCCGCATGCGGCTCTTGTTTTTATTTAGCTGCCAATTCATCTGAATTAGATCCATTATTATTTGACATTTCACGTGAATTTGAAAAATATCTTGAAATTCGTTGTAGATGACATTTTCAACATCCCATGCTACTGTCTATAGGTCGGCCCCAAGACGGATTCTGATATAAATTCATTGAATCAAGTCATACTAATATATTATCGATCAATATACGTTAATACTGTGAGCTTCGCAAACGTGGAAGGAAGGTAAATTTAGGCAAATAGTGTAGATCCAGATCTTGCTGCTCTTGAAAAAGCAGTTTGATCTTGAGGATCTCAGTAACTTTGTTTGCTACTTACCATTACATAACCTTACATAACCTTTACTTCATGAATATGCCTTTCTCTGCCATTGCAAACAGTAGACCCAGATCAGACAGCTCCTATAGGAGCCTTCTGGTCAGGGCCTGCTCTATTTGCTTATGGAATAATATACTATATATATTTGATTCTACAGGTTCTGTTTTGGCCAAAAATTTGCGTATTAATATGCTGTATTGAAAATTAATGTAATTAATTAATATTGATGATATCATCATTTCTTACACTAATATTCATGGCATAAAGGGTTAATTTATAAGTACCAAAACAGTGATGAATTGACCTATTCAGCTGTACAAACCAGTGAATAGGGGAATTGGGATGTTTGATTATTTAGGGTAAATACTTGTCATTCTTGTCAAACAATTGAACCCTGTCTTAACCCTTTTCTCCATAAATACGCCTTTCTACGCCTCTGTAAAAGTCACCTGTTGAAACCATTGTGATAAATAGAGCATTTGCTCCTATAGGAGCAAATGCTCTATTTATCACAATGGTTTCAAATTAAAAAATTCTAAAAAATTCCTTTCTCTAGTTAATGCTCCTTTTCGGTAGATTTATTCAAAGAGGTTGGATCTAAAAATAGCCTAAGAGGGACATTGGGTTAAACGACCATGAAAAAAAGGTCTAATTATGGGTCTGTATTAGGCAGGTGCACCAGGTAGCTTAATACAGGCCAAACTAGTATAGGAGCTTTCTGTATTACTTTTGTCCTGTATTAAGCAACCACCTGTTTTTAAGATTCCTGTGTCCAATTGATATAAAATCGCTTAAGACAGGTTCTACTGTATTTTTATATTAGAGTATAATGGTTTGTTCCTGATCTTGGTCAGGTCAGCTACAAAGATTATAGTTATGTAATTTGGATGTACATTTTGATTCTATCCATCTAACTTAAAATCATGTGTGGAATACAGACCATCTGCAAATATAATTCAGACAATGTCAGTTTGTCATGTAAATGAGAGCCAGATTGTTCATATCGGAAACAGTTTGGCATTTAGATTTATTTTGTTCAAATGTAGTTCTGAAATAGCAGAGACTGAACCTGGTGGATTGTAGTGGACATAGTGGTATTCTCCAATTTTGTAGCTGACTGTCATTTGTGTTATCAACAAATTCATAATCTCATTGGAATCCCAAATATCATGTTTTGATACAGAAAAGAAATAAATGTTATTTGTTTGGAATGTACATTTAGCATTGAATTAATCAATAGATTTTGCAGAAGGCAATGCATTTGCTTTGGTTGTTTATGATCATTGATGCACTATCTTTCTTAGTGCCTGCTAGCTTGCAATTGTTAACCCATTCCCACATATTGACGCCTTTTGACGCCCCTGTATAAATCTCATTTTGAAGCCATTGTGATAAATAGAGCATTTGGTCCATAGGAGCAAATGCTCTATTCTATTTATCACAATGGTTTTAAAACTACACAATTCTAAAAAATTCCTTTTCTCTAGTTTATGCTCCTTTTTAGTAGATTTATTCAAAGAGGTTGGATCTAAAAATAGCCTATGAGGTAATGGGTCTAACAATATAGACTTGAATATCGTCTGTGGATCGGTTCAACATCTGTTACAGGTTTTTTGTATCAATCTGTGAAGGGCTTAGTGTAAGACTATTGTAACTACAATCTATGAGGCGAAACACTGTGATGACCTTTGCAGAGGTCCGGATAAGATGTGTTAATAAAAACATTTTCAAGAATAATTTAATTTTTTCTCCACCAAACCCTATGTTGTGAACACTCTTCAGAGATGCTTTGAGACGATTCTAAAGAGTGGGGCCAAACATAGGGTTTGGTGGAAAAAAGATGATTTTAGTATTTGAGTATGCAGCTTTATCTGTTGCTATGCTGTGCAAACAGTTTTGATCCTGATGAGATGCAGAATAACTTGGCCTCTAATTAATCAGGATCCAGACTGTTTGACACTGATTATGCATTTGGAAAAGAAATGGATGAAAACAATTGTTTACAGAATAAAAGAAGAAGACAATTGGCAAATGCTTATAGATTTTACAAAATTTAGTTACCATATTTTTACGCTAAGCTGTTGATATAGTCTTACTCCTTGTATCTTTACTTGCTCTGGACAAACCAGAATATGTTATGAATACCAACTACAAAATCTGCAAGATCAGGTAGTGAATTTACCAAGCTTAAGATAGAATTTTTTTCTATGAATATTTATTAATTCCAGCTTAAAACACTTTGCTGTATTGTATTTTCTGTAAGATGTTGTCAGATGGAATAAATTTGAAGGTTTCAGTGTCCTTGGAGACCATAGTGTTGTCCGGGAATAATGATCAGCAGCACACATCATTTAGGCCTTAGGCGAGAGCCCGAACTTTGGTCACAAGAACTATTTAAGGGGAATGTTTTTGCAAAGTACAAATTAGACAAACTAATAGCAATGAAAATGCTTTTCACTAGTACAGGTGAGACTTGGCTCTTATTTAAACCTTCCCATGTTCAATATTCATGTAAGAAATAATGACTTTATGAATGTTTATTAGCATAATTTTAATAATGTTAACATTTCAAGGAATTTTTTGCTTTGACAAAAACTGTAGGCGCTGTCTGATCTGGGTCTACTCTGTTTGCAAAGGTGTTGATAGATGAATTCATGGAGTAAAGGGTTACAAAATAATGAATTCTTTATTCGTGATCTATTCAGATTTTGTCATTCTTGACCAGACCTTTTTGTAGTATTTAATTCTTAGCTTAAAGATAAATTAGAGTTTTAGACAAGCTCTAGGGTGATGTTCATTGCTACAATTTTACATAATATAAATACAGGAGCTAAAACTTCATAACTGAATGCATAGATATAAATTGCATGTAGTTTAACCCTTTACTCCATAAATACGCCTTGCTCCTACAGGAGCCTTACGATCAGGGTCTGCTGTGTTTGCTTATGATATAATATAGATATGATGATTCTATAGTTTCTGCCATGGCCAAACATTTCTGTGTCCATGTGCTGTGTATATCATAATAACAATTAATTCTAATATTCATGTTGTCATTATTTCTTACATGAATATTCATGGTGTACAGGGTTATTCAATGAAAACTTACGCTTTTAATTATTTATTATTTGCTCGCAACATGCTTGTACATTATTTGTTTAATGTACCGTAAAAGTGTCAGTGTGTATGAAACAAAAACATTCCATTTAAGTCAAATGTAATAATATTATGTAATGAGATTTGTGTACATTCTGTAATAGGTAAGAGCATCATTCAGTTGAACCCATAGAGAGTAACAGCTTTACAAAATTGTAAGTTTTACTGGAAGGCCTTATGTAGTGTAATGTTATCTGGTTGTTTGACTTCTTTCTCTGTTTATAGGGTTTATATTACGGTACATGGTTCAAATTAATGTTAACTATCACTGGAGAACAACATTCCCAACCTTGATATTTGCTCTCCTAGGATTGTCACTGACCACTGTTACCTTTAATTGAAAATTATGTTGTAAAATACAAGTTTAACCCTTTCCCTCATATTGACGATTTTGATGACTGTAAAAGTCACTTTGTGAAACCATTGTGATAAATAGAGCATTTGCTCCTATAGGAGCAAATGCTCTATTTATCACAATGGTTTCAAACTACAAAATTCTAAAAGTTTCCTTTTCTCTAGTTAATGCTCCTTTTTGGTAGATTTATTCAGTGAGGTTGTATCTAAAAATAGCCTATAAGGTAATGGGTTAAGGGTAGACCTAGTAAACTTAAAACATGATAATGCATAAAACATGATTAAAATGTGATAATACATAAACAAATGATAATACATAAAATGTGATTAAAACGTGATAATACTCAAAACATGATAATACATAAAAGGTAATTAAAATGTGATAATAAAACGTAAGCAACCATTTATGCCTACCCATCACATATTTCCTAACTTCTATAATGTCTATATCTTGGTAATCCTCTACTCCATAAAAATTTAGGCAAGAAATAACAAGATCAAGAATATATTAACCCTTTCCTCCATATATAGGCCTTTTTACACCTCTGTAAAAATCACCTGTTGAAACCATTGTGACAAATAGAGCATTTGCTCCTATAGGAGCAAAATTTATGCTCTATTTATCACAATCAGGTTTCAAACTAGAAATTCTAAAACATTCCTTTTCTCTAGTAAATGCTCCATTTTGGTAGATTGGGTCTAAAAATAGCCTATGGAGGAATGGGTTAACTGACTTTTTATAATGGCACTTATAAACAAGAAGAATTTTTGATAACAGAAACCAGAAACATAATTTTATATTGTATCATAAGCAAACAGAACAGACCCAGATTGAGAAAGCTCACTCACAGTGTTTGCAAAGGTGTGAAAAGGTATAGTTATGGACCAAAGGGCTAAAAATCACATAGAGAATTATTCCTTTCAGATAACCTCTCGATAATGGCCAATAAGTGGATGAATAATATTATATATAAATCTTTAATAGCAGGTGGCTGCTTAACCCTTTCCCTGTTTAATATCTATTCCAGATTTTTTCACCTCATTAATATTCATGAACAGATAGTATCAATAAATTGGAAAGTGGAAAAGGGAATTCTTTTCACTGTTGTGGAAACTGTATAATCAGATCTATAGATTTCCATAAGCAAACAGAGCAGACCCTACGAAAATTTGAATAAGCTAAGCAAATATTTGTATTAACGGGTGGAGCCATCATCATTGCCTTCAGTATCGATGGTTTATCAATATCATGCTCCAATCCATGTATTTTACAAAATTTAGAACATAATTGGTATATTCAACTTGAAACTTTTATTATATCCCATGCAACGAGGTTGCTTTCAGTCTGTCCATTTGTGTATGATTATACTTTGTTGCTATGATCTAGCACTTTCATTTCTTGACCAATTTGTCTAAAATTTGCTTAAAGAATTGTCATGAATAGAAGCTTGGATGGGTTTGATTTTCAAAGGACCACTTTTTTTTCTCACAATGTGGTGGCATTGGGTATGTGAGCTTGCTCACTTAAGTTCATTTTACGTCTGTAATTATATTTTACATTGAAAACTCAGACGAGAGAGATTCAGAAGGATTAGGATTTGCAGTATTTGAATGTAGGATCTGTTGATATGGGTTTATCATGGGATGAAATTAGGCTAGACAAAAGCAGGCAGCTTTGTTACTGACTCTTTTTTATCTTATTTCTGTATAAGGTACAGATCAATATACAGTTAAACTTCGATATCTCGAACTAGGATAACTCGATTTTGAGATAACTCGAACTAAAAGTTCGGTCCTTCCAAAATTTACAATACATACTTGTCCTAAAATGTGTCACTACACATATCTAGAAACATAATTATGTTCATACATGTAGCTTAATGCAGGTCTAAAGTAATGCTGAAAGCTCCAACAGACCTTTAGACCCGTATTAAGCTTTTGGACTTGAGATATTAGTCAGATTATAAATCGGATGACTCGAACTTCTGTTATCTCAAACTAATTTATATAGTCCCTTGAAGTTCGAGATATCGAAGTTCAACTGTATATTAAATTGGTATATCATTGATACTGGATCAGTTGATGTATATTGATGATATAGTATGGCCAATCAGTGACAGCCCTAATTTGAGTACTGATGTTGGTGTTCATTCCTATCCCTTATTGCTACAGATCTATGCAAAGTTCTGTTTTCTTACCCAAACACATGGTTGTTACTAGGCATTAGAATAGTCTCAAAGAGGTAATTTGAAGAAGTTATTAGTCACATCAGTCTGTGGTTTTAAGTTGAAGAAATATTGTTGTATAACTCATTAACCCTTAACTCCTTAACCCATTCCCTCATAGGCTATTTTTAGAACCAACCTCTTTGAATAAATCTAGCGGAAAGGAGCATTTACTAGAGAAAAAGAAAATTTTAGGATTGTGTAGTTTTGAAATCATTTGTGATAAATAGAGCATTTGCTCCTATGGAGCAATGCTCTATTTATCACAATGGTTTCAAAAAGTGACTTTTACAGATGCATAGAAAGGCGTAGTTATGGAGGAAAGGGTTAAAATACGCCTTTCTATGCCTTAATGCAAGCAGAGAAGATCCAAATTTGATGGCTGCTGTAGAAGCTCTGTTTGCTTATGTTATATATATAATTCTACAGTTTCTACCATGGCCAAACATTCCTGTGTCCATTAGCTATTTTAACAATTAATCTAATTGATATTCATGATGTCATTATTTCTTTATGAATATTCATTGAATAAAGGATAATACTTAGCTCACCCATCATGATTAGCTCACCCATCATGATCTACAGCCACAAAAAACATCCACTTTGCAGGCATAAGCCTATAAAGTTCTGTAAAACTTAGACTCAATGAGTGTGCAAATGCAATAAAACAATAAAACCAGTGAAACTGGTTTTACAAGGTTTTTAAAAAGAAAGAAGCACATAGATCTTGCCATTAGGGAATTTACAAGAGGCAGAAGTGATATTGTAACATTATGTAGTCTTTGAAAATTGTACTGCTGACTTCTTGCCAGACATTTATGTTGCCTTTCTGTAAATGGACTCCATTGAATTTATGATCTCCACAGGGTGCTTTTCTTTAGTTACTGGAAACATTAAGACTCCCATCTTTTGCATAAATTACATTTGTCATTGACATGTTGTTTAGCCTTTGTGAATGTCAGTTTAAAGACTGCCAGATTTACCAATGCTTTCTGCTGAAATTTAACAGATGCCATTTCAGATTTATAGACAGAATTGTACTTAAACGCTTACTTCATAAATACGCCTTTCTGCGCCTTTGCAAACAGAGTAGATCCAGATCAGATGTCTTAAATAGGAGCAGTTTGATCAGTTTCTGCACTGTTTGCTTATGATAAATATAGATATGATTCTCCTTTTTCTGCCATGGCCAACAACTCAAGTAGCATCAGGTTTACAGAAGAAGAAATTCGCTTTCCAAAGTTGTGCGAGTACTTTTTATGTTTTCATTGAACTCATCTTTAAGGATCCATCAAAGGCAAGAATGTCCAACAAGAAAGTCACAATCATAAATACATAATAAATGTCTCTGCTTACAGACGGTTATAGTCTGTTGGCACTTTATGTATGGTAAAGGCCGATCATAGATATTTATGGTAAAAGGTCAAGATATTGCTTTTGTTAGATGTTTGTACCACATACCCTCAAACTTGAATATTGTTTAGATGGTTAACGTATGTAATCAAATAATATAAGACAGATACTATTCATTTGAGTTTTACTCTTGACCAAGCATCAAACAATGTCACTATAGTATTTCTAAACTCTTTCCTTGTACGGATGATGCAGATTGTTCAGTTTTGACTTGTAGTCTTGCATGTCAGCACTTGATGACGGTATGGTGCTTGTCCGTCTGTCCGTCCGTCTGTCCGTTAGTTACATCTTTGTCCGCTCAATAGCTTGACAACTATTGGGTTTGCTGTCTTCATACTGAGTAGGAAGGTTGGTCAAGGCAAGTAGATGACCCCTATTGATTTTGAGGTCAGTCAGTGAAGGTCACAGTGACCTTCCAACTCAAAAATCTTGTCCGCTCAATAATTTGATAAGTATTAAGTGTGCTGTCTTTATACTAAATAGGAAGGTTGATCATAGCTAGTAGATGACCCCTATTGATTTAAAGGTCACGGTCATGATGACCTTCAATTAAAAAATCTTGTCTGCTTAATAACTTGATCAGTATTATGTGTGCTGTCTTCATAGTTACTTAGTAGGAATGTTGATCATGGCTAGTAGATGACCCCTATTAATTTTGAGGTCAGTTGGTCAAAAGTCAAGGTCTCAGTGACCTCCAATAAAAAAACATGTCTGCTCAATAGTTTGATAAGTTTCATGTGTGCTGTCTTCATACTTAGTAGGGAGGTTGGTTATGGTCAGTAGACAATCCCTATTGATTTTGAGGTCAGTCGGTCTAAGGTCAAGGTCACTGACCTTCACTCAAAAACCCATGTCTGCTCAATAACTTGATAACTGTTAGGTGTGCTGTCTTCATACTTAGAAGGAAGGTTGGTCATGGCTAGTAGATGATCCCTATTGATTTTGAGGTCAGTCAGTCAAAGGTCAAGGTCACAGCGACCACGCCTAAAAAATGTCCGCTCAATAACATGATTAGGTGACAGGTGTGCTGTCTTCATTATGAGTAGGAAGGTTGGTAATGGCCAGTAGATGACTCCTATTTATTTTGAGGTCAGTGGGGTCAAAGGTCAATGTAACAGTGACTTTCAACTCTAATTAATATTGTGCATGTTACCACAGCACATACTTCCAGCGTATAATGCTCAGACACACGGGGCTCTTGTTTATTGCAGTTTGGTTCTGGATGAGATGCTGATGTCAATAACTCATCATCTCATCAGGATCCAAATAGTTTTACACTATTGACTGTTTTTGTTTAAAAATGAAAGAAAATGTTTTTTTATAATTAAAACATTGGACAATGTTTTCAGATGAAAATTGCTCAGAGTACAATGAAAGCTAAGGAATACATGCATTCAATACATTCATCAGTATCTTATCGTTGACTTGGCAGTAATGATGACTTGGCAGTAATGATGCTCAAGAATGAAATGTATGAGTATTTAACCTTTCCTTCATATAAACACCTTTTCACGCATTTGCAAACAGAGTAGTCCCAGATCAGACAGCTCCTACAGGAGCCGTCTGATCAGGGTCTGCTCTGTTTGCCTTTGACACGATATAGATCTGATTCTACAGTTTTTGGCAAAGCAAAAACAAGGTTGAAAAGGTTACCTTATAAAATTGCAGCTAATAATAATTCATTATGTCATTATACTATAAAATATAAGCAAATAAATATTCATGATGTCATTACTTATTGCATGAATATTGAAAAATGGGTTAAGAAATAAGGTAGAATATTTCCTGTATTTCTCTGCCAAACCCTGTATTGCAGGTACTTATTAGAATTGTCCTTCTGAGGGATTTCTAAAGAGAGCCAGCAAAATTTGGCATGACTATGATATAAAAGATTTAGATAGATCTGCACACTCTCTTATCTACAGCTCTGTCTTTAACCCTTTACTCCATACACTATTTTTAGACCTAACCTCTTTGAATTAATCTACCGAAAAGGAGCACTCTAAACTAGAGAAAAGGAAATTTTTAGAATTTTGAAACCATTGTGATAAATAGAGGATTTGCTCCTGTATGAGCAATGATGCTCTATTTATCACAATGGTTTCACAACGTAACTTTTACAGAGGCATAGAAAGGCGTATTTATGGAGGAAAGGGTTAGCTTGTTCCCTCCTAGACTATTTTTAGACCCAACCTCGTTGAATTAATCTACCAAAAAGGAGCACTAACTATAGCAAAGGAGAATTTTAGAATTGTGTAGTGTTGAAACCATTGTGATAAATAGAGCATTTGCTCTAATAGGAACAAAATTTTTAATGCTCTTAATCACAATGGTTTCAAAATGTGACTTTTACAGTGGCGCCAAAATGTGTCACTTCTATACTAAGGAGAGAATGTGTTAAACCTTTCAACCCTGGGTTATCAGAATGGAATAGCCCATCAGTGTTTAACTATAGAGTCTACTCAGTATGAAAGGCTTAACTTGCTAGAGGATTGGAATGACAAACAATGTAGATTGTGATCAAAGGGCTCCTCTAGGATCCTTCTGATCTGGGTCCACACTGGCTCCTCTAGCATCATTCTGATCTGGGTCCACACTGTTTGCATTAATGACAGTGAGTCACAGTACATTTGTGTCCTAATGTGTGTATAATGTTTGAAATGGTTAATCCTTTGAATGTGGGAAATAAATGTACTGTTATTTGCCAATAGTATTGAGAGATATGATCAGAGAGCATGTAGTAGCAAAACTCGTATGATCATTACAAATATATATAATAGATCAACAGTAAAGTATCATTTCAAAAATGTATTATTCTAGGTTTTTCAGTGATAGCTTTATGTAGGATGAGGGTAACATTAAAAAAGGCCCCTTAGAAACTTTGTCTGACTTTTGTTTTGCATTTTACCCATTCTAAATCATATTGAAGCCTTTTGACGCCTCTGTGAAAGTCACTTTTTAGCTCGTCTGTTTCGAAGAAAAGTCAAGCTATTGTGACACTGGGTCGTAGTCGTTGTCGTCATCGTCAGCGTGCAAAAACTTTAATGTAGCTCATTACTCGAAAGTATAAGAGGTATCAACATGAAACTTCATAGGTTTATTGAGGGGAAGGCCCCTAATATAAGAACCATAACTCTTGATTTCAAAATTTTGGAGTTATGGCTCTTTATCGTTTTAAATTTTTTAAAATTTAGCTAGACAATTACAAAATCAGACGAGCGTTAGCGCCGCATGCGGCTCTTGTTGAAACCATTGTGATAAATAGAGCATTTGTTCCATAGGAGCAAAATTTAATGCTCTATTTATCAATGGTTTCTAAACCACAAAATTCTAAAATTCCCTTTTCTCTAGAAGATGCTCCTTTTCGGTAGATTTATTCAAAGGGACTGGGTCTAAAAATAGCCTATCAGGTAATGGGTTAAAGTAACCACCTGCTCTTATAAATCCTCATGTTAATTCATTAAGTGATTGCTATAGAAGGTAGTATAGAACTTTGCAAACCATCAACTTTGCTGTGATCATGCTCACTATCAATTTTAATGTGATAACACTCATTGTCAACTTTATGTGGACAACACTCATCAACTTTACTGTGATAACACTCACTATCAACTTTACTGAAATAGCATTCAATATCAACTTTACTGTGATAACACTCAATTTTAACCTTACTGATTCAACATGCACCGTCAACTTTACTTTGATAACATTCAATATCAACTTTACTGTTAAACCACTCACTATCAACTTTACTGTGATACCACTCAATGTCAACTTTACTGTTATGTCACTCACCTAAATACTATACCACTCACTATCAACATTACTGTGATACCACTCACTGTCAACTTTACTGTTATGTCTCTCACCTAAATACTATACCACTCACTATCAACTTTACTGTGATACCACTCACTGACACTCACTATCAACTTTACTGCGATAACACTCACTGTCGGCTTTATTACTGTAATACCACTCACTATCAACATGAATGTGATAGTACTGAGGACACTCTCAACATTATTCTGATAACAATACTTACTTTACTTTGATAAGACTATCAACTTTACTTTAATAACAACCAATAGCAACTTTACTATGATAACTTTATCAACTTTACTTTAAATAAAAACAGTCTGCAAAAGATAGTTTTACTTATCTAGTTCCTAGTTTTTCAATTTTAATTTGATAACAATCAATACCAACTTTACTGTGATAACACTCACTATCAAAGTTACTTTGATTATAAACAACACTCACTATTAACATTATTTGATAACACTATCAACATTACTTTGATAGCACTCGTTCTGAATAACACTCCTTCAGTTTGACAGTAATAATTCACACTATCAACTTTACTGTGATAACACTCACTATCAATTTTGCTGTGATGCTATATAAATATTACTTGACTGACTTGATGACAATAGCCAAGGTAAAGATTATTTCCAGCAATTTATGTGTTACTGTTTCCAAGTCAGCCATGGAATTTTTATTTTGTTGTACTGAAAGTAATTGAGACACATGTACAAGACTGAAAAGTTATGGAGGGTAAGAACTTTTTGAGTTTTGACTGTAACTTAAATTCTAGAAAGATCATGTTTTAATTGACACATGATGCCATTGATAGTATAAACATTGTGTTGATACCATGGTAACACATCCTTTTTATTTTGCAATTGAAATATCCCTGTCAGCTGTTTCTGTCAAGTCTGGAAAAATCTACATAGAAATCCCTGAGGTGATTAGATTAGAAATGTCGTGTGAAGGTTTTGTCTGTACAGGTCTCTGAAATAAGGCACAGAACTTGAGAAGGGATGACATTTTAGAAAATTTGGAGCATGATTTGTTATCCAGCTATCTAATTCCTTTTTTGCTATGTAGAGTTATTTATTGTAATTGGAAGTACGGAGATAGTTATACAGCACGACTGATGATGGTTCGATAATTTATATACTGTGGTATAACCTTCAATTAAATTGTAAGACATGGTTGAATTCATCTTGTAATAATTGTTTAAAATTTGAGAAGAGAAATGTGTCTTCACAGCAGATGTATGTTTACTGTAACTCAACATAGCAAGATGTGATTTGCTGTTAGATTCGCTCCTTGTATGAAGATCCTGGGCTTTAACCCTTTCCTCCATAAAAACGCCTTTCTTAACGCCTCTGTAAAAGTGAACTGTTGAAACCATTGTGATAAATAGAGCATTTGCTCCTATATATTCCTTTTCTCTAGTTAATGCTCCTTTTTGATAGATTTATTCAAAGTGGTTGGATCTAAAAATAGACTATGAGGGAATGGGTTAAATAGAACATAGAAGGATTCGTGAACCTCTCAAAGAGAGATATTTGATATTCATGAACAAGAGCTAATCACGGTTTGGAAGAGTAGATGCGACGCTGAGTAACCTGGCATCTCATTTAGGATCCAAACTGTTTTATAGTCATATTGTATATTGTAGAAAAGGGCAATTTAGCTTATGCCATCAACCCTTTTCCTCATAATTATAAATAAATACCTTTTCATGCCTTTACAAAAAGAGTAGATCCAGATCAGATGGCTGTATCTGATCAGGGTGACTGTTCTGTTTGTTTATGAAATACAGTAAAGATTTTATATAATGTTCTTAGTTAATACGTTTCATTTGATAAAATGTTTAGATTGGCGAGCCTCGGCCAATGATGCCTTCTTTATCTATGTTGCAAAAGATCAGATACAACGTTCCTGTTTTGAATGTTTTCCTGTTTTGAACGTTCGAGAGAGTTTGTCCCAAACCGCTAATAGCTGTAAATTATAACGTTATCCCCGTAGTGTAGCTATGACAACTGTCATGCATGAGAATCAAACGTGAAAATCGCTCAAAAGGCGTGTCAAGTAATGACACGCCTTTTGAGCGATTCTTACAGTTAATTGATTCCCACGCATGACCGTTGTCATTGCTAGACACTACGGGGAAAACGTTCTAATTACAGCTATTACCTGATACCTAATTGTTAGGCATCTTTCATTTAACATTGAGTAAAATACGTTTGTACAGGATCAATTAAGATAAAGAATTAATAGCCGCGAATTGCTGCTTCAACTTTCTGTTGAGATTCGGTCCGAGTTTAATTATTACCGTTGAATCAGATCTGTTAAAACTCAAGTCTGATTTGTTGTTACTTTCGTACATTTTTTAATCTGTATCCTGTTATAAAACTATGACTGTTTGGAACCTGATCTCGATCTAATTTATAATACGACATCAAATAATCAAAGAGCTGTATTAACCCTCAAAAAAAAAAGAAAAGTTCCACTCGACATCAATCGTCCGCCATTTGCAATTTGAAAAGAAGATGTTTTACAATGCCAATGGGTAAATCATTATTTTAACATGCAATCATGGGAAACGCCGACACAGAGTTCCTAAAAACAACGACAAAGTGATTTAAACTTTATCTCAATCAGGTAAGAAATAGAAACAAATACCGGTTCAAAAGAAGTAACGGAAGCGTGTGAAAGGCTGAGAGTGGACACTGCAGTAGCTTGTTGCTCAGAATGAATGATAAAATACTTGAAACGTTTCTCTGTTACAACATTTTCTTTACCACGGTCCCTTGCGAAACGTTATAAACAATCTTTACTGTAGTATTATAGGTCTGACACCATTTTCTACCAATAAAAAAAAAAAGTCCTGTGTACATGAGCTATTATAAAAATTGACCTAATGAGTTTGTATTCGTGATGTCATCATTTATTATCAGTGAATACTCAACAGGGAAAGGGTAATACAATATATATGAAATAGGCGGAGTTTGGAGTTAGTGAAAATTTAAAAGGTTAAGCAGATATGGTTTTTACGTTAACTTATGTTTAGTTCTTACCCATTCCATCATAGGCTATTTCAGACCCAACCACTTTGAAAAAAATCTACCGTAAAGGAGCATTCAATACTAGAAAAAAGGGACATTTTAGAATTTGGTAGTTTTGAAACCATTGTGATAAATAGAGCATAATGCTCCTATGTAACAAATGCTCTAATTATCACATTGGTTTTACATGGGACCTCAAAAGGTGTAAATATATGAGGGAATTAATTGGCTGCACTGTATATAAACCTTCCAGGGTCTGTAGGCATCAAATTGTAAGAGAAGAATATTGGTAATGTGTCTACACCCTTATAAGGAAGCTATCAAATGTATTGGCTTGTAAAAAGTTTTATCACCATAAGGCCATACTAATCTGTGATGAGGATTTGAATAGTCCTTGCTGTCTCTCTCTTTGATTCATAAACTCACAAGAAGCCTGGAAAACACTAAAGTTGATTTTAAATGCACACATGGAAGTTTTATGTCTCTTGACGATGATGGCATCATTTTTAAATTGTCCATTTTTTTCTTACATTTCTTTTGATTCTAAAATATGCAATAATTGTAGTGAATGACAGTGTCGTGCATCACTTTTGTACAAGCACTTAATGCCTTATTTAGCAGCTGCTCATAGTCTGGCATCTATCCCTGCTGCATACATCTTATAAATTATGTGCATTTGAAATAATTCGACAAAACCAAGATGACTGCAGTTTATCAGAGCAACAGACAAATATGCATACTCAAGTACTAAAATCATCATTTCTCCACCAAACCCTATGTTGTGAACTTGTGACCACTCTTTAGAGTCGTCTCGAAGAGAAATAAAGAAGTTATTCTTGAAAATATTTTAATTTACGCATCTTATCTGGATCTCTGGTTTATTCGTGAATGTGGGAAAGGCATTAAGTGGCATTTGCAAACTCATGACACATTGTTGTTTAACCCTTTCCTCCATAAATACGCCTTTCTACACCTCTGTAAAAGTCACTTTTTGAAACCATTGTGATAAATAGAGCATTTGCTCCTATAGGAGCAAATGCTCTATTTATCACAATGGTTTCAAAACTACACAATTCTAAACTTTTCCTTTTCTCTAGTAAATGCTCCTTTTCGGTAGATTGATTCAAGGAGGTTGTGTCTAAAACAGCCTATGGAGGAAAGGGTTAAAATTCACCATGCCAACTATCAATTCTCTTTCTCTATATGTCACTGGTTCAAAAGTTATGGCCAATGTTAAAGTATGTGATTTGACCTATAGATTTGACCTGATGAACGACAGACCTGAAAAGGGGAGACACGGACGGAGCGCAAACCTATAGACCCCTTCGGCAATGCTGGTAGGGGGCTAATAAAAATCTCCTAGATGTTCAAAGTGAATCATTCAGTAATTAGGAAAATCCCTTCATCTAGAAATTTCTGCCAGAAAAAAGATGTCTGGATCAATGAGCCTTCACTCAAGTTCACTGTACATGTCAAGTAAAACAAAGCGTGAAAGTGGAATATTTCCAAAGACAACCCTCTTTCAGGTTAACACTTCTAGTCTTCTACCTCATAGAAGAAAGTGTCTCCACCTATTATGCATGTGTAGCTCATGAAGCTTCTCATTTTGAGGGGTGACACGTCAAGGTCAAGGTCATCCTTCAGGGTCAAAGGTCATATCATGGTCATAGTGTTTCACAACCACATCTTGTTTTCTAAAGGCCTGCAGATATTGATGTGATATTTGGTATGTAGCTTTATTATTATGAGTTACAGATCAAGTTTGAATTTTGTCCCGGTATGTTGATTTTTCACTGAATTACAGCAGTTGGACTTAGAATTTCAGGAAAGTTTAGGCTCTCCAGTCTTTTTTTCTAAACGCCTGCAGATATTGAAATTATATTTGGTGTGTAGCTTTATTATACCCCCCTTTTGAAAAAATGGGGGTATATTGCTTTGCACATGTCGGTCGGTCGGTCGGTCGGTCGGTCGGTAGATCGATGGTTTCCGAACGATAACTAATAAACGACTTGGTCTAGAATCTTCAAACTTGCTGTGGTGGTTGGTTATGACAAGTAGATGACCCCTATTGTTTTTGAGGTCACTAGGTCAAAGGTCAAGGTCACCATGACCTAAAATGGTGAAATAGTTTCCGATCAATAACTGCTCAAGGGTTTGGCTTGGGATCTTCAAACTTGCTGTGGTGGTTGGTCATGACCACTAGATGACCCCTATTGATTTTGAGGTCACTAGGTCAAAGGTCAAGGTCACCATGACCTTAAACGGTTAAATAGTTTCCGATCAATAACTGCTCAAGGGTTTAGCTTAGAATCTTCAAACTTGCTGTGGTAGTTGGTCATGACCACTGGATGACCCCTATTGATTTTGAGGTCACTAGGTCAAAGGTCAAGGTCACCATGACCTTAACTGGTAAAATGGTTTCTGATCAATAACTGCTCAAGGGTTTGGCTTAGGATCTTTAAATTTGCTTAGGTGGTTGGTCATGACAACTTGACGAGTCCTATTGTTTGTTAGGTCACTAGGTCAAAGGTCAAGGTCACCATGACCTTAAAGGGTGAAATGGTTTACGATCAATAACTGCTCAAGGGTTTGGCCTAGGATCTTCAAATTTGCTGTGGTGGTTAGTAATGACCACTAGATGACCCCTATAGTTTTTTTGGTCACTAGGTCAAAGGTCAAGGTCACCATGCTCTTAACTGGTCAAATGGTTTCCGATCAATAACTGCTGAATGGTTTGGCTTAGAATCTTCAAACTTGCTGCGGTAGTTTGTTATGACAACTGGATGACCCCTAATGTATTTGAGGTCACTAGGTCAAAGGTCAAGGTCACCATGACCTTATCTTGTAAAATGGTTTCTGATCAATAACTGCTCAAGGGTTTGGCTTAGGATCTTCAAATTTGCTTAGGTGGTTGGTCATGACAACTAGATAAGCCCTATTGTTTTTTAGGTCACTAGGCCAAAGGTCAAGGTCACCATGACCTTAACTGGTGAAATGGTTTGCGATCAATAACTGCTCAAGGGTTTGGCTTAGGATCTTCAAACTTGCTGTGGTGGTTGGTCATGACCAATAGATAACCCCTATTATTTTTTAGGTCACTAGGTCAAAGGTCAAGGTCACCATGACCTTAACTAGTGAAATGGTTTGCTATCAATAACTGCTCAAGGGTTTGGCTTAGGATCTTCAAACTTGCTGTGGTGGTTGGTAATGACAACTAGATGACCCCTATTGATTTTGAGGTCACTAGGTCAAAGGTCAAGGTCATCATGACCTTAACTGATGAAATGGTTTCCAATTAATAACTGCTCAATGGTTTGGTTCGGGATCTTCAAACTTGCTGTGGTAGTTGGTCGTGACCACTAGATGACCCCTATAGTTGTTGAGGTCACTAGGTCAAAGGTCAAGGTCACCATGACCTTAATATGTGAAATGTTTTCAGATCAATAAATGATCAGTGGTTTGGCTTAGGATCTTCAAAGTTGCTGTGGTGATTAGTCATGACCGCTAGATGACCTCTATAGTTGAGGTCACTAGATCAAAGGTC
Organism: Azorinus chamasolen; assembly: GCA_963576725.1. Classification (NCBI taxonomy): domain Eukaryota; kingdom Metazoa; phylum Mollusca; class Bivalvia; order Cardiida; family Solecurtidae; genus Azorinus; species Azorinus chamasolen. The sequence continues at coordinate 24,708,434 of OY755235.1, read as the reverse complement.
AGGGGGTCTGGGGGGTATACATGTTTTACAAACATCTCTTGTTATTGTAATGAGTTACAGATCAACTTTGAATTTGTCATGCTATGTTGATTTTTTAAAGAATAACAGCAGTTGGACTTAGAATTCAGCCGGTAGGGGACTATGACATTCAACAGCTTTCAATGCTCCCTGGTGATTATTTGTTTGAATTTGTTCCCCATATGATGAATAATCCAATTAAGTTTTAGACATACATATATTAACATGTTTACAATAATTATATGTACCGGTACATGCAAAACTAAAGTGCATCATTTATCGTACAGCTAAACAATTATTTCCCATGAAAATTGCATGTTCGGTTAATTACCATAAATATGGATAAAAATGAAACTCGGAAGCGTCATCATCCTCTTATTACTCATTCTCACGAGAGCTTACACTTAAACTATCAAAAAAACTATTGAAAGTCCGAAGCAGACACCATTGTGTGACACAAACAGTTAATGCACAAAGTTTTCTCTTTATAAAAGTCTCTGAGTTTTGTCTGACAGCACTCTATGGAAGAACTTTCACGCCATTTCCTCCATACCCACCATAGATCATTAAGGGATTCATTTCTGTTTTATTACCTAAAAAATAATAATGGAAATTCATTACACCTACTAAACATTAATTATTACAAATTTGCATATTTTCGCTACATTATCAGTTTATAATCCTCATCATAATTTACTGCAATTGTTCATCATTAGACTTAATCAAACAAGCAACATTTAACTTGAAAAGATACATGTACCATGGTAAAACTTGTAATTCACAGAGTAATGAAAAGTTATAGCAACAACAAAAATGCTTTGATCAGAGTCTGACAGTGTTTGATATTATTGGTAAGGTTTGACCTGGCACTCATCACTTTCCGCCAACTTTTGTTGGTGAAACTCGTGAATTTCCGCTGACTGTATAAATGAAATCGCTACGTGCTTAGCACCATATACTACACACGCTATACAATATTAATACTGTCGCAATAGCCCAGTGGATTGAGTCGCTGACTCTGAGAATAGAAGTCGTTTCGAATCTAAGTAAAGCCTAATTAAAATAAGGGCTATGTTGTATATACAGTATTGCTATGCAAGACATGAGTCCCCCACCGGACTGAAAAAAACCCTCCACTCTCCCCACCCCACCCACCCATGGTGTGGTTGACCATGGTATATACATGACCACCTGAATGGTATTAGTACCTACTTTAGTACATTGAATCAGTAAATAAAAAGTTATTGTCCCGACAAGAAAATATGAAAAAGGGGAGTAACTCCAAAAATATTGATGCTAGAATTATTGCCTTTGTGCATGACACTACACCTCATCATGCTTGTTCCATATGAGAAGTTTCAAATCAATTGAACCAGTACATCAAGAGTTATTAACTGGACAAGAAAATATGAAAAAGGGGAAGAACTCCAAAAATATAGATGCTAGAGTTATGGTCCTTGTGCATGACACTACCCCTCATCATGCTTGTTCCATATATGAAGTTTCAAATCAATTGAACCAGTAGATAAAGAGTTATTGTCCGGATAAAAAAAAATATGAAAAAGGAGAATAACTCCAAGAATATTGATGCTAGAGTTATGGCCCTTGTGCATGACACTACTGACCTCATCATGATTGTTCCATATGTGAAGTTTTAAATCAATTGAACCAGTAGATAAAGAGTTATTGTCAAATCAATTGAACCAGTAGATAAAGAGTTATTGTCCGGACAAAAAAATATGAATAACTCCAAAAATATTGATGCTAGAGTTATGGCCCTTGTGCATGACACTACTCCACATCATGCTTCTTCAATGTGTGAAGTCATAATGAATTTGGCCTAACTTTGTAGGAGATATGGCCCGGACACGAAGCGTGACAGACGGACTGAAAAGAAAATATGAAAAAGGGGAAGAACTCCAAAAATATTGATGCTAGAGTTATGGCCCTTGTGCATGACACTACCCCTCATCATGATTGTTCCATATGTGAAGTTTCAAATCAATTGAACCTGTAGATAAAGAGTTATTGTCCGGACAAAAAAATATGTAAAAGGGGAATAACTCCAAAAATATTGATGCTAGAGTTATGGCCCTTGTGCATGACATCATACTTCTTCAATGTGTGAAGTTATAATGAATTTGGCCTAACTTTGTAGGAGATATGGCCCGGACAAGAAGCGTGACAGACGGACGGACAGACGGAATCTAGCAAACCTATAGTCCCCCAACCGGTAACCGGTGGGGGACTAGTAAGGCAAAATTTTTCAGATATATAATTATATAATCTTTTTTTCTGAAATTTCTCTTTATTGTTCATTTGTTATCATTGTTTTCTTCATTTTTTCAATTCTTTACAAAGAGTGCTTCCTAAGAGCGGTTTGCATGACGTATACAGTAGATTGACTCAAACACACTGTTTGATAACATCACGTATACGCTGATAATATAGTTGATCTAAGACAAGTTCCACTGTACAAAATTCACACACATTTTTTTTTCGTGGCCAGCATGCATCCACTTGCCCAAAAGAATTTTTAAATTGATCTCATATCTTAAAAACACTTGTATGTAAAAAAAACAACTACGGTGGGGCTCGAACCCAAGACACTAATATCAGTAATGCTGTGATTAAACCACTGAGCTACCAGTTGCTTGTATTACATTGGAAAGCTTATAACAGTGCAGACCCTGGTCAGACGGCTCCTACAGGAGCCATCGTATCATAATCTGGGTCTGCTCTGTTTGCAAAGCGTAGAAAGGTATATTTATGGAGTAAAAGGTTAATTTGTTCTTGTTTTTTAAAAGGAACCAGACAGGTCATGTTAGAACTCTGTTTTTCACTTGCTATTATTATGTATTGCCAGTATTCATCACCATAAGGGTCATAATCTGATGACAAATCTTGAACATGGACAGACTTTCCTTTTCAAAATGTTGAAATTACTGTCAGCTGAGCCTTAATATGTGCTTTCAAGGCAACCATGGGAGTTTGATGCTGCAAAATTACTCAATAAATTATATTCATAAAACCCATAAGCATTCTAAAACATTGGAACTACCACTTTAAATTTGAATATAAAATGTAATACTTCATAATTTTCTACAAATCATTATCTGACTAATTTTTGTCTCGGCCAAAATTTCAAGGGTGGGGAAATCTGGAGGGAAACTAGCTCAATTGGCCTATATAGTAAACAGGGCCATATTTCCCTGGTCTGAATGGTCAGTGCCTTTAACCCTTTCCCTCATATAAACACCTTTCCATATCATGCATTTGCAAACAGAGTAGACCCAGATCAGATGGCTCCTATATAAGAGCTGTCTGATCAGGGTCTGCTCTGTTTGCTAAATATTGACATCATATAGATCTGATTCTACAGTCTTTGTCAAAGCAAAAACTTTCCTTGAAAAGTGTACATTATAAAAATTCAGCTAATTAATATTCATGATGTCATTATTTCATAGATGCATATTGAACAGGGAAAGGGTTAAGAGTGTTATTTTGGTTATTACAGGGCCAGAAACGGCAGAAATTGACTGCATTAAAAAGTATAATAACTGGCCTTAATACTGATGGTTTTGCAGGAAAGGACTCTGTCAATAAAACTGTCACACATATCTGCTTGGGCTGTCTAGACCAAGTCAATTCTAGGGAGTGTTATTAGTTTCAGTATTATTTCTCAGTGTTGGAGTTTTGATTTGGAGTAGCGCTGGTCCTAAGTCTGAAACACTGAGCTTTTTCTTGGGTCAACACCGGTACATGGGCAGATACTACTCTAAGAACTTATAATATACTAAAATTTGTCTACTTATAAGGTTTTAACCCTTTACTCCATAAATACGCCTAACTACACATTTGCAAACAGAGTAGACCCAGATTAGACAGTTCTTATAGGAGCCATCTGATCAGGGTTTGATCTGTTTGCTTATGATATGATATAGATATGATTCTACAGTTTCTGCCATGGCCAAAAGTTATTGTGTCCATTTGCAATTATAACAATTAAACTATTTAATATTCTTGATGTCATTATTTTTATATGCCCGTATTTATGGAATGGCACTGTCTGTCCATCTGTCTGTCTCTAACTCAAATTCTGCTTGGTGGATCCTTCTCAAATTTCACCACAATGTTTATCTGGACATGCTACAGTAGCATGGGTGTGTCCCGGTACATATATCCAAGGTCAAGGTCGCACAATTGGACTTAGAATTTGTGTTTGCATAAATTTTGCGTTTAGCAAATATGTTAACCTCAATTTATGTTAAACAAGGCCTCAACAGGCATATATTGGTGTAGACCTTTTACCCTTGAGTTCATGAATATTCATGAAAAAAATAATGACATCATGGATATTAATTACATTAACCCTTTCCCTGTTCATTACTCCTTTAAAAATTAATAACATCATGAATATTTATTAGCTAAACTTTTATAATGTAAACTTTTAAAGGAAAGTTTTTGATTTGACAAAAAGTGTAGAATCAGATCTACAGTGATTAATCTAGGTCTGTGTCATGTGTCAGTGACACATATGCATTAAAATAGCCCAAAATGCATCATCCAAACATGTAAGCGTCCTAAAGGGCACATTAAAATATGGTTGCGTGTAGCCGTTGAAATAAATTTCACGAAGTGTTACATTTAGAACACCGTTACGATATCAACATCCGGCTGTTATAAGTATTTTGCAACAATGATTTTGATTGGCTACTAATCAGCAGGTGGGTCAGTGAAATGGCCGTGGGTGAGCGCCGATTAGACCCCGGATAACCCTTGATGCTGTCACCGAAAATAGTGACGCTAAGATCGACTTAAATTAAATGATATTAGGTCAGCTGTGTCCCATTGACATGCCTTCAACGTCCGTAGATCAAAATAAGGATCCAGAATCCGATGTAATGGAGGAAAATAACGACTGTCAGCTTAAAGAGAGAGTGGGTTCTTACCAAAGTGGTTGGCGACTTACTCCTAGTTGACTTAAGTTATGTTAAGGCAATGGAAGGTCGATTTGATTTCATGTTTTTCTGCATATGCGACAAACATCGGACCAAACATAGCATGGTTAAATGACTAGGCAGAATCAGAAATATCATTTTGTTGCTTCATGCCAGGCAAGTAGTCCACACCTGTGTGCTCTAAATGGTGGTATCGATCTACTTTCCGTTTTGACTATATTCGGCATCCATGCTGGCTTTAACCCTTTCCTTCATATGAACTTGTTTTCACACATTTGCAAACAAACTAGATCCAGATCAGATGGCGCCAATAGCTAGGGTCAGCTGTTTGCTAATGGAATTGATGGATCTGTATCTTTAATTTCTAAAATGGTTACAATATTCCACCTTCCATATTTCATTATAACTACTTTTCCCATGAATATCCACTAGGTATTGATATCAGAGAATAGGGAAAGGGTTAACAGCTCATTTATGAGACTAGCCAAAAAACTTGGTTATACTTATTACTAATGCAATTTAAGGTTCCAGAACTGAAATGTAACTTTGCAGAATTACGATTTTAACATCAGTTTTCTTTTAATTTCATGCTTTAGGACTCATCGATTCAGTTTGGGACTTTCCTGTGGGACTCATTGTTCTCTGATATGTGAGTCCTGGGACTCATGGTTAAAATTTCTAGATTAATCACTGGATCTATATCAGTATGTCAAAAGCAAACAGAGCAGACCTTGATCAGATGACTCCTATAGAAGCCATCAGTTCTGATCTGGGTATACTCTGTTTGCAAAATTGAAATTCGCGAAGGAAAGGGTTTATTGTTATTATAGTAGCACATAGACACATGCATTTTTTGCCATGTCAGAAACTGAAGAATTATATCTATATTATATCATAATCAAACAGAGCAGACCCCGATCAGATGGCTCCTATAGGAGTAAGCAAGTTGGATTTTATGGCACTGCGACACTAAATAGATCATAAAGCCTCTCTAGGAGCTGTCTAATCTGGGTATTCTCTGTTTGCAAAAGCTTAGAAAAGTGTATTCGAGTAAAGGGCTTTAATCAAACTGTTGGTTTATCTAACTTTTCTGGCTGAATATTTAGTGTCATTTACATTAACATAAATTAACATTATACTTTTCTGTATGACTTTTATCCTGAAGTAAGCTACCAGCTGCCTCTGAGACCCAAAATGTTTGTTGGTTGCATTTGATGGTATTATATTTTTAAGGTCATTTCTGTCCTATACTATTAAAAACAACACATACATTATCCACGAGTTCACCTGGAATATTAACCCTTTCCTCCATAGGCTATTTTTAGACCCAACCTCTTTGACTGAATCTACCCAAAAGGAGCTTTTAATAGAGAACAGTAAAATTTTAGAATTTTGTAGTTTGAAACCATTGTGATAAATAGAGCATTTGCTCCAATAGGAGCAAATGCTCTTTTTATCACAATGGTTTCAAGAAGTGATTATTACAGAGGCGTAGAAAGGCGTATTTATGGAGGAAAGGGTTAAGTATCCAAATGATAATATCAGACAGATTGTCAACTTGTTCTCTTCGGAACAATTTGTAGTCGGTGATTCACAAGAATGAGCAAATCGGGATTTCCATTGTTACTAGTATTGAATCGTAGAAAGATTAAACACTAGTACGTAACCATGGAAATCCTGATTTGCTCATTGTCTTTTACAAGTTTGCTGTAACCATTTTTCAGAATTGGCCTGTCCAAAATAGTCATTTAACCTTCAGCACACTGAGTGAAAAATCATTAAAAGTATTTCAATTTTTCTTACGTAGAGTTTTTTCCATTCTTTTTCACAATAACCGTGTTAGACTGTTTGGATTCTGGTGATATGTCCACTGATTCATCATCTCATCAAGATCCAAACTGTTTATAGCTGATCATGAATATATTACCAATGTCCTAATTAATGGTTAAAGATTGTCCATATAAATGGGTGATGTATGTTAAGTGATAACAAAACACATAAAATCTTTCTCCGTAATGGAAGGCTGGCCAAGATGAAGTTTTCTTCATCTGTGGTACAGGACTTAGATACTTCACTTGATTAAATGAAATTGCTTATCTGGCGTTGCTTGTAAATGAAGTACTTACTTAGATCAGCAGTTTCTGTGGAACATTTAGATTTGGACATTTTCCCTAAATCAATGCTTTTGGGGTGAGATAGAGTAATACATATGAGGGACAGTCAGAAAGTAACTGGACTTTTCATGATGTTATCTCCCGAGATATAGATGAGATGCATAAATTAACCTCGTTGCAGGAATAGATCCCATATTTCTCAACGAGCCCTATATTGTGATTACTGTTAAATTTTAGAAATGTGCCATTATTAAAAATGTTCAAACTGTCTCTTTTGGCGGGCAAGATCATGTTAGTTGAATTCTGGAATGCACTTATAATAATATTCATAATAATTTCATGCCTGACCTCTAACTGTAACTGCTATTAGTACGAGTTCTTCTTTAGGAATTATGAAATTAAATTTTACGATTAAACTTAACAGAATTGTGTCTGCATGAGGCTAGTAAAGTAAAATGTTTGTCTGCTTGATAATATTCCTCCCATTTCACTTTGTCTAGAGTGGAAGTTATCAATTTGTTGATTTGGTAATTGTTATCACACCCTCCCTTATAACCCTGATCTTCCTCCCTGAGTGAGACTGTGACTTTTATTTGTTTCATGAACTGAAGAAAAAATGCCTGCTAGAACCAAATATAAGTCTAGGTTGGCTCTGGTATGATATCAGCTGTTACACAGTACTTGATGCATAGGTTGATCCACCAGGTTTTCAGAAAGCACAAAGATGGCAAAAGGCAGAGATGTAAATTGAGAATACTTCAACCCATTCCTTCATTTAAACTACTTTTTAACACCTTCTACCAACAGAGTAGACTCGGATCAGACAGCTCTTGATGTCTGATCAGGGTCTGCTCTGCTTGCTGATAGAACTTTATAGATCTGATTAACTGTTTCCACCATGATGAAACAATTCCTTTTCCATGTTCCATTTTATTGATTCTGTGCCACTGAGTGTTAATGAGGTGATAAAATCTTGAATAAATATTAAACAGGGAAAGGGTTAACCCTTTCCTGATAGGCTATTGACTTTTGTTAGACCCAACCGATTTTTAAATAAATCTACTGAAAAGAGCATTTTAATGGTCTATTTATCACAATGGTTTCAAAAAGTGTCTTTTACGGAGACGTCGGAATAAGGGAATGTTTAAACATTTAACACTTCAAAGAGGAGCAAAGTCCAGATACCTTCTGATAGCCCCTCATACAGAAGAATCTCTTGATTTGTAAATAAACATGGTTGATGAATATATTTGGAAGACTCTGTACATTATGGTGATCCAATTTTTCATGTACCGGTAATAAAATGTTTAAAAAGGACAGTGATTGCCATGGTATTAATAGTAGAGAGTCAAATCTCTAAGATTTAAGTAAAGAGAACAGACCCCAAGAGCAGGCAGATATGATGATCTGGGTATGCTTTTTTTTACAAAGGTATAAAAACAGTGTAGCTTACAGTATGTTGGCCAAACTGGAAACTCATTGACAGAAAGGATCTATGGCCACATGGCAGACATACGCGCGAACAATATTTATGCACAAACCCGTCTCCCAAAATTTTTCACCGAAAATCATAGCATCACGTGCATTGATGTAACCATCATCCAGGAAACACCCAAGCGTCTGAGGACAGAGGATACTTGGATCGACACTCTCAAAACAAAACAACCAACAGGACTCAACATTATCTGAACCATGAACAAAATTTTCACCTGCGACCACAGGAGCTACAATCAAAACCAACCTTAAACGCCACATCGAGAATAAACACGCTGAAAACAAAAAGATATTCATGCGAATCAGATTTGAAATGCCACTCCAAAGTTACACATGATACAATTTAAGAATTTTTTAAGACAACCACCATCAAAAAGTACACCTACCAGCCGAAAATAGAGCCTTTGAAACTGTGGATCCCTACATTTGAAGCTAAACCCTGTTTTAGAATTGTACCAGCAACCAAACCCTGGCTAAATGAATACAGGAATGAAACACCAGACACCAGAAAATCCAAAGAATACACAACAACCAGTAAACCCATCCAACACCTCGCAAACGAACAGCTATTAGATGTTTTTTAGCTCCACTTTTTGAAAAAGTGGAGCTATTGTCATGACCTTCTCGTTACTTGTCCCCATCGCCGTCCAGTTCCGGTTCAACAATATGCCTTGATGAACTAAATGACGATACCTCAAACCAGACAGGAACTCGTGTTACAGTATACAATGTATTCAAACATTGATATTTGATATGACTTTTACAAACTATCATTTAATTTCATTAATTATGTACATTATCTATTTACTATATACTGTTGAAATAATTATAAACTCACCTTTGATATTTACCTCTTACCATGTATCGAAGGACATCCCATACCATGATGTCATAGTAACAAATTGTGTTACTATTTTTAGCTTATAAAAAGATTTTTATGTACTTCAGTAATTAAAAAATGTTCAATTGTATCCTGATGAAGACCGATATATACGGTCGAAACTAGTTGATCAACAAAGAAAATAGATAACCGAGACCGGTGCTAGTGGTTATTTACACTACCTTTTGATTTTCTCATAAAGGTATAAAAAGACAGAAATTGTCAGTTAATATCGCAACAAAACTGAAGCATTGATGTTTTCTCTTTGTAATAATGATGTTGTGCATCCAAATCTTATATTAGAGGATTTTAACATTAAATTTATCACATAAGCACTTAGGTGTTATTATGTCTCCCCCATATTTATATGGGGGAGACATATTGTTTTCGTGAGAGTCTGTCTGTCTGTCTGTCCGTCCGTCCGTCCACACTCACCAAAGGGTAGTTGTGTGACTTTTTCTAACTAGTCGCACAAGTAAAATCATTAACCTGGCCATCTCTTGTGACATTAACCTGGCCATTTCTTGTGACATTAACCTGGCCAGTTGTGGGACATAGGGTTAGGGTTAGGGTTAGCTTCCAGATCATTCTATTCCAAAGTTAGAGCCAAAAATAGTTTTACTTGTGGGACTAGTCCCACAAGAAAAGATCAAAGGAAAAAGTCACACAACTACCCATTTGTTAGTGTGTCCGTCCGTCTGTCCGTCACACTTTTTGTCCGGACGATAACTTTAATATGCCTGATGCCAGTTGATTGAAACTTCATATATGGAAAGAGCATAATGAGAGGAAGTGTCATGCACAAGGTCCATAACTCTGGCTTCACTAATATAGGAGTTATTGCCCCTTGTAAAAAAAAATTCACACTTTTTTGTCCGGACGATAACTCCTATATGACTCATGCCATTGGATTGAAACTTCATATATGGAAAGAGCATAATGAGAGGAAGTGTCATGCACAAGGTCCATAACTCTGGCTTCACTAATATAGGAGTTATTGCCCCTTGTAAAAAAATCCACACTGTTTTGTCCGGACGATAACTCCTATATGACTCATGCCATTGGATTGAAACTTCATATATGGAAAGATCGTGATGAGAGGAAGTGTCATGCACAAGGTCCATAACTCTGGCTTCACTAATATAGGAGTTATTGCCCCTTGTAAACAAATTCACACTTTTTTGTCCGGACGATAACTCCTATATGGCTCATGCCATTGGATTTAAACTTCATATATGGAAAGAGCATAATGAGTGGAAGTGTCATGCATAAGGTCCATAACTCTGGCTTCACTAATATAGGAGTTATTGCCCCTTGTAAAAATAAATCACACTTTTTTGTCCGGACGATAACTCCTATATGGCTCATGCCATTGGATTGAAACTTCATATATGGAAAGATCATGACGAGAGGAAGTGTCATGCACAAGGTCCATAACTCTGGCTTCACTAATATTGGAGTTATTGCCCTTTGTAAAAACAATCACAATTGTTTTGTCAGGACGATAACTCCTATATGGCACATGCCATTGGAGTGAAACTTCATACATGGAAAGATCATAATAAGTGTCATGCATAAGGTCCTTAACTTGGGCTTCAATAAATTTAGAGTTATTGCCCCTTGTACATTTGTTTAACGCTTTCTTGTCCGGACGATAACTCCTACATGGCTCTTGCCATCGTATTGAAACTTCATACATGGAGAGAGCATGATGAGAGAAAGTGTCATGAACAAGGGCCATAACTCTTGCTTCAATACTTTTGGAGTTATTGCCCTTTGTTACATTTTCGGCCGATCAATAACTCCTGTTCGACTGATGTTATTGGAATGACATTTTATTTATGGAAAGGGCATGATGAAAGTAAGTGTCATGCACAAGGGCCATAACTCTGGTATCAATATATTTGGAGTTATTAGCTGTTATCAATTTGTTTGGAAAGTGCATAATGAGGGGAAGTATCATTCATCAGATCCATAACATGTTTAGTGATTTCCCTTTACATATTGTTTTTATTAGAGGGGAGACATCCGTTTTTGTGACAAAAACCTCTAGTTTTGAGTTCAAATGGTCAGTGTTCCACTTTGACATATTGACAATATATTACAATCAGCATCAAAAACAATTGGGATAATGAAAAAACTTAAAATTTATTTTGAAATTGAATAGACATTCTTGAAATCAAATATACGTATCTTATGTTAGGCCAATACTAGAGTATTCGTCAATAGTTAGGGATGGCTGTTCTTTACACTGATGAAGCCGCTTGTATTGTAACTGAACTCACCAGATCTGTATCCCTTGAAAATCTTTATCTTGAATGTGGATGGGATTCTCTTTCAAGTAGACGCAAAATACAAAAATTATCTTTCATGTAAAAAACTCATCATAATATGGTTCTATCATATATTAGTGACTTGTTACCTCCAACTGTAGGGGAGATAACCCAGTTACTGTATGATTTGCAAAACCGAGAAGTTCCTTTTACTAGGACAGCTATTTCAAAACATTCGTGTATTCCATCATCGATAGGATTATGGAACACGGTTAACATTGACATCAGAAATTCAAGTTTGTTGAGATCTTTTAAGAAAGGTTTACGCAACAGATCTTATAGCCCAAATAATTGTTTTGTTCCACCTTTTTTGTGTCACCTGCTGAGAGGCAGTGTGTCACTTAGGGATCACTTTTCCGTTGTCTGTCTGTCTGTCCGTCACACTTTTTTTTATGGCTGTCATTTCTAAACTAATCATTCGAGAGCTTTCAAATTTCACATGTCTTCCTCTCATTGAGGACCATTGATGCAACTAAGGTCCATCACTCTGCATGCAATACTTTTTGAGTTATTCCCCTTTGTTCTGATTTTCGTCACACTTTCTTCTTTTGGCTGTCATTTGTAAACTAATCATTATACAGCTTTCAAATTTAACATGTGTCTTCCTCTCATTGGGGACCATTGATGTAACTAAGGTCCATCACTCTGCATGCAATACTTTTTGAGTTATTCCCCTTTGTTCTGATTTTCGCACTCCAGCATATTAACAGTTTTTGTGTCTGTTGCGAGCAGGTAACACATGTGTTCCTCCGAACACTCTTGTTCTTGTATTGTTTTGGTGATAGATATTTATCTGTTATGCACACTAGAATAAGAAACCCCTGTAGCAATTTGAATAGTGATTAATTTAATAATCACCTTAACCCAAATCCACTGTGTGTAATTGCTCAAATGAAATTGAAGATGCACATCACTATTTTTTAGATGTAGAAACTTCCAAGAACAGAGAGTAACCCTTTTCAATGCCACGCGAAAATACCACCCTCTAAACACTGATATATTGTTGTTTGATAAGTTAGAATTGAGTGATGATGACAATAAAACACTCTTCTCTGCCGTGCACTATTTCATTAAATAAACACGGTTTTAATTTGTGACTGTCTTTATCTGCAATGTGTCTTTCTTTATCTGTATATTCAACATTAAATGCCTTAGTCATCTGATCATTTGGTTGATTTGGGGATAGTTTGTTAACTCTCTATCTTTCTCTCTCACATGCAATTTCTCTCTCTTTCACCCCCTCTTCCCCTCTTAAAATTTATCCATCTGTCTGTCCTTCTATTCACTCTTTCTCGATCTGTTTTTATGCCCCCAAAGCTAGGCTTTGGGACATATAGCGATTGAACCATTGGTTAGTGTGTGTGTGTGTGTGTGTGTTAGTGTGTGCAGATTTTGCTTGTCAGGAGCATATCTCCTTCACTACTTTGGCTAGGATCACCAAATATGGTGTGTAAGTACATCTTGGGATGGTGGAGTGTCACATACTATTTTTAGGTCAATGTGACCTTGACCTTGAACTTTGACCTCATTTACAAAAAAAGCTTGTCCGGAGCATATCTCCTACATTATTTTGGCTAGGATCACCAAATATGGTGTGTAAGTACATCTTGGGATGGTGGAGTGTCACATACTATTTATAGGTCAATGCGAACTTGACTTTGGGCTTCATTTACAAAAATAACTTGTCCGGAGCAAACCTCCTATACAGAATTGGCTAGGATCACCAAATATGGTGTGTTAGTTCATCTTGGGATGGCGGAGTGTCGCATACTATTTTTAGATCAATTTGACCTTTACCTTGAACTTTGACCTCATTTACAAAAAAGCTTGTCCGCAGCATATCTCCTACACTACTTCAGCTAGGATCACCAAATATGGTGTGTGAGTACATTTTGGGCTGGCAAAGTGTCGCGTACTATTTATAGGTAAAAACCTGGACCTTGACCTTTGGCTTCATTTACAAAAAAATCTTGTCCGGAGCATACGGAATCAGCTAGGAACACCAAATACGGTGTGTGAGTTCATCATGGGATGGCGGAGTGTCGCATACTATTTTTAGCTCACCAGAGCACAAAGTGCTCAGTGTGAGCTTTTGTGATCGCCTGATGTCTGTCGGCGTTTGTCATGCGTCGTCAACAATTTGAACCTTTAAAAGTCTTCTCCTCTGAATCTACAGGGTTCTTAGCTTTCATCTTTGGCACATAGCATCACCTATAGGTCCTCTACAAAAGTTATATAAATTATATCCCAGGAGTCAAAATTGGCCCCGCCATGCGGTCCCAGGGGTGGCCAGTTTTCTCTAGCTGACTGTTGTTTTCTGTACAAGTAGCAGAATGCTGGGCTCACTTAGGTTAGGCATGGGGATAACTTCAAAAAAAATCGTCTTGTCAAAAACTACATGTCACAGAGCTTAGATATTTGGTGTATAGATTTACTTATATATACTTATACTTATTTACTTATTTACTTATATTTACTTGTATTTAGATTTACCTTATTGACATTGGTTAATATCATAGTTCTGAGGTTAAAATTGGCCCTGCCCTGTTGGTTATACTTTAAAATCGATTTTTACACTATAAAGGTTCCTCTGAGCTAGCACTCCATCTGTGTTACGCAATCACTTGAGAGGGCAAGTTCCTGGTCAAACCTCTATGAAGTTGTCTGCTTCAGAATTAGTGTCTGTTTGTTCACACTGTTTTTAACACATTCCCTCATAGGCTATTTTCAGATCCTGCCTCTTGGAAAATTTCAGAATTGTGTAGATTTGAAACCATTGTGATAAATAGAGCATTACTCCTATGGATCAAATACTCTATTTATCACAATGGTTTCATAAAGTGACTATTATACCTCTTTGAATAAATCTACTGATAAGGAGCATTAATTAGAGAAAAGGAAAATTTCAGAATTGTGTAGATTTGAAACCATTGTGATAAATAGAGTATTTACTCCTATGGAGCAAATGCTCTATTTATCACAAAGGCTTTTTTGAGATCCTACCTCTTTGAATAAATCTACTGATAAGGAGCATTAATTATAGAAAAGGAAAATTTCAGAATTGTGTAGATTTGAAACCATTGTAATAAATAGAACATTTACTCCTATGGAGCTTTTGCTCTATTTATCACAATGGTTAGCAAATGCTCTATTTATCACAAAGGCTTTTTTCAGATCCTACCTCGTTGAATAAATCTACTGATAAGGAGCATTAATTAGAGAAAAGGAAAATTTCAGAATTGTGTAGATTTCAAACCATTGTGATAAATAGAGCATTTCCTCCATAGGATTAAATTAACTCATATACAAACCACATATAAAGTTACATACCGGTATGGGTCAGATCAGAATCCAAACTGTGTGCTAATTTCGGTCAAGTCGTGCTAAGCAGTGATAGGGTTGTCATCTGTTAGAAATGTTGTCTGCTTATTCAAAGAGGTAAATCTGGGTCTACTCTGTTTGCAAATGCATGAAAACACGTTTATATGAGGGAAAGGGTTAATTAGGGAAAAGGAAAATTTCAGAATTGTGTAGATTTGAAACCATTGTGATAAATATTGCATTTACTCCTATGGAGCAAATGCTCTGTTTGTCACAAAGGCAAATGCTCTATTTATCACAATAGTTTCATAAAGTGACTATTATACCTCTGAATAAATCTACTGATAAGGAGCATTAATTAGAGAAAAGGAAAATTTCAGAATTGTGTAGATTTGAAACCATTGTGATAAATAGAGCATTTACTCCTATGGAGCAAATGCTCTATTTATCACAATTGTTTAATAAAGTGACTATTACAGAGGCGTAGAAAGGCGTTTTTATGGAGAAAAGAGTATTCTATTAGCCGGCAGAGCACAACCTGGTCAGACAGCTCCTATAGAAACCATCTGATACGGGTCTGTTCTGTTTGCAAATGCATCAAATCATATTTATATGAAGGAAAGGGTTTTAAAGGTCCAAAAGTTTATTAAAGATCGACTGCTTCCTGGCCCTTTCAACAGAATTAAGACCAACAGGTATGACACAGAGTTTGGATCCACAAAGGGTCAAATAACACCCCACAAAACAGGTGTCCAGTTTTGTTTAGAAACATACATGTAGTTAAAACTTTAAAAATCTTTCCCTCTGGTGAGCGATTTCAGGGCCATCATGGCCCTCTTGTTTAAGTCAATGTGACCTTGACCTTTGACCTCATTTACAAAAAAAGCTTGTCTGGAACATGTCTTCTACATTACTTCAACTAGGATTACCAAATATGGTGTGTGAGTACGATCTTGGGATGGTGGAGAGTCGCATACTATTTATAGGTCAATGTGACCTTGACCTTGGGCTTCATTTATAAAAGAAATTTATCTGGAGCATACCTCTTATACCGTATCAGCTAGGATCACCAAATATGGTATGTGAGTTCTTCTTGGGATGGCGGAGTGTTGTAAACTAATTTTAGGTCAATGTGACCTTTACCTCATTTACAAAATAGCTTGTCCGGAGCATATCTCCTACACTACTTCAGCTAAGATCACCAAATATGGTGATTGAGTACATCTTGGGATGGCAGAGTGTAGCATACTATTTAAAGGTCAGTGTGACCTTGACATTGGGCTTCATTTGCAAAAAAATCTTGTCTTGAGCTTACCTCATATACTGAATCAGCTAGGATCACCAAATGTGGTGTGTGAGTTCATCTTGGGATCACATACTAGTTATAGGTCAATGTGACCATGACCTTGACCTCTGACCTCATTTTAAAAAAAGCTTGTCCGGAGCATTATCTCCAACACTACAGTTAGGATCACCAAATATGGTGTGTGAGTACATCTTGGGATAGCAGAGTGTCGCATACTATTTATAGGTCAGTGTAACCATGACCTTGACCTTGGGCTTCATTTACAAAAAAGCTTGTCCACAGTACATCCCTACACCAAATCAGCTAGGATCACTAATATGGTGTGTGAGTTCATCTTCGGATGGCGGAATGTTGCATACTTTTTGTAGGTCATGTGGCCATGACCTTGACCTTTGACCTCAAATACAAAAAAGGTTGTCATTTGGGGTAACTTGAGTTCAAATTGTGGTCTTAATATACAATATTTACTTCATTTTGCAGTTGCCTAAAGAAATGTGTGACATGACAAACAGTGCAGACCTTGATGAGTCTTAGGGCTCCTAGAGGACAGTAGTGATTCGTTTCCCGCACTGTAAGGGTTAAAATTTGCTAAACTAACAGGTTGGTGCTGAATGAAAATAATGCAGAAAGCTCCAATGGTAGTTTTTTTTATGATTTTTCTCCTGCAATAAATTAGCTAAACGATCCAAAATATTTTATTTTATTTTCATTTCAGAGAGGTTTTACTGTAGAAAGCGTGTAATACCCAGACGTGGGCAAGCTGTAAACCCAGGTTGACTACTTATCAAGGTACTTAACTCTTTCCCTTATAAAAACGCCTTTTTAGCTCACCTGGCACAAAGTACCAGGTGAGGTATTGTGAGGGGGCTGGCTCCGGCGTCCGTCGCCGTGTGTCGTGCGTATGTGCGTCGTGCATCATCAACAATTTACTTAAACATCTTCTTCTCTAAAACCACAAAGCCTAGAGCTTTGATATGTGGTATGTGGAATCATCTAATGGTCCTCTACAAAGATTGTTCAAAGTATGTCCCCTGGACCAAAAATGGCCCGCCCTGGGGCTTATCAGTTTTTCATAGGAAAATCTTTAAAAATCTCCTCCTCTGAAACCGTAAGGCCTAGACCTTTGATATTTGGTATGTAGCATGATCTAAAGGGCCTCTACAAAGATTGTTCAAATTATGACCCCCGGACCAAAAAAGGCCCCGCCCTGGGGCTTATCAGTTTTTCTTAGGAAAATCTTTAAAAATCTTCTTCTCTGAAACCGTAAGGCCTATACCTTTGGTATTTAGTATGTAGCATCATCTAATGGTCCTCTACAAAGATTGTTCAAATTATGATCCCCGGACCAAAAATGGCCCTGCCCTGGGGCTTATCAGTTTTTTAGCTCACCTGGCACAAAGTGCCAGGTGAGGTATTGTGAGGGGGCTGTCTCTGGCGTCGTGCGTATGTGCGTCGTGCGTCGTCAACAATTTACTTAAACATCTTCTTCTCTGAAACCACAAAGCCTAGAGCTTTGATATATGGTATGTAGGATCATCTAATGGTCCTCTACGAAGATTGTTCAAATTATGTCCCCCGGGCCAAAAATGGCCCTGCCCCTGGGGCTTATCAGTTTTTCATAGGAAAATCTTTAAAAATCTTCTCCTCTGAAACCGTAAGGCCTAGACCTTTAATATTTGGTATGTAGCATGACCTAAAGGGCCTCTACAAAGATTGTTCAAATTATGACCCCCGGACCAAAAAAGGCCCCGCCCCAGGGCTTATCAGTTTTTCATAGGAAAATCTTTAAAAATTCTTCTTCCCTCAAACCATAAAGCCTAGACCTTTGATATTTGGTATGTAGCAACGTTTAATGATCCTCTACAAAAATTGTTCAAATTATGGTCCCCGGACCAAAAGTTTCCTCGCCCCGGGGCTTATCAGTTTTTCATAGGAAAATCTTTGAAAATCTTCTTCTCCTAAACTGTAAGGCCTAGACCTTTGATATTTGATATGAAGCATCATCTAATGATTTTCTACCAAGATTGTTCAAATTGTGACCCCAGGGCCAAAAGTGGCACCGATTTTCTACCAAGATTGTTCAAATTGTGACCCAGGGCCAAAAGTGTCCCTGCCCCGGGCTTATCAGTTTTTCATAGGAAAATCTTTAAAAATCTCTTTCTGTGAAATTGTAAGGCCCAGAATTTTGAAATTTATATGAAGCATCATCTAATGTTCCTTTATTAAGATTGTTCAAATTTTAAATTCCAGGCCTAAAATTATGGCCCTTGGTTTCATATTGGCCCCAATCTGTATCTGACTTATTTTTACATAGAAATACAGTGTATACATAAGTCTATAGTAACCAGGTGAGCGATTTAGGACCATCATGGCCCTCTTGTCATAGGAAAATCTTTAAAAATCTTCTTCTCTGAAACCGTAAGGCCTAGACCATTGATATTTGGTATGTAGCATTATCTAATGGTCCTCTACAAAGATTGTTCAAATTATGACCCCTGGACCAAATATAGCCCCGCCCCGGGGCTTATCAGTTTTTCATAGGAAAATCTTTAAAAATCTCCTTCTCTGAAATTGTAAGGCCTAGACATTTGATATTTGGTATATAGCATCATCTATTGGTCCTTTACAAAGATTGTTCAAATTATGACCCCTTGACCAAAAATCGCCCCGCCCTGGGGCTTATCAGTTTTTCATAGGAAAATCTTTAAAAAATCTTCTTCTCTGAAACCGTAAGGCCTAGACCTTTGATATTTGGTATGTAGCATCATCTAATGGTCCTCTACAAAGATTTTCAAACTATGACCCCCGGACCAAAATGGCCCCGGCCTGGGGCTTATCAGTTTTCATAGGAAATCTTTGAAAATCTTCTTCTCCTAAACTGTAAGGCCTAGACCTTTGAAATTTAGTATGTATTATCATCTAATGGTTTTCTACCAAGATTGTTCAAATTATGACCCCTGGACCAAAATGGCCCCGCCCCTGGCTTATCAGTTTTTCATAGGAAAATCTTTAAAATCTCATTCTGTGAAATTGTAAGGCCCGGAACATTGAAACTTATATGAAGCATCATCTAATGTTCCTTTATTTAGATTGTTCAGATTTGAAACTTAAGGCCTAAAATTATGGCCCTTGGTTTCATATCGGCCCCAATCTGAAGCTTACTTATTTTTACATAGAAATACAGTGTATGCATATGTCTATAGTAACCAGGTGAGCGATTTAGGGTCATCATGGCCCTCTTGTCATTCATTTGCAAACAGAGACGACCCAGATCAGACGGCTTCTATAGGAGCTGTCTGATCAGGGTCTGCTCTGTTTGTTTATGAAGTTATAATAGAGCTCTCAGTTTCTACCAATACAAAAAAAAATTCATTAAACATATGCCATTATAAATATTCAGCTAATGAATATTAATGATGTCATTATTTCTTACATGAATTTTGAACATGTAAAGGGTTACAGACTACAAGACTTTAAATTTAAGATTGTACCATTTTCAACTCATCTGTTTCGAAAAGTCGAGCTATTGTGATCACTGGGTAGTAAGCGTAGTCGTTGTCGTTATTGTCGTCGGAGTGCAACTTTAATGTAGCTCATTACTTAAAAAGTACAAGAAAATCATTGATGCGAAGCATCAAAAGGCGCGTATTACTGAATAATAATCAAACCTATTTTATATAATATTTAAATATGGGGTAAAGTAACAACCAACATTTTTTTTTTATTTACTGCATACATGTTTCGATTTACATCTTCATCAGGACATAACAAAGTGGAAGTGACGTCATATTTTTTAATATAATATTTAAGTAATGTCAAAAAATGTCTAAATGTTTTAGACTACTCATATGGCCTTAGTAACTTAAAAAATCATCAGTTTCATCACAAAGAGCCCTTGAATCGGCAGCCATTTCAGTTGGGTGACTCTAGCTATACCCTTTCAGTCTCACACTGGACCCCTTATCCCTTTTCAGGCTAAATATTCATGTAAGAAATAATGACATCATGAATATTTATTATCTCACCTTTTATAATGGCATGAGTACACAAATATTTAATTTCTAATCTGAACAATTTCTTGAGTTCACAGCTTATTGCAGGTCTAAAGTAATGCTGACAACTCCTGTAGGTTTTTAGACATAATAGTATTCATTTCATACTGTATATTATCCAATTCGAGATAGCAAAGTTCAACTGTATGTCTAAATGAAAAGCCAAAGAGTGTCTATATTATTTCATAAGTAAACAGAGAAGATTCAGTAGGAGCCATATATAAATGGCAATTGTGATATGATATATGCAGAAATTAATCCAATAAAAAATAAGGACATATGTTGTTGTTAGATGTTAGCCGTAAGCCTGTTGCTGGCGGATGAACGATTATTTTTGCAAACACTTTGGGTCCAGATGAAATGTTGAGTAACTCAGTTTCTTATCAAGATCCAAACTGTTTGGCACCTTGCTTGCATATAGCGGGTGAAAATTTGTGTAAAAAAACAACAACTTTCAACCAAAAATGTGCACCCATAATTAAAATTAATCCGATCATACATGCCGTTAATTTGAGTGATACATCATCAAAGGAATAACCAATTAAATAATTAGTACAAACTGTCGTGGCTATAAACATCTCTGATGACACTAGTGCAAACAGGCACCACCATTAACAGTAATTTGCTATTACAACATAATTCAAGCAGCGATTGATTTTGTTTGTTTGATACTTATAAAGGTTATATTTTAATTACAATTAAACCATTATCTACTGTCTATATCGTTGATTCTGTAAAATCTTTGACTAACAGTTTACAAAATCATTAATATAATTACAAATTTAAGCAATTATCAATATTTGCAGCATTTTTAAGCAAACATCAAATACTTTATTCTCGTGGGTTTATTTTTGTCATATAGAGTGGAAACAGATGGGACTGTTGAGGAATAACTAAGTGCAATAGTTGACATTTAGGAACTGTCAAATCTTTATTTCTTGTCAAGGGTCCATTTTCCGACAGAGAACATATTTTGCTTAAATAAAAGTTGATGTGGCCGAAACGACCAAGGTCGAAACGGATTGCGTCCGAAACGACCCGGGACCATTAATTTTGAGTCCACTCTAGGTTTATCCTGTTTGCAAAGATTGTCTATGAAGTAAAATGTTGTGCCTGGGTCTTAAATCATGCTCTAGCATAAAATATGTGTATATATTAATTAAAAACACTAATTATTACATATTATTAATAACCCGCAATTCTCCACTCAATTACACTCCTTTCGAGGGATTTACTGTGGCGAAAGGAATAAGTAATCCGTTTTCCCTGTAAATGTCATCAATATATTAATGATGTGTTCATATATTCAGGCTTCTATCAGTATATTAATGCCAAATAAATTTAAAATAACTAATAAATAGCCGTTATTAATGTTTAATCCTCCTTTCGCCTCCTTTCGCCCAAAGTCATCCTTTCGTATTTTAGGCATACTCGGTTTCGCAACATCTTAGTCATTTCCTCGGTGATTATCCTTGATGATCTTGCCGTTGCGGTATATACATTTTGTATTAGCCCCGGCCATAGGGGAAATCATTTTCTAACATTTTCATTTCCAAAATACATACAATTATACAGTGGAAACAAATATGTCGACCTGTTTCCAACTACATATAATTGTATTATTCCAGCCATACTGTTTTTACACTCATAAACCACAAATTACAATTCCACAATAGTTTCACAAGTCTTGATAAATCAGCCCTCCTACCAGTGAAATTCAACCTAATGCGTTACATATAGACGCGAAAGCTAATGCTTTCGCGCCGATAAGAGGTATCAACATAAAACTTCATAGGTTAGTAGATCTCATTGAGGGGGCCCCTACATAAGAACCATAACTCTTGATTTCAAAATTTTTGAGTTATGGCCCTTTATAGTTTTCAAAAAAATAATAATTTAGCTGGACAAGCACCAAATCAGACGAGCGTTTGCGCCGTATGCGGCTTTGTTATCCTAAATATTTGGACACCAAATTTCCCCAGTCCACAAGTTTTGTTTAGCATAAAAAGTAATTTCAACACATTTTTGATGATTTTAACCCTTTACTCCATAAAATGTAAGAAATAATGATATTATGAATATTAATTAGATTAACTGTTATAATAGCTCATGGAAACAGGCATTTTTGGCCGTGGCAGTAACAGCAGAATTTGATTGATTATATCATCATCAAACAGAGCAGTGCCTGTTTAAACGGCTCCTACAGGAGCTGTCTGATCTGGGTCTGCTCTGTTTCTAAAGGTATGTATTTATGGAGTAAAGGGTTAAATTAATTTAATGGAAATGCATATAGAGTTGACCCTGATAAAACTTATAGCTTTGCCAGGAACATTTCTATCTGGGTCCACACTATTTTTCTAAGGTTGCTGCTCCAAAGATTTGGTATAATTATATCATAGTAATATGTTTGCTTGCTAACTTCTAACTCAATTTCCTAGATTCCTAGATTGAGTCTATTCAGTGAAATGATTGTGAGATATATCAGGTTTTAATGGAACATCTGTGTATCCGGTGTTTGTTCTTTTATCAGCCTTTTTATCTTTAACACTTTGGGTACATGTTTTGCTGTTTGTCAACATAGCTTAATTTATCTACTTCCATTAATGGACAGTGCTTCGTGTTTGTACAGTAAATTGATCCAGAGCGACCACTTACGAATAAATATGGTAAATTGTGTTTAACCCTTTCCCCTCATATAAACATGTTTTCATGCATTTGCAAACCGAGAAGACCCAGATCAGACGGCTCCTATAGGAGCCGTCTGATCAGGGTCTGCTCTGTTTGCTAACGGAATTTAATAGATCAGTTTCTTTAGATTCCAAAATGACAACAATGCTGCACCTTCCATATTTCATTATAACTGTTTTGTCTATGAATATGCAGTAGGTATTGAAATTTGGCCGAAATACAGAACAGAGAAAGGGTTAAAATAGATGGTTGCTTCTATACAGAACAAAAGTTGATGCAGATAGCTCCCAAATATTTTTATTCTGCTTTAAGCAACCACCTTCACCTATGGATATCTATGTTGATTCACATAGTGGTTTTACCATATTGTCGATACGTGAAAGTTATGTCATGGACTTATGAACTCCCATGGTGGGATTCATTTAGATCTTAGTACATCTGTTCTTTGCAAAATTTGTCCTAACATTTGCAAACAGTCTCTGGTCATGATCTGGCTGATGTTTTACAACATAATGATATCCTTACAAAATTTTGTGTGCATATTATATATAGGAATCATCAATGTTGGTAGGTTGGTCGGTCGGTCGGTCGGTTGGTCAGTCTTGTCTTTCAGTCATTCCATCAGTCAGTCTGTTGGGCTTCTTGATGCTGTATTTCATTTGTAACAGTTATTGCGTTTCATATAGATACTGTTTCTCGTTGATATGAGCAAATGTAGCATCAAATTTCTTGTTCTAAACATGAAGTTGTCTTGTGCAAGAATTGTAGTCTACTTTAACCCATTCCCTCATGTGCTATTTTTAGACCCAACTTCTTTGAGTAAATAAGCAGAAAGGAAAATTTTAGAATTGTGTTGTTTTGGAACCATTGTGATAAATAGAACATTTGCTCTTAAGGAGCAAATGCTGTATTTTATATCACAATGGTTTCAAAAAGTGGCTTTTACAGAGGCGTCAGAAATGTCAATATGAGGGAATGAGTTAACTTTAAAAGAATATTTTCTTTCAACACTTTTTTGGAAATAGATAAGCACCAACCTATATCTTTATTTGATGGTTATTAACTTATTATAAAGGGTTTTAGTTGTTTGATTTTTATAAACCCCCCTCCCCCACACACACACCCTAGAAGTATGGGGGCATTTATAAGAGTAGGGTGTTTACAAATAGGGTATTGCAGTTAGGTTGTATCACAATCAGGTATAATATAACCAGGCATATCAAGGGTATGTAGCTTTAGCTGTGGGCAAGTATGTGATAACATTTGCAAATAGGTTGGATTCTGTGTTTCGCTAGGATCCAAACTATTTGTCTCTTTGGTGATATTTTGAAAAGAAAGAGAACTCAATTATGAAAACTAAAATATGCGACATGTTCTGCTGATGAAAGTTTGCTTAGCAGGATAAGGGTTAACCCGTACAACACTGAATTTTCAAATGGACTATTCCTAAATTCAAACAGGTCAAGCTTATGGCGAATATTTAGGGATTTTTCCAAAGAAAAGTGTTAGTCATGACAAACAGTGCAGACACTGATGAGAGGGCTTAGAGCTCTAGGAGCCCTCTCATCTGGGTATACAGTAAAACCTCTCTATAACGGCCACTAAATTACATTAAGTATTTTGTGTTAAAAGCAGGTGGCTGCTTAAAGCAAGGTGAAAGTAAAACAGAACGTTCCTATAGGAGATTTTATTTTCATCTTGCTTTAAGCTGCCACCAGCCCTAAATACCAACTAATTAACACAATTTAGTGGCTGTTATAGAGAGGTTTTACTGTATACTGTTTACAAAGGACATTTAAAGCGGTTTATTCCCATTTCGTCTACTTCCCATTTCGTCTACTGTAATTCATTCCCATTTCGTCTACTCTAAAATTTTACCCTGTTCCCATTTCGTCTACTGTTATAACTAAGTTATATTTACTCAGTTATTTTATTAATATCATAGTTACAAGATTCAGACATTTTAGGACTTTTTGATGTGTTGTCATCAATTTTTATAAAAAAAATATATATTTAAGATGCTTTTTTGGGCAGCAGACTTAATCCACAGTAGTATTTTTGACACCTATCATTGTTAGGGGGGCAAATGCATAATCATGTTTTCTTAAGAATTACCATGACTTATATCAGTTGGGCCATTGCATAATCATGTTTTCACAGTTTTCTTAAGCATTACCATGACTTAATCAGTTGGATTTGGACCCAGATCAAAAGTCTAGATGATGATCATTTTCCTTGATTGGCTGAAGTGGTTTCTTGTTGTTGTTTTTTTGAAATTTCATTTTTGCTTGCATAAAATTTCTAAGTTAATCTTAAAACTCCTACAGAAAACTGTTTTGGGTTTTGGTCCAGATCATTAGTTTGGGTCAATATAACCCCCCAAAAAACATAACTTGATATTCAAAAGTCCTAAAATGCATGAATTTTAATAAAATTTCTAAGTTAATCTTAAAACTCCTACAGAAAACTGTTTGGGGTTTTGATCCAGATCATTAGTTTGGGTCAATATAACCCCCCCCAAAAAAACATAACTTGATATTCAAAAGTCCTAAAATGCATGAATTTTGCCTGATGTGAAGATGGTATAATATTGATCAAAGACATAAAAATATAAACAGTAGACATGAAAAATATAAGCAGTAGACGAAATGGGAAAGGATGTAAAATTAGGAGTAGACGAAATGGGAACAAATGCCAAAATAGTAGACGAGACGAAATGGGAAGTTACCTCTAAGGCGACACGTGTCACACGTGTCACACACTAAGAGTTAAGCTGATTTTGGCTGATTATTTGCTGTTTGTTTATTGTTTACTATGATGCTTAGCTAATTATTGGCCAGATATAGCAGACATCTGCCTGTCAGCCTTTGTTTGACTGGAATTGTTAACAATGTGACAGACATAATGGAATTTGCCTCATTATATTGATTTTGACTTTCATCAGATTGAGGAGGTTGAAATGCTTCTGAAATCCTAGTATAATATTAAATGGTATACCGGGTATAAAGTCATATGGAGGTTCAGAATGATAAGATGGGTAAATTAAAACATTTCAAGAATAGTTCCTTCTAATTATTTCCCCAAAAGACCAAATGTTGTGACCACTCTTTAAAATCGTCTCAAAGAGAAGATTCTAAAGAGTGATCACAACACATGGTTTGGTGGAGACTATTTATGTATTGGAATACATGCCTTTATCTATTGCTTTGATGATTATACAAAATACAGAAAACTGTTATTTTGTGTAAAATTTAGGGTTTTTTACAAAGTCATGCTGGGGATAAAATTAAATCTGACGTCCATTTCTAATTTGTTCATCATACGTAACATTTGATTGTAATGTAAAATTGTACAGGTCCGTTTTGAAATTTCAATGTGCATTTAAAAATAAAAAAAAGAATTAGAATTACTGAACCCTTTGCCTACAATATAGACACCTTTGTCACCCGCAGCCTTTGCAAACAGAGTAGATCCACATTAGAACTCACTGATCATAGTCTGCACTTCCTGTCATTCAACAACGTCAAGCAAAATTAATCCTTTCATACTGAATGGGCTCTACTGTTAATTACCCTTACAACGCTGACTTTTCAAATGGACTATTCCAAAATTCAAACAGGTAAAGCTTATTGTATACAAATGTACATGTATTTATGGATTTTTCTAAAGAAGCATGAAACATGACAATCAGTCACTCTGCAGACCCTGATGAGAGGGATCCTCTAGGAGTCCTCTCATCTGGGTCTACACTGCTTGCAAAGGATATTAGTGACTCGTGTCCCGCACTGTAAATGTTAAAACAATGATGGGTTCATCCACAGGGGGCCATTTCGTGGGACTATATGGTCTAAAAAGTAAAAAAATAAATTGGTTGGGTTGATTTAGTGTTATATTATATACAAGGGGTCTATAGGCTACCGATTCACAACTTTCACGACCGATTCGAAATAACGCCCGGTTTTGGGCAGCCAAGATGGAATAACCACTAATGTTTGGTACGAATGTGAAGCTGGGACATGTACTTTTCAAATAATATAACTTTTGATACATTCCGAGTAAGCCGTAGCCATTGCCGACGTGAAATTCCTACAAAATACGCTGATTTTTCTTACTCTGATGAGAAGTCGCAACATCGATTGTTGCTTGGCCCCCTTGTAAAACTGCCATAATCGCGATGCCTCGGGACAAAACCATTGTGCAATAAATACATATGACAAAAAGCTATTGTTTACCTCTCAAACTCTCTGCGGACACTGACGCAGATCCGAAATGCAGGCGAATTTTCGTGCAATTAGCAGATTTAAAATCTTTCAGAACCACTACGAGTCACGTGGCCGCTTTCTTTACAATAACAACATCCGTGTGCCTATTATCTTGCTTACCCTATAAGCGTTAACGAGAAAGCAGGGCACCATCCCTCGGTCAATCAGGTGCCTTGTTACTGACTGAGTAGAAACTAGGTCACGTTGTTGCGACTTCTCGTCCAAGTAAGAAAAATCAGCTTATTTTGTCGGAATTTCACGTCGGCACTGGCTACGGCTTAGTCGGAATGTATCAAAAGTTATATTATTTGAAAAGTGCAATGCCCCAGCTTGATAAAAAGTTGATAAATTGCATTATTGGTGACAATGCTTTCATTGTTTAAGGCACACCAGATGAAAGGGTCACAGACTCTTTGGCTGTATTTGTAATAGATAATAAGGGTTTGGATTCTTACAGATTTGTAATAATGATAACGACCAGAAACGTTGTACGTCTTAAAAAGAATGTTTTCATTAGCTCACTAAGAGCACCTGCTGATTAGTGAGCCAATCAAAATCATTGTTGTAAAATACTTACCACAGCCAGATATTGATATCGTCATGGTGTTCAAACAGTTCGGATCCTGATGAGACATGGAGTTACTCATTGTCACATTCATATCCAAACTGTTTGCATAGGTAGGTATCACAAACTCATGAGTAGAACACTGAAGGTTGCTTAACCATTTACACCATGAATGTTCATGTAAGAGATACTAACATCATGAATATTAATTAGACTTTATAGTTTTACATGAATACAGGAATGTTTGGCCAAAGCAGAAACTGTAAAATTGTACCTACCGGTATATTATTTCATAAGCAAAAAGAACAGATCCTTCAGAAGCTGTCTAATTTTGGTCTGTTTTCAAAGGCATAGAAAGGTGTATTCATGGTGTAAAGGGTTAGAAACAAATGAATGGTGGATTTCTTATTTAGATCATCTGATATATTGCTGAGACTGATTGAGTCATTGTTATTGTATGGGACCGTGAAAGTTTTTAGCTCACCTGAGCAAAGCTCAGGGTGAGCTTTTGGGATACTTGAATGTCCGGCGTCCGTCGTCCGTCGTGCGTCGTCCGTCGTCCGTCGTCAACAATTTGCTTGTGAACACTCTAGTGGTCACAATTGTAGTCCAATCTTCATGAAACTTGGTCAGAATGAATGTCTTGATAAAATCTCGGACAAGTTCGAAAATGGGTCAAGTTGGGTCAAAAACTAGGTCACTAGGTCAAATAGTAGGAAAACCTTGTGAACCCTCTACAGGTCACATTTTTAGCCCAATTTTCATGAAACTTGGTCAGAATGATTGTCTTGATAAAATCTCGGAGGAGTTTGAAAAATGGGTCATGTGGGGTAAAAAACTAGGTCACTAGGTCAAACAGTAGAAAAACCTTGTGAACACTCTAGTGGTCACAATTTTAGTCCAATCTTCATGAAACTTGGTCAGAATGAATGTCTTGATAAAATCTTGGACGAGTTTGAAAGTGGGTCAAGTGGAGTTAAAAACTAGGTCACTAGGTCAAACAGTAGAAAAACCTTGTGAACACTCTAGTGGTCACAATTTTAGTCCAATCTTCATGAAACTTGGTCAGAGTGAATGTCTTGATAAAATCTTGGACAAGTTTGAAAGTGGGTCAAGTGGAGTTAAAAACTAGGTCACTAGGTCAAACAGTAGAAAAACCTTGTGAACACTCTAGTGGTCACATTTTTTGTCCAATCTTCATGAAACTTAGTCATAATGAATGTTTTGATAAAATCTTGGACGAGTTTGAAAGTGGGTTATGTGGGGTTAAAAACTAGGTCACTAGGTCAAATAGTAGGAAAACCTTGTGAACACTCTGGAGGTTACATTTATAGCCAAATCTTCATGAAAATTTGTCAGAATGATTGTCCTTATAAAATCTTGGACAAGTTTGAAAGTGGGTTATGTGAGGTCAAAAAGTAGGTCACTTGGTCATATCTTAGAGAAATCTAGTTTACACTCCAGTGGCCTGATTTTTAGCCCAGTCTTCCTCAAACTTTCTCAGAGTGTTTGTCTTGGGGATATCAAGGTTGAGTGTGATCATGGGTTGGGTGGGAATAAAAAGTAGGTCACTAGGTTAAATCTTTGAAAAAATACTTTAGAGGGCACATTTTAGCCCAATCTTCATTGGTCAGAATCATTGTCTTGATCAAATCAATAGACTAAATTTTTGAAACTCTTGTTCTGCAGAACCACTGCTCATGATTCACTGCTCATGATCCACTATCAACATTGTTCATATATTGCCCCTAATGTCAATATTGACCCTAACCATAGGCTACCCAGCAAAAATCTTAAATCTATGGTAATCAGGTGAGCGTTTAAGGGCCATCTTGGCCCTCTTGTTTACATTTCCATCCAGTAGTTTTGGACAGAACAGAACAGAACATATGTTTTTTATTCAACTTGTACAAGCATGTACATTGTTGTTATAAATACATATACATATAGCATATGTCATCCATGTGCTGTTTGTAAAAACAATTACTTTAGATTGTAATTAATTTCCATGATGTCACATTTTCTTACATGAATATTCATGGACTAAAGGGTTAATGGGATTTTTTGCAGGTCAAAACAAGTAAACCTAATCAGGTTCCTAGTTCGGCGTATTTGCTGATAATTGTGTTACAAGTGTACTCGTAGATGTGATTTGTAGATAACAAGCAAGAAAGCTGAGTATTGACTTTCAGTGTGGCTGATACTAGATTTGTTTGCATAAGCAAATGGCTAGTTTTTTAGCTCACCAGAGCACAAAGTGCTCAGGGTGAGCTTTTGAGATTGCCTGATGTCCGTCGTCCGTCGGCGTGCATCGTCCTTCGTTCGTCGTTCACCATCCTTCGTCAACATTTTGAACCTTTAAAATTCTTCTCCTCTGGATCTACAGGGTACTCAGCTTTCATCTTTGGCACATAGCATGACCCAATAGGTCCTCTACAAAAGGTATATAAATTATGCCTCTGGGGTCAAAATTGGCCCCGTCCCAGGGGTGGCCAGTTTGCAATAGAAACAAATTATAGTGAAAACTTTGAAAATCTTCTCCTGAAACCGGAAGTTTTCAGCTTTCATATTTGGCACATAGCATCATGTTCAGGTCCTCTACAAAAATTATATAAATTATGCCCATTGGGTCAAAATTGGTCCCGCCCCAGGGGTGGCCAATTTTCATTAGAAACATATAGTGAAAACTTTGAAAATATTCTCCTGAAACTGGAATGTTCTCAGCTTTCATATTTGGCACGTAGCATCAGGTCCTCTACAAAAGTTATATAAATTATGCCCTTGGGGTAAAAATTGGCCCATCCCCGGGATGGCCAGTTTTCTGTAGCGGACTGTTGTTTAAACAGCTTTGTTTATACCATTTTTATAGCTTTCGGGCCATTTAGCTATCGGTCGCTTTTACGGCAAAGAGTTCACTATTTTAGTGAACATGCGCAAGACAAAAGTTTTCAATTCTGCACTAGTTTGGTTGTAAAATGTTCATGTATTTGTTTACTACTCTTCGTGTATTTAATAATGTTTCGCTATGTAAGATAATTACTACTAATCTACACAAAGATAAACTTTTTAAAAAGCTTGAATTTTAATAAACTCTAAAGAAGACGTGAACGAATACTTTTACCGTAGTTTTCGCAACACTTTGGCATTCTAAAACAGAAGGAATATAGCCGAGGTTTCCGATAGCATTTTTTATACACATTCGTAACTGATTAGCATATAGACCTACATCTTCAGCCAATCGAACTGCCTTTTGCGTCATATTCGGTCATTTCCATTTGACCCGTACTCAAATTAGAAAATAGGAAGTTTCATAAAGGACAAGGTCAAAAGAAATCTAGAATTATCAACCAATGAAATTCGGAATTCTCATATACACATGTATCACACAATGAACAGCGTGTTTTGACAATGGCACCCAACCTCAACAGAAGTCTACTTGTCTTACAAGAAGTAAAGCCGTAAAAACACGGGGTTCTATCGGCTTATCAAAGTAAGTGTTATCCATAGAAGGTTTTCAACACATATTCAATAAAATTATATTCCAGTGTCAATAACAACTGTGAAAATAGAGCCTCATCTATTTATCGTGTAACTGCCGACACTGTCATTTGCTCAAGACGTTTGTGTCGTGTAAAAGCGAAAGTAGGTAGCAATTTGTTGAAATGTCTTTCGCAGATTACAACTCTACTTCAGACTGTAGTTCTGAATTTGAGTTTCATCAGGTTCCAAAGAACTACCGTAATTGTATGTATGGATCTACTTAGTAATTGAAAATAAAACCAGTCTACCTTCAATTTGTAAGCAGACTACAGTTATTCAAAATAAATGAGTGCTGAACATGGAAAAATAAATGATATGTGTAAGAATTAGTTGAACAAAAAATGTAGGATTATAGATTAAAGGTAGCCTTTGTATAACTTTGATGTTGTGCTTCAGTTTTTGCATCAGCTTTGGACATGAAAGCAGTAATTGACCCTTTACTACATGCCAGAAGTGCCACCTGATCTCTCATGGATCTCTATCAGATCTCCATGATCACCAAGGTTGCCGTCAGTCTACTCCTCTGCACAAAGATCCTTGGCGCTCCGTCCAGAATGCCATCAAATCGCTACTTGATCGCCAAAATCGCCATCGGAGCACTACTTGATCGCCATCGGAGCGCTACTTGATCGCCAAGATCGTAACTGTCAGAAGCGCTATCGGATCGCCTTAGGGTGCCACCGTTCATCAAAAAATTGAAAAGAATTTGAAATGCGGCGGTGGCATCTGTATGGTTCATGATTAAATATTCGTTTTGTGTTTGCTATTGGACTACTCCTCTGCAGCCAAGCGTAAAACTGCTGAGCATGGTAGAACGCCAAGCGGTTTTCATAGCATCTCGTCCTAATTGGATCGCCTTGAGCGCTGATGGAGCGATAATGAATATCCGTAGGTCGCCTAGATCGCTATCGGATCTAGCTTGAGTGCCATAGATCTCAGGGATCGCCCGCGAAGCGCAAATAGAGCGCATTGGATCGCCTCTTACTCACCCTGAATTGCCATCGGAGCGAAAACTGATCATGGAGGGTCGAAACATAATAATAAGTACTGAAGAACACAACACATCGTTTATTCTTATATCCACCATTACGATAGTAGTGGGCCAACATTTAGTAGGTTTTCGAGTTTTTGCCTTGTTTTATGTAGAAACATATTGTGAAAACTTTAAAAATCTTCTCCTGAAACTGGAAGGTTCTCAGCTTTCATATTTCTCACATAGCATTATCTTGAAGTCCTTGAAACATAGTGAAAACTTTGAAAATCTTCTCCTCTGATTGCTGGTGAGTAATATCAGGGCCATCATGGCCTCTCGTTTCCTTCTTTAACCTTCAGGAATGTACTGGCAAATTTGTTAAACTTTTGCAGTTTGGATCCAGATGAGAATCCATTTTAGTATATAACTTGGGGTGTGTCATCAGAATTTAGACTGGTTGACACTGACAGTGTTTTTTTAACCCATTCCTCTATAAATACGACTTTCTTCGCCTCTGTAATAGTCACTTACACAATTTTAACATTTTCCTTTTCTCTAGTAATTGCTCCTTTTCGGTAGATTTATTCAAAGAGATTGGTCTAAAAATAGCCTATGAGGGAATGGGTTAAAAAAGGAAATGGAAGAACACACCTTTAGAATTGAAGCAGATGGAATTTGATGCTTGTAGATAACAGTTGTTCAGAATACAGAAGGTTAATCCCTTTGAACATTGATTTTTAGCTCGCCTATTCGAAGAATAGGGGGGCTTATGGAATCACCCCGGCGTCGGTGTCGGCGTCGGCGTTGGTGTTGGCTTTGGCGTCTGCGTCGGCGTTGGCTTTTGCACCATGGTTACAGTTTAGGGGTAAGTGTTGAAATGCACTAATACTAAATGAAATATTTGCCCTAGGAAGCTGATACTTGAAATGGAGGTTCCCTGTGTGTTGAACATTGATGTAGTGTAGTTAAAATTTAAAATAAAATTGAATTTTAGTCAAAGTTTCACCTGTTTTGGACTTAGCGTTTTGGGCTGAAATACGAAGGTTAAAGTTTTGGGCTGAAATAGGAAGGTTAAAGTTTTGGGGTAAGTGTTGAAATGCACTAATACTACATGAAATATTTACCCTAGGAAGCTGATACTTGAAATGGAGGTTCCAGATGTGTTGAACATTGATGTAGTGTAGTTAAAATTTAAAATAAAACTGAATATTAGTCAAATTTTACCTGTTTTGGACTTAGCTTTTTGGGCTGAAATACGAAGGTTTAAAAAATAGCTGAAATAGGAAGGTGTTTTGGGGTAAGTGTTGAAATGCACTAATACTACATGAAATATTTACCCTAGAAAGCTGATACTTGAAATAGAGGTTCCAGATGTGTTGAACATTGGTGAAGTGTAGTTAAAATTTAAAATAAAACTGAATTTTAGTCAAATTTTACCTGTTTTGGACTTACCTTTTTGGGCTGAAATAAGAAGGTTAAAGTTTTGGGGTAAGTGTTGAAATGCACTAATACTACATGAAATGTTTGCCCTAGAAAGCTGAGATTTGGAATGGAGGTTCCCTGTGTGTTGAACATTGATGTAGTGTAGTTCAAATTTAAAATAAAATTGAATTTTAGTCCAAATTTCATCTGTTTTGGACTTAGCGTTTTTGGCTGAAATGAAATCTCAAGGTTAAAGTTTTTGGTTAAGTGTTAAGATGCACTAATACAACATGAAATACTTGCCATAGGTAGCTGGTATTTGGAATAGAGTTTACCAGTAGGTTTAACATTGATGTAGTTCAGTTAAAATAGAAAAATATTTTGGACTTCATCTTTGTAGACAAGGTCTACAATAGGCAAGCTTTGCTGTCCTGCGACAGTCTAGTTTAAAGTGGAATGGCCTATCATTATTTAATAGTCCATTCAGTGTGAAAAGATATAATTTGCATGGGGTCTACAATGTTTGAAAATCATTAATGCCAGTACACTCATTTCCCATATTTAACCCTTTCCTTCATATAAAAACCCGTTCATGCCTTTGCAAACAGAATAGACCCAGATCAGACAGCTCACATTAGAACCGTCTAATCGGGTTGGCTCTCTTTGGTTATATGATATAGATATGATTCTACAGTTTCTTCCTGAGCCAAAATGTGCTGGATTCTTAATATGATATTATAAAAAATAATCTAATTGATATTAATGTCATTATTTCTTACATTAATATTCAACAAATAAAGTTTATTTCAAATTTCAATACCTTCTGAATATTCATGATATTCATAAATAGTTCTAATTAAATATGGAATGTATGACATTGTAGCCATTTCGAAAATAAAGAACCAAATCTCTCAAATTCTATTAGCAAACAGAGCAGACCCTGGTCAAATGGCTCTTCTTGAAGCCGTCTGATCTGGGTCTACGTACTCTGTTTGCAAATGTTAGAAAACACATTTAATATATGAACGAAAGGGTTAATTGAATGCCTTTCAGGAATAGAAATTGAATCTTGGTGGAATTTGTGCCGTCACTCAGGTGAGCAATTCAGGGCCATCTAATGGCTGTACATGTTAGTGAAATTGGTTTGTTATGGAGCTTGAATTCTGACACTGCTACAAAACATTCCAAAACTCTGCAACACTATCCGAAATGTCAGTGTCATGACAAATGCCAATTTCATCAAATTATGCTATCACATTGCTATATGTGTATTATGAATGCATCTGATAAGCTCTTCCATTTTGAGAAATAGTTAACCCTTTCCCTCATATAAATGCCCATCCAGGCCTTTGCAAAGAGTCTTGAATAGGATCAGGGTCTGCTTGTTTGCTTATGATATAATATAGCTCCGAATCTACAGTTTCTATTTGAACCAAACTGTCCTGTGTTCATATGCCATTTAAAAAAGATAATCTAATTAATATTAATGATCATCATGTGTTATTATTTTGTATATTCAACAGGTATAGGAGCTGTCTGATCTGGGTCTACTCTGTTTGAAAAGGCGTAGAAAAGTGTATTTATGGAGTAAATGGCGAAGTCTGAAAATTTAGAATCCAGATTTTAGCGAATATGGGCCCTGATCATGCTCCTGAAGGATTAGGTCTTAGACTAGTTGCTACACCCAGTAATTGTTTTTTTTTATATAATTTCTTCTGATAAAAGGACCCATTGTCATTTTTAGCTAGATTTTTTCAAGAAAAATCTCGGCTTATAGTTTGGCGAAAACAGGGCGGGCGGCGTGGTATGCAGATAGCTTGGGTGAAGGTCTTTCAGTTTATTCAAGGATACATGAAATTGGGTCAAGGTCAACACTAAAAATCCGGCTTAAATGCGGTTTCCGCATTGTTGGCTTATTAACCCTTTCCTTCACATAAATGTGTTTTCATACATTTGAAAACAGAGTAGACCCAGATCAGACGGCTCCTGATCAGAGTCTGCTCTGTTTGCTGGTGGAATTCGACAAATCTGTTTCCTTAGAATCTAAATGGCTACAATGTTCCGCATTCCATATTTCACTATCACTATTTTATCCATGACTATTCAGTAGGTATTGAAATTTGGAATAAACATAGAACAGGGAAAGGGTTAACCCATTCCCCCATATGCTATTCTTAGATCAAACCTCTTTGAATAAAATCTGTCGAAAAGGAGCATTAAATAGAGAAAAGGAAAAGTTTAGGAGTTTGATGCCTAAACCGTTGTGATAAATAGAGCATTAATTGCTCCTATAGGAGCAAATGCTCTATTTATCACAATGGTTTCAACAGGTGACTTTTGCAGAGGCGTCCAAAGTCGTCAATATGAGGGAATGGGTTTAAACATGCATTTTTCCCAATAAAGGCAATAAATAGCTTTCTTTATTTTTGGATGTTTACAACACAATCTGACACATGTTTTTCCCAATTGAGCTAGAACTGACCCATTCCCAATTGAACGAAAAAAATACACAGGACCGAATTTGTTTCATTTAAGTTATCAAGTCCTTGATTTTCTTAGCACTGCACAACAGCCTGGGTAATGGAAGTGAGATAACGGAGGTTTCCTAATATTTAGGATAAGTATAATAAGCAAGATTGCAAACATTTTTTTGTGTGTACATAACAAAGCTACTGTTTTCTAATATAGGTATTGTAAGTGGTACAAAGGTTACTGTTATTGATTAGATCATCCAATAAGTAATTCATTTGATAAGAAGAGCGATTGGGGACATTGGCCAACATTGGTGAAAATTGGTTTGACATGGTATAAGTTTTGTTTGCTTAGATAGGTCTAAGGTATGCCAAGGCTTTTTTTTTCCCTAAAGTTGGGAAAGGGCCTTAGCCTTTCATTTTGGGAAATTCAAGTGCGATTTTCAGCCAAATTGGGAAAAAAGTAGACTGACTTTCAAGATACATCAGCATTATGAGCAAAGGACAGTTTAAACAGGACTGATATAAAAGGACACTGAATCTAATGTTAACATCATTTATTAATCCCCCACCGCATAGCGGAGGGGGGTTATAGGAATGGCCTTCGTCTGTCTGTCTGTCCGTCAGTCTGCCTGTCTGTCTGTCTGTCTGTCTGTCTGTCTGTCCGTCCGTCCGTCCGTCCGTCCGTCCGCACTCACCAAAGGGTAGTTGTGTGACTTTTTCTAACTAGTCCCACAAGTAAAATCATTAACCTGGCCATCTCTTGTGACATTAACCTGGCCATTTCTTGTGACATTAACCTGGCCAGTTGTGGGACATAGGGTTAGGGTTAGGGTTAGCTTCCAGATCATTCTTTTCCAAAGTTAGAGCCAAAAATAGTTTTTCTTGTGGGACTAGTCACACAAGAAAAGATCAAAGGAAAAAGTCACACAACTACCCATTTGTTAGTATGTCCGTCCGTCCGTCCGTCTGTCTGTCCATAACAATTTCGTGTCCGCTCCATATCTCCTATACCCCTTGAAGGATTTTCAAGAAACTTGCCTCAAATGTTAACCAAGTTGAGACGATGTGCAAAACATATGTGGCAGATATGTCGGCTCAAGGTCAAGGTCACATTTGAAGGTCAAGGGTTTTAACCTTCAATTTCCAGTGCATTTTTGTGTCCGCTCCATATCTTCTAAACCCTTTGAAGGATTTTCATAAAACTTGAGTCAAATGTTAACCAAATTAAGACGATGTGCAGAACACATGTGGCAGTCATGTCGGCTCAAGTTCAAGGTCACATTTGAAGGTCAAGTGTTTAAACCTTCAGTTGCCATTACAGTTTCGTGTCCGCTCCATATCTTCTAAACCCTTTGAAGGATTTTCATAAAACTTGAGTCAAATATTAAATGAATTGAGATGATGTGCAGAACCCATGCGGCAGTCATGTTGGCTCAAGGTCAAGGTAACGTTTGAAGGTCAAGTGTTCTAACCTTTAATTTCCGTTACATTTTCGTGTCCTCTCCATATCTTCTAAAGCCTTTGAAGGATTTTCATAAAAGTTTAGTTAAATGTTAGCTAAATTGAGGCGATCTGCAGAACACATGTGCCAGTCATGTCGGCTCAAGGTCAAGGTCACATTTGAAGATCAAGTGTTCTTACCTTCAATTTCCATTATAGTTTCATTATCTCCTATACCCCTTGAAGGATTTTCAAGAAACTTGCCTCAAATGTTAACCACATTGAGACAATGTGCAGAACATATGTGGCAGTCATGTCGGCTCAAGGTCAAGGTCACATTTGAAGGCCAAGTGATTTAATCTTCAGTTTCCATTATATTTCGTGTCCGCTCCATATCTTCTAAACCATTTGAAGGTTTTTCATAAAACTTGAGTCAAATATTAACCGAATTGAGATGATGTGCAGAACACATGTGGCAGTCATGTCGGCTCAAGGTCAAGGTCACATTTGAAAGTTGTGTTCTTACCTTCAGTTTCCATTATATTTGTTTCCACGTCCTATTTTCTTAACAACTGGAAGGTATCACCTTAAGGTCAATGTCTTAATTTAGGTGGTGGCGGTGGGGGATATAGCTGTCCTTTGGACTGCCTTGTTTAAAAGGGAAATTGTCTTGGGTTAAAGTATTGAAAGGCCTCAAATTATTAAGAAATTATTTGTTGTGATTAAAATAGAATAAATTACACTAGGATAGGAAGAAAGCAAAATATACAATCAACTTTTAGAAATATTCTGTGTCAAAATTGTTTGAAAATAGTACAATAAATCCTCCAATAACTTTTAATATAAAACACTTTCACACAAGTCTCAGACAACAGGTGAAGACAGTAGTGTGTAATGATTTGGAAGTTGTGGTGAAGATTCTACTTCATACTTTGTGCAAATTTTTGATGTGATGAGTTGACAGCAATACTCTTAAATTCTATCTGTTTTAAAGTTTGAGGTTCCTCTTAGTTAACGGTCTTGATGTATTATTAACCAAATCATAATTATTTTCTATAAAGAATGTACGTAGTGCATCATTCTCTTTTCTTTGTCATCTAGTCTAACCAAGTAAACTCTTCTTTCCATTTCAGATAGAATTGCCTTTTTTGTTTCTCAAATTTTCTCTTCGACTCCCCTAAGTACCTTTCCCTTTTCTTTCACTTTCTTTCTTGTCATCTCCACTGCTTGTAAACCCAAATTGATACAGTAACAGTGACATATTATCTTTCTTTCATTTATCGTTGCAAGTGTAAATAACAGAAAAGTGGTGTTAGTGTGGGAAACGAAGATTTACGACATCTATTTTACGACATACATTTAGGGAACATTTCATAATGTTTTAAGTGGTGTTATTAAGATCCATTTGGCAAATATTTTTTCTGTGAATATATTCCCTTAAAATGTTAACTGCCACAAAAACTTTTACACGAAACCTTAACTAAAATAAAAGCGTTAGAATTACTGACGATATTTTCGAAAATGACAAGATTTTTATCACAACACCCAAACTTATTTTGAGACAATCCCGACCTCGACGTTATGAAGGAAGTCATGTGGTTGCAACGTGCTTGCAGCTTGCTATACTTAGTACAATGATAAAAACAAAACAATTAGATCGACAGAAGGAGAGAAAATGAAAAATATGAGTGAAAAAGCTGGCATAATGAATGGGAATTTTCTAGAATTGATTATTTCGCACTGGACCATTCGGACCAGTTAAATATTAACTACTGGTTCAGACCTGCACAGCTGTACTAGAAATGTCGTTCAGTCTATGGTTAGTGTCAAACCCAGATGATTTTTGTTTGCATTTTTCTTTGACATTGGCGAAAAAAATGTTTGAACCGGTGAAAATGTTGAGATACCGTATTATTCCTAATAGAAGCCCCTGCCCTAATAAAGTCCCTCTGGCTATTTTCTTAGGAAAAATCTACTCACCAGGCTAAACTCAAAGGAAAATTCAATTTCAAATCCATCCAAATCCAGTATATCTTGATAAAATCCAGTCAATCCAAAAGTTTAAATCATTTTAATGAACACTTAAATGTAACATTAACAAAAACTTCCGAACATTGGATTTAGGAAAAAGCTTACCTTAATAATGGCCCCCCTTTTGGAAAATGTTAAGCCCCTGGGGCCTTTATTAGGAATAATACGGCATGTCACCATAATGGGAATTTCTGCATCGTATTTATGGAAAATTCCTTCACAAAAATTGGGAAAAAAAGAGGCTTTTTCCAATTGGGAAGTTACCGAACATCGGCCTCTTTTAAAGAAGGAAAAAAGCCCTGAGTCTGTTAATTGTATGCATAGACGGTGACTGTGGGATAATTATTAAAAAATTACCAGAAGCCATGCTTTTTTAGCAGTTTATTATTAATTATTGTGTATGAAGACATGTTATTATTTCATATCTTTAACAGTTGATCGTGGCTCTAAAATTTTAGGGTGAGTGAATCTTTAATATTGAGGGTGAATGCATTTTACACATTACTAAACCCACAGGGCAAGTGCTATTCAAAAACCAATTAACACTACTGAGAAGTAATCAGAACATTTTACAGACCTCATTAGAACTTTGTCGGACCTAAGATAATATTCTGTCAGACAAATTTCAGTATAGCTATTGGTGTTTCGGTATGTTTCAGGTTTCCTGAAAAAATTATGATGGTGCTAGAATCTAAGAAAATTGTCGTCTGAAGAACATTCAGAGAACAATAAGAAAAGATGGCAGGTATATGAAATAAAGAAGAAACAATGATCATTTCATGAATCTTGGAAGGAGAACAGACCATGGCTTTGATGGTGCAGGCATGACCTGTTCTATTTGCAAAGAGGTTGGGTCTTTGAATGAATCTACCCAAAAGGAGCATTTACTAGAGAAAAGTATAATTTTAGAATTTTGTAGTTGAAACCATTGTGATATATAGAGCATTTGCTCCTATAGGAGCAAATGCACTATGTATCACAATGGTTTCAAGAAGTGGCTATTACAGAGACGTAGAAAGGCGTATTTATGGAGGAAAGGGTTAAAATAGCCTATGCGAAAATGGGTTAAGTTAAGTTGATTTCTTGGTTACTGAAACAATGTCACTTACCCAACAGACAACAGGTTTGGCTGGCATAATCTTTAGCAATGGGTATAATACCGGTACAGGTAGTTGCCAGATATCTGTGCCTGGTTGATTTGATTATCTATGCTGGATCCAAGTAACACCTTCCCGGCATAGGCTATTTTAGATCCAACCACTTTGAATAAGTCTACCAAAAAGGAGCATTAACTAGAGAAAAGGAACATTTTAGAATTTTGTAGTTTGAAACCATTGTGATAAATAGAGCATTTGCTCCTATAGGAGCAAATGCTCTTTTTATCACAATGGTTTCATAAAGAGACTTTTACAGAGGCTTAGAAAGGCGTATTTATGGAGGAAATGATTAACCCTTTCTTCAATAAATATGCCTTTCTACGCCTCTGTAAAAGTCACCTTTTGAAACCATTGTGAAAAATAGAGCATTTGCTCTAGACTAAGGAGCAAGTGCTCTGTTTATCACAATAGTTTCAGAACTACATAATTTAAATTATAACATTTTCCTTTTCTAAATGCTCCTTTTCGGTTGATTCATTCAAAGAGGTTGGGTCTAAAGATAGACCATGGAGGAAAGGGTTATTCTCTCATAGGCTATTTTTAGACCCAACCTTTTTGAATAAATCTACTGAAAAGGAGCATTTACTAGAAAAAAAGAAAAGTTTAGAATTGTGTAGTTTGGAAACATGGAGCAAATGCTCTATTTATTACAATGGTTTTACAAGGCTTCAATAATTATATGAGGGAATTGTTGAATCAAGGTTCAAACTCGGGTTGATACTGCTTTTATTCTTTAATCCTTTCCCTTATATAAACACCTTTTTACAGATTTGCAAACAAATTAGACCCAGATCAGACGACTCCTACAGGAGCCGTCTGATCAGTGTCTGCTCTTTTTGCTAAAGGAATTTGATCTATTTCTTTAGTTTCTAAAATGGCTACTGTGTTCCACCTTCCATATTTCATTATAACTATTTTGTCCATGAATATTGAGAAGGTATTAAAAAATTGGACTAAATATTGAACAGGAAAAGGGTTAAATGCAATGAAAAACAGATAAATTACGAGTGTTTTTTGTAAGTAACAAAAGCCTAGTGTTTTATTCATTGTATGCAGGGATGCAATGAGTCTATGTCAAGACACAACCAGGCATGCTTCAAATGATCTTTAATTTGTAAATAAATAACTAATATAGTTAATAGTCCTTTGGTCTATAATCTACCAGGTAACAGATGTGGTTAGGTCCTATGACAATAGAGTTGTAAGGCTCTGCATGCTGTATTGTCTTGACTCTCTGAATCATTGATTTCTGAGAAGAAAATCTTTGCTAAAATAATTAACGTTTAAATAAGGTATAGAAAGTAAGTCATTTAGATGATAATTTTCGCATTAGAATCTGTAAGCAGCTGCCTGAATAATTGATAACTGTAATTGTGGCCTTAGTAATTAGTGGCCTGGTTAGAACACAATATTAAGAGTATTGGATAATTTGCCCATCTAGGGGAAAATGTCCCATGTACAGACAAATAAGTTGGATTGGAGAAGCTGTGATGAGTGGGAAAGATTTCTTTAGTGTTACACTGTATTGGATGCATTAGAGGCAAGTTGTCTGTGGGGGAAAATCACAGCTTGTATTGCTTATGGATGTAATCTAAATAAATTTGCCGTGGATACATTCAAAGTAATAATGTGGAATGCTTTCACATTTTGTGCTACGTGTAGACAATTTTATGCGTGAGAGAAAATAGAAATTGTCAAATTCTGACTTACGGTAACCGACATTGATGTAGCAAGGGATAAATTCATTTATTTTTGTCAAGAGGTGATGTTTAACATACATATCACATTACCAAAAGTCATTCCTTTGGGGCATCAAAGTCTGCACGCAACTAACTCTTGACAAATACTATGACCAGTATGTGCCAAAAACTGCTTACAACAAATTCATGAAAAGAAATGGTCTTATACAGGTCTGTGAAACATCTTAATTGTTTCATGACTCAAATATATGAGCAAATTTGTGATGACCTTTGCATTCAGTTTGGATCCAAATGAGATGCCAGGTCACTTGGCATCACATCAGGGTAAGAAGTGTTTGACAGACTGATTGGTGTGTTTAAAAGAAAAAATATGAAAAATTCTCATTACCAAAACAAAGCTGGCAGGACCTTTAGAAGACTCGAATTCAGTTTATTGGTGAAGAGCTGATATGTGGTGTATTTCTTCAAGCAGTGTTAACCCTTTACTCCAAATATGCCTTTCTAGGCCTTTGAAAACAGAGTAGATCCAGATCAGATGGCTCCTGTAGGAGCAGTCTGACCAGGGTCTGCTCTGTTTGCATGTGATATGATATGATATGAATATGATTCTACAGTTTCTGTCGTGGCCAAAACTTATTGTATTCATGTGCTACTATAACAAATAGTCTTATTAATATTCATGGTGTTATTATTTCTTACATGAATATTCGTGGAGGAAATGGTTAAAAGGTTTCATATTTCTCCTACACTAAAAAATATTCTATTTCTACAAACAGGGTGAAAAGGTTGTTTTTCTTTGGATAGTGTTAAAAGGCGTTATATTTCTTCAAATTGACTTAAAGATGTAATTTTTTTCTCCCAACAGATAATGCCATGAAGTAGGTTTTGGACACTTTGGAGGAAAGGACATACACAGAAAATGCGTTACTGGCAGATGGTCACAGGCCTTTTGGTCCTCTGGCTCTTCGTGATAATCTACATGAGTTACTCAGTGTTTCCAAATTCAAGTGACACAAACTTCAGAACAGAAAGGCAGCTCGAAAGGGCGATGGAAGAACTGCAGAAATTAAGAGCTCAAAACAAGGAACTTCATGATCTTGCCACAGAACTCAAGTAAGTCAGAGTACTCGTTGCAGTGTTAGTAGTTATAATCTGATGAACATCAAGTCCTTGTCATTCTCAGAAAGAGCTGCACCATGAGCAGACATTATTGAACATACTCTTGTCAAGTTGTCATAATGTTAACCCTTTCCCTGTTCTATGTTTATTCCAAGTTTCAGTACCTATTGAATATTTATAGACAAAATAGTCATAATGAAATATGGAAGGTAGAAAATCTGGGTCTATTCTATTAATTTTGCAAATGCGTGAAAACACGTTTATATGAAGGAAAGGGTTAACCTGTATCCCACTGTGAAAGTTAATTTAACCCTTCTATTGCTGAATTTTAAAATACATTTCTCCTTCTTTACCCATGCCCTGTTGTATAATTACATATATCTTCACTGTGTACAAGTATTTCGCTGTGCAATCACTGCTATGGAGTGCACTGGTTGCACAATTAATTTGTAAATAGTGCAGACCCTGATGAGACAGCTCCTGCAGGAGCTGTCTCATCTGGGTCTTCACTATTTACAGGTAGGTATATTGATGTGAATAGCAAGCGAAGGGTTAAAAAAAAGATGCGCTCCATTTCTGATTTGGTGCAAGTTTTGCCGCCTTCTTATTGGTTTAGGAACCTTTACTCCATGAATATTCATGATTCATGTAAGAAATGACATGAATATGAATTAGATTAATTTTTAAAT
Source organism: Azorinus chamasolen (assembly GCA_963576725.1). NCBI lineage: Eukaryota > Metazoa > Mollusca > Bivalvia > Cardiida > Solecurtidae > Azorinus > Azorinus chamasolen. The sequence continues at coordinate 24,663,895 of OY755235.1, read as the reverse complement.
TTCATATTAGCACATGGAATTTTTGCCAAAGCAGAACTGTTGAAAGAATTTTTTGCCAAAGCAGAACTGTAGAAAAGATTTATTTTATTCCATAAGCAAACATAGCAGACCCTGATCAGACATATAGGATCCGATTATAGGAGCCTGCCACATTACTCTGTCTGATCTTGGTCTACTCTGTTTGCAAAGGTGTAGAAAGGCTTATATATGGAGTAAAGGGTTAAAATTGAAAGTTGATTGTGTTGAGAAGTTTCTTTAACCCTTTCCCTGATCAATATTTATACAAAAATTCCTGACATCATGAATAATCATTATCCCTTTCCCTCATCAATATTCATGCTTTTCAAGGGAATGTAAGCTGTAGAATCAGACCTATATCATGAAAAAAGCAGAGCAGACACTGGTCATTCTATTTCATTCATAGAATTATGTCTCCCCCCATATTTATATGGGGGAGACATATTGTTTTCGTGAGAGTTGTCTGTCTGTCCGTCTGTCCGTCTGTCTGTCTGTCCGTCTGTCTGTCACACTTTTTGTCCGGACGATAACTTCAATATGCCTGATGCCAGTTGATTGAAACTTCATATATGGAAAGAGCATAATGAGAGGAAGTGTCATGCACAAGGTCCATAACTCTGACTTCACTAATATTGGAGTTATTGCCCTTTGTAAAAATAAAACACACTTTTTTGTCCGGACGATAACTCCTATATGGCTCATGCCATTGGATTGAAACTTCATATATGGAAAGATCATAATGAGAGGAAGTGTCATGCACAAGGTCCATAACTCTGGCTTCACTAATATTGGAGTTATTGCCCTTTGTAAAAAATATCATAATTTTTTGTCCGGACAATAACTTCAATATGCCTGATGCCAGTTGATTGAAACTTCATATATGGAAAGATCATAATGAGAGGAAGTGTCATGCACAAGGTCCATAACTCTGGCTTCACTAATATTGGAGTTATTGCCCTTTGTAAAAAATATCATAATTTTTTGTCCGGACAATAACTTCAATATGCCTGATGCCAGTTGATTGAAACTTCATATATGGAAAGATCATAACGAGAGGAAGTGTCATGCAGAAGGTACATAACTCTGGCTTCACTAATATAGGAGTTATTGCCCTTTGTAAAAAAATCACACTTTTTTGTCCGGACGATAACTTCTATATGGCTCATGCCATTGGATTGAAACTTCATATATGGAAAGATCATAACGAGAGGAAGTGTCATGCACAAGGTCCATAACTCTGGCTTCACTAATATTGGAGTTATTGCCCTTTGTAAAAAAAAATCACACTTTTTTGTCCGGACGATAACTCCTATATGGCTCATGCCATTGGATTGAAACTTCATATATGGAAAGATCATAACGAGAGGAAGTGTCATGCACAAGGTCCATAACTCTGGCTTCACTAATATTGGAGTTATTGCCCTTTGTAAAAACAATCACAATTTTTTGTCCAGATGATTACTCCTATGTGACACATGCCATTGGAGTTAAACTTCATACATGGAACGATCATAATAAGAGAAAGTGTCATGCATAAGATCCTTAACTCGAGCTTCAATAAATTTAGAGTTATTGCCCCTTGTACATTTGTTTAATTCTTTCTTGTCCGGACGATAACTCCTACATGGCTCTTGCCATCGTATTGAAACTTCATACATGGAAAGAGCATGATGAGAGAAAGTGTCATGAACAAGGGCCATAATTCTGGCTTCAATACTTTTGGAGTTATTGCCCTTTGTTACATTTTTTGGCCGATCAATAACTCCTGTTTGACTGATGCTATTGGAATGACATTTTATCTTTGGAAAGAGCATGATGAAAGTAAGTGTCATGCACAAGGGCCATAAATCTGGTATCAGTATTTTTGGAGTTATTAGCTGTTATCATTTCTTCTTGAAAAATGTGTGGAAAACGCATAATGAGGGGAAGTATCATTTATCAAGACCATAACATTTTTAGTGATTTCCCTTTACATATTGTTTTTATTAGAGGGGAGACATCCGTTATTTTTACAAAAACCTCTAGTTTCATTCTAGAGTTTAACCCTTTCCCTCATATAAAAGCCTTTTCACGCATATGCAAACAGAGTAAACCCAGATCAGATGGCTCCTATAGGAACCATCTGATCTGATCTGGGTCTGACCCTTATAAGACGACCCCTGTAGGAGCTGTCTGATCTTGTAATGCTGTATTTGCAAAGGCATGAAAAGGCCCTTCTATCAAGGAGATGGTTAATAAATAGTGTAGACCCTTATGAGACAGTGCCTGTATATAGTTATACAGCAGGTAAAGACGTCATGTGAGCCAGGGTTTTCCCTTGACCCCTTAAAAAAGACCAGTTTGAGGGTCTTCTTGACCCCCTCTCTATAAAGTAAAGAACAGACCCTCTAAATTTTGAAGGTCATTTGTAAAATTTAAGGGACATTTCAACAGAAAAAGGGGGTCAGGGAAAATCCTGATGTGAGCAAAGCTTTTTGTTTTGAAGTTTATAGAACTAATAGTTTTTGTCATATATAGACTACTAGAATGATTTGAGCTTTAGCTTGTCTGTTTTTCAAGGAAAATAAACAAGCTTTTGTCGTAACTCCGGCGTCCACCTTGTCGTTGTTGGCATTGTCATCGTTAATGGTCTACAGTCAAACAGACGAGAGTTGGCACCTGCACGAGATACTCTTGTTAACCTTTTACTCCATGAATATAAATGTGATCATGAAGATTGATTTGCTGAATTTTTATAATGGAGAGTGAACACGGGAATTTTAGGCCATAGCAGAAGCTATAGAACCAGATCTTTATTATTCCATAAGCGAATGGAGCAGACCCTGATCAGACGACTCAGATTGGAGTCTGTCTGATATTGGTCGACTCTGTTAACAAGGTATTTGTATGGAGTAAAAGTATCGTAATTGCATATTTACTTGTAGTATAATACAAGCACATGATTGTCACAGGAGTAAATTTCAGTTCTGTTTAAGTTTTGAAAACATGAGTGAATTTAATTCTGTTTTGAGAACATTTTGTCCCCAGGGATCAGAACTGTTTGAAACACTGACACAGTTTTTGAGAAAGGAAAGGAAGAAACTGTACGTATTCAATTGAAGCAGGTGGCAAATATTGCAGACGAAAGTTACATGATGATGAAATAAGAAATCTTACTTCATAAATACACCTTTCTAGGCCTTTGCAAATTGAGTATACCCAGATATCAGGGTCTGCTCTGTTTGTTTACGAAATTATATAGATATGATTCTACAACTTTTGCCATAGCTATTAAAATGTTCCCACTTGATGTCCTTATTTCTTACATGAATATTCATGGAGTAAATGTTTAAAAGGATGAAAGACTTGTGTGCCGCAAAAACATAACAATGTTGCCTGCAACCTACTCATTAGCGCATCTTGGATTCTTTCATGGTTATAATATACTGCGTTCAGAAACATCATGTTGTGAACAATTTCCTTTGAAATATTAATGAAAAGCAACTTTTATTACTTTAATAGTGTTATATTAATACAGATGGGTTCACACACAGTTTGAACAGGGAGGCATGTTAACTCTTTGCATGTTATATATTTATACCAAATTGAATCTACTGAATATTCGTGGAAAAATAATTATAACGAAATATAGAATATGGAACATTGTAACCAGAAACAGATCTATCAAATTCCATTAGTAAACAGAGAAGACCCTGATCAGACGGCTCCTTTAGGAGCCATCTGATCTAGGTCTATCCTGTTTGCAGATGCGTGAAAACTTGTTTATATGAAGGATAGGGCTAACTCTGCATGCTGAATAGCTTTCATCTTTAAAACAAAAAATCATCTGCTACATTTCTGAAATTTTAAATTTTTTGAGCTCACCTGAGCAGCAAATGCTCAAGGTGATCCATTTCACAGAATTTGGTACTCATGAGGTTTTCCTATAAAATCAATGTAAAAACTCCGGTTGCCATGCCAACCGAAAGGAAAAACTTTGATAATCTTCTTGTCATAAATGGCCTGGCAGGTTTTAATGTCATTTGGCAATTAGGTGATCTTCAGGTGACCCTCTACCATTATTGTTCAACCATTTGCCATTACTTTTTACTGTTCATGCAAACCTTATGACTTCACACACTTGTTCACCATCACAACGGCTACAGTAGACGAGCATTGGCTCCCACATGCAGTGCTTTGTTGTTCATTTCTGTTCAGAAATGCAAAACGCAGTTTAGATCCTGATGAGATGTAGAGTTTCACATGTTTAAACTGTTTGAATATGATTTGTTGCTAGCATGTAAAGATTTGTATGAACTCTTGTTTCATTTGTGAATGTTACAGGTAGTGAAGCTCTTACCAGATGAATATTCATGTAAGATAGATATGATGACATCATGAATGCTTGTTTGTTGATTTTTAGCTCACCAGAGCACAAAGTGCTCAGGGTGAGCTTTTGTGATCGCCCGTTGTCCGTCGTCCGTCGGCGTGCGTCATGCGTCGTCCGTCGTTCGTCGTCCGTCGTCAACAATTTGAACCTTTAAAAATCTTCTCCTCTGAATCTACAGGGATTTCAACTTTCATCTTTGGCACATAGCATCATATTCAGGTCCTCTACAAAAGTTATATAAATTATGGCCCTGGGGTCAAAATTGACCCCGCCCCAGGGGTGCCTTGTTTTCAATAGAAACATATAGTAAAACTTTGAAAATCTTCTCCTCTGAAACCAGAAGGTTCTCAGCTTTCATACTTGGCACATAGCATCATGTTCAGGTGCTCTACAAAAGTTATATAAATTATGGCCCTGGGGTCAAAATTGGCCCCGCCCCAGGGGTGAGCAGTTTTCAATAGAATCATATAGTGCTAACTTTGAAAATCTTCTCTTCTGAAACTGGAAGGTTCTCAGCTTTCATATTTGGCACATAGCATCATGTTCAGGTCTACTACAAAAGTTATATAAATTATGGCCCTGGGGTCAAAATTGGCCCTGCCCCAGGGGTGGGCAGTGTTCAATAGAAACAAATAGTGAAATCTTTGAAAATCTTCTTGTCTGAAACTGGAAGTCTCTTAGCTTTCATATTTGGCACATAGCATCATGTTCAGGTCCTCTACAAAAGTTATATAAATTATGGCCCCGGGGTCAAAATTGGCCCTGCCCCAGGGGTGGACAGTTTTCAATAGAAACAAATAGTGAAATTTTGAAAATCATCTTCTCTGAAACTGGAAGGCTCTCAGCTTTCATGTTTGGCACATAGCATCATGTTCAGGTCCTCTACAAAAGTTATATGAATTATGGCCCCGGGGTCAAAATTGGCTCCGCCCCAGGGGTGGACAGTTTTCAATAGAAACAAATAGTGAAATCTTTGAAAATCTTCTCGTCTGAAACTGGAAAGTTCTTAGCTTTCATATTTGGCACAGAGCATCATGTTCAGGTCCTCTACAAAAGTTATATAAATTATGGCCCCGGGGTCAAAATTGGCTCCGCCCCAGGGGTGGGCAGTTTTCAATAGAAACAAATAGTGAAATCTTTGAAAATCTTCTTGTCTGAAACTGGAAGGCTCTCAGCTTTCATGTTTGGCACATAGCATCATGTTCAGGTCCTCTACAAAAGTTATATAAATTATGGCCCTGGGGTCAAAATTGGCCCCGCCCCAGGGATGGACAGTTTTCAATAGAAACAAATAGTGAAATCTTTGAAAATCTTCTTGTCTGAAACTGGAAGGCTCTCAGCTTTCATGTTTGGCACATAGCATCATGTTCAGGTCCTCTACAAAAGTTATATAAATTATGGTCTCGGGGTCAAAATTGGCCCCCCCTCCAGGGGTGGACAGTTTTCAATAGAAACAAATAGTGAAATCTTTGAAAATCTTCTTCTCTGAAACTGGAAGGCTCTCAGCTTTCTTATTTGGCACAGAGCATCATTTTCAGGTCCTCTTTAAAAGTTATATAAATTATGGCCCTAGGGTCAAAATTGGCCCTGCCACAGGGGTGGGCTGTTTTCAATAGAAACATATTGAGAAAACTTTGAAAATCTTCTTCTCTGAAACTGGAAGGTTAATCTCAGCTTTCATATTTGGCACATAGCATCATGTTCAGGTCCCTTACAAGTTTTTCTAAATTATTCCTCTGGGGTCAAAATTAGCCCGCCCCAGGGCCGGCTAGTTTTCTATAGAAACATATAGTGAAAACTTTGAAAATCTTCTCCTCTGGTTGTCTGGTGAGCGCTTCAGGGCCATTCTGGCCCTCTTGTTTATAATGGTACATGAACACTGGGTTTTTATGCTCCCCAAAGGGATTTGGGGGAGCATATAGTCGCTGCTTTGTCCGTCCGTCCATCCGTCTGTCCATCTGTCTGTCCATCATAACTTTGTCCGGAGCATACCACAAAAACTGTAATAGATATCAACATGAATCTTCATAAGTAGATTGATCTCGATGAGGAGAAGTGTTGTGCACAAGAACCATCACTCTCTTTTGCATAATTTAGGAGTTTTTGCCCTTTGTTATTTTTCATACTTAAATTTTGTCCGGAACATAACACAAAAACTATAATAAGTATCATGATGAAACTTCATAGGTTGATATATCTTGTTGAGGAGAAGGACAATGCACAAGAATCATCACTCTCTTTTGCATAATTTAGGAGTTATTGCCCTTTGTTATTTTTCATACTTAAATTTTGTTGCTGCCCTTTGCCATACATATTTTTTCCTTTGTATATAAAGCCCTTTTGAAACTAACATATGTTTGGGGAGCCTCCATCAGTTCTACCGATTCTCTTGTTGGCATTGGTAGAATTTGTAGAATCAGATCTGTATAATAAACCTTCTGCAATCTGAGAAATTGCCATCTGCATAATTATATTGTCGTTTGCTTTAATTCTAAAAGTACATGTTTCTTCAAATTATTTTCAAAAATGGTGTCTGAGTAACAAACATTTTGGATCCTGATGAGATGCGGGGTTACTTGGCGTCTCATATGGATCCAAACTGTTTGCAAAGGTTATCATGCAGTTGCCAGTAGAGTGCTAAAGGTTAACCCTTTTCCCCATATAAATGCCTTTTTACGCATTTGCAATCAGTAGAACCAGATCAAACTGCTCCTTTTGGAGCCGTCTAATCAAGGTCTGCTCTGTTTGATTTTGGGCACAATATAGATTTGACTCTTAACAGTTTATGTCAAAGCAATTTTCCCTATACAAATTCAGCTAATAAATATTCATGATGTCATATTTCTTTCATGAATATTGAACAGGGAAAGGGTTATTATAATAATCAACCAGTGCTACTGTGTTTGCAAAGGCATTTAAAAAAAAAGGTAAATGGTTAATCTTTGGAACATTGACACTCTCATCTGAAAAATTGTCATCTGGTTCAATTCCTCAACAAAAATTTCTTCCATTTCATTTTGGAAAAAACATTGCCGGAGTCTTAAAATTTTGGATCGTGACGAGATGATGTGTTATTTATGTCATCTGGCTCCAAACTGCTTGCTAAACTTATCACAATTTTGCTCATAGAATGTTGAGAGTTAATAATTGATGAAATGTCGTCAGAGACTTTTTGTGGTCTGCATCTGTTTGTAATCATGGTGTAACACAGTGTTCAAATAATTGGCAGTTGGTAGGAAAATCAATTCTTACAGTATAATGTTTTTCCTGTTACCTGATTACCCTAGGTATACAAACAGACATTCTTAGGCAAATAGTGCTGACCGAGATCAAACTGCTCCTGAAGGGGCAGTTTGATCAGGATCTACACTATTTGCTACTGTTCAGTTTAATTTAAAGTAAATAAAAAACGCTGCTGAACTGAGTTATTCAGCTTTACAAACCAGTGGAAAGGGAAGACTTGGTGACTGACTACTTAGTGTAATGAAGGTAATGTTTTCCTGTTGTACTTTGTTTCAACCGATCTCTTGTATGTTCCTTGGTTATATCTCTTTGCATGCTACCCAATTAACGCTAAATTTTTTGGATACTCAATCTCCTGTCTCAATGAGTTTGAGAGGTGAACAAGTCAAATTAGCACCATTTTGACTTAAAATTAGCCTGTCATAATAGAAATTTCTTGATCAAAAGACTTCTTCAGGAGCGGTTAGAATAGGGTCTGCACAGGGTCTCGTATGTAACGGTCTGTCTGAATTCTTAGGGTATACAGTCAAATTATGATAATTCAAATGACTATTGGACCATGGGTATTATTTGGAAAATCGCATCATACATGGTTCAAATCCTGGCCTAGGTATTTTAATTTTTCATGTGAGGAAGCCTTCCAGCAGTGTTCTTCTGTCTTCAGTGCACAAAATACAGTTGAAACTGTCTTAAGTGGCCATTCATTTAGCTTTCTGCATTTCTTTTATCCTGCTTTAAGTTACCATCTGCCTTACTGACCCATAATTTAGATGGCCATTTAAGACAGGTTCTACTGTAGAAAATTTCGTTCTCTATCTGTAATTAGCTGGACATCATTGTATGACTTAAATACATGTACAGTAAAATGTAAATGTACAAATTAGGTGTTGAATATCTTGTAAGATTAATGACAACATGGATATTAATTAGATCATTTTTTTAATTAATTTTTAGCCATGGCTAATCCTTTAGAATAAGATCTATACTATTTCATAAGCAAACGGAATAAACCCTGATCCTACATTTATAATTAGGCAGTACAGGCCTGGGTCTGTCTGATCTGGGTCTACTTTGTTTGCAAACGTTAAAAACTGAGATAAAGGGTTAAAGTTATCAAAGTAGTGCAGAACAGTACTGACTTATGGTCAATATGGAGGATTGGATCTCTTAATCTTAATAGGCTAAAGGCGGTAGAACCTGCCTTAAGTGACCATCAAAAAGGTCTAATTATGGTTCTGGAAGGCAGGTTGTAGCTTAATACAGGTCAAAAGTAATGTAGACAGCTCCTATTTAACCTGTATTAAGCAACCCTGTTTTATAAGATTGCACCGGCGGACGTGGTCGTGTGGCTAACGCGCTCGACTGCAATACCAGGGGTCACGGGTTCGATCCCCCGCCGGACCAAGTCCTTCGGACGAGACTATAAACCGAGGTCCGATGTAGTAGTGCTTTACACTGGGCATCTAAAAGAACCAGAGAACTCAGTCGATAATAAGAGTAGGGCATCGCGCCCGGGCTTCTCTGTATCCTCTCCCCTCTCTCTGGGGCGTCCAATTAGCCCGTAGTGAGCAGAAACGGACGTTAATCAACACAAACAAACAAATTTATAAGATTGCTGTGTACAGTTATATCAATATATTAGGTCGCTAAATAAGACAGATTCTACAGTATAGTAATATTTCTACACAAAACAACACAGAACCCGATCATAATTTATATGCAATGGCTCAAGTACAAGTTTGGGAATCAAGCATGATTTTCAATTAAAAACATTAATTTTGAATTTATCCTTTATTGCGTCTGAGAGTATAAGGAAAAAAATGTATATGATCATAGGATCACAAGTGGATTTGAACATAAACTGTCTGGCATTTAAAATCATTAACTCATAACACGTTAAGTTATCGACTGCATAGACAGTAAAACCTGTCGAACATAACAACTCACATTTTGGATTCTTAATTAGCTTAACCTATTCCTCTATAGACTGTTTTTAGATCCAACCACTTTGAATAAAACTACCCAAAAGGAGCATTAACTAGAGAAAAGGAAAATTTTTAGAATTTTGTAGTTTGAAACCATTGTGATAAATAGAGCATTTGCTCCTATAGGAGCAACTGCTCTATTTATCACAATGGTTTCAACAGGTGATTTTTTTTATAGAGGCGTAGAAAGGCGTATTTATGGAGGAAAGAGTTAATGCAGGGCAGAAATAATGCAGAAAGCTATTAACCCTGTCCTTGTTTAATATTTATATAAGAAATTATGACATAATGAATATTTATTAGCTGAAGTATATACAGTCAAACCTGTTTTTAGAGACATAGTTTGGGAGAAAGCCAAAAGTGTCGTATCTCACAGGGTGTCTTTGAATTCAGGTTGAAAATTTCATGGGCCCAGGGTCCATGTTGTATTGATCGACATTCTTCGCGAAAACTGATGACATTTCAAATTTATATCTAGGTATTACTTTTTATACCCCCCTTTTGAAAAAATGGGGGTATATTGCTTTGCACATGTCGGTCGGTCGGTCGGTCGGTCGGTCTGTCGGTCGGTCGGTCGGTCGGTCGGTAGATCGATGGTTTCCGAATGATAACTAATAAACGACTTGGCATAGAAACTTCAAACTTGCTGTGATGGTTGGTCATGACAAGTAGATGACCCCTATTGTTTTTGAGGTCACTAGGTCAAAGGTCAAGGTCACCATGACCTAAAATGTTGAAATAGTTTCCGATCAATAACTGCTCAAGGGTTTGGCTTGGGATCTTCAAACTTGCTGTGGTGGTTGGTCATGACCTCTGGATGACCCCTATTGTTTTTGAGGTCACTAGGTCAAAGGTCAAGGTCACCATGACCTTAACTGGTTAAATGGTTTCCGATCAATAACTGCTCAAGGGTTTAGCTTAGAATCTTCAAACTTGCTGTGGTTGTTGGCCATGACCACTAGATGACCCCTATTGTTTTTTAGGTCACTAGGTCAAAGGTCAAGGTCACCATGACCTTAACTGGTTAAATGGTTTCTGATCAATAACTGCTCAAGGGTTTAGCTTAGAATCTTCAAACTTGCTGTGGTGGTTGGCCATGACCACTGGATGACCCCTATTATTTTTGAGGTCAATAGGTCAAAGGTCAAGGTCACCATGACCTTAACTGATAAAATGGTTTCCGATCAATAACAGCTCAATGGGTTTAGCTTAGAATCTTCAAACTTGCTGTGGTAGCTGGCCATGACCACTGGATGACCCCTATTGTTTTTTAGGTCACCAGGTCAAAGGTCAATGTCACCATGACCTTAACTGGTTAAATGGTTTCTGATCAATAACTGCTCAAGGGTTTAGCTTAGAATCTTCAAACTTGCTGTGGTAGTTGGCCATGACCACTGGATGACCCCTATTGTTTTTGAGGTCACTAGGTCAAAGGTCAAGGTCACCATGACCTTAACTGATAAAATGGTTTCTGATCAATAACTGCTCAATGGTTTGGCTTAGGATCTTCAAATTTGCTTAGGTTGATGGTCATGACAACTAGATGAACCCTGTTGATTTTGAGGTCACTAGGTCAAAGGTCAAGGTCACCATGACCTTAACTGGTTAAATGGTTTCCGATCAATAACTGCTCAAGGGTTTAGCTTAGAATCTTCAAACTTGCTGTGGTTGATGGTCATGACAACTAGATGAACCCTGTTGATTTTGAGGTCACTAGGTCAAAGGTCAAGGTCACCATGACCTTAATTTGTGAAATGATTTGTGATCAATAACTGCTCAAGGATTTGGCTTAGAATCTTCAAACTTGCTGTGATGGTTGGCCAAGACCACTGGATGACCCCTATTGTTTTTGAGGTCACTAGGTCAAAGGTCAAGGTCACCATGACCTTTACTGGTAAAATGGTTTCTGATCAATAACTGCTCAAGGGTTTGGCTTAGGATCTTCAAATTTGCTAAGGTGGTTGGTCATGACAACTAGATGAGCCCTGTTGTTTTTGAGGTTCACTAGGTCAAAGGTCAATGTCACCGTGACCTTAACTGGTGAAATGGTTTACGATCAATAACTGCTCAAGGGTTTGGCTTAGGATCTTCAAATTTGCTGTGGTGGTTGGTCATGACAACTAGATGACCCCTATTGATTTTGAGGTCACTAGGTCAAAGGTCAAGGTCATCATGACCTTAACTAATGAAATGGTTTCCAATTAATAACTGCTCAATGGTTTGGTTCCGGACCTTCAAACTTGCTATCGTAGTTGGTCATGACCACTAGATGACCCCTATAGTTGTTGAGGTCACTAGGTCAAAGGTCAAGGTCACCATGACCTTAACTTGTGAAATGTTTTTAGATCAATAAATGATCAGTGATTTGGCTTAGGATCTTCAAAGTTGCTGTGTTGATTAGTCATGACCGCTAGATGACCTCTGTAGTTGAGGTCACTAGATCAAAGGTCTGGGGGGTATACATGTTTTACAAACATCTCTTGTTTAGGGTTTGGAATGGAATAAACTATTTTATGATGTTACTACTTTAGTGTCCTTATCAATAATTCTATTAATAAAAAGTAAGTTTGTGCACAAAACAAATTCATGAAAATCAGAAGCCTCGTAGTTTTTCGAAGCGTTTCGGCCCATTGCCACAACGAGGCCAAACACACCTGTCTTTGACAGGGAAGCAGAGGCACATTTCTATATGTCCGTATCTTAATTATGAGAATGTAATTTATGTTATAATGAAATAAACCTTTTCAAGTGGTGTGGTTAACTTCTTGTCAAGTTATGAAACCAATTTGGCAATTAAATCACTAGAATAGCCAATTACGACATTATGACCGATTTCCGGTATAAATAAATGGATGATTAAAGCACAGTTCATTATCAAAATTTTATGGTTGGGTAGCTAGCTAAAAATCTCTAACATTATTGAGACTAACAGACCAACTGGACCAGATAATCCCTTATCACCTTGGGCATTAATCCTTTGACAGTTAATGAGAGCAATTAAGTACAAACACAACGATACAGTGAAAGCTCATTGTCGCTAAAAACAATGTCGTTTGCCGAGTTGGGAGTACAAATTTAGTGTCGTTTGTCTCATCTGCCAGTGTGTCGCTATATACAGTTGAAATATAGAGGAAAATACATCGGGAGGAAGGAAATACTGTCGCATCTGACAGGATGTCGCTAAAAACAATTTGTCGCTAGGACAGGTTTGACTGTAATGTAAACTTTTCATGGAAATATTTTTGCTTGGACGAAAACTGGAAATGGATCTGTATCAAGTAAAAAGCAAACAGGGTAGGGCCTGATCAGATGGCTCCAATAGGAGCCGTCTGATCTTGGTCTACTCTGTTTGGAAATGTGTGTAAAAATGTTTTTAAATGAGAGAAAGGGTTAAAGACTCTTTGTTGGTAAAGTGGTCACTTTAGAATGGTTGTACTGTAATTCCATTGTCTGAAGAAGTTTTTGTTTCCAAATAATTTAAAAAATATCACCAGGGAGTACAACATTATACCTCTTAATCCTTCGCTTGCTATTCACGTCAATATACGTACCTGTAAATAGTGAAGACCCAGATGAGACAGCTCCTACAGGAGCTGTCTCATCAGGGTCTGCACTATTTACAAGTTGATTGTGCAACCAGTGCACTCCACAGCAGTGATTGCACAGCGAAATACTTGTACACAGTGAAGATATATGTAATTATACAACAGGGCAAGAAGGGTAAAGAAGGAGAAATGTATTTTAAAATTCAGCAAGCGAAGGGTTAATCAGACTAGAGTTGCCATAAGTATCCAAGTGGGAGCAGTGACATGACTCATATTTACAAACTGCTTGGTTTACCAGATGAGACTGTACCAGTAACTCGGCTTCTCATGGGGATACAAGCTTTCTGACACCTGGTAAATAGTTTCTCAAAATCCAAATTTGAGCAGACATTATTTTTCATAGCAAGGTAAGGGCTAAAACTAGAATAGATCTGGATCAATGTAATTGGCAAACGTTAGCCATGTATCTGGATACAGGATATCAGAAATCAAGGTGTATAAAAATTTGCATAATCTTGGATATGCTTCTCTATCCACACCATAAAGGTCAATACAGTGTTGCTTTTCACAATAGTTCATTTATTATGTATATGTGCGAAAATTGGCATTACTGGTCAACAGTAACAAGGGTAGCTTAGGACTCTATTTCTAAAGTAAACCTATGTATATTAACCCAATGTACAGGGTGTCACAGAAAAAATGCAACCCAATTTCAATTCCTTATTTCTCTGAATCTGTTCAACCGATAGAAAAAGTTTTTATAACAGTTATTAGGTCAAACAGTGGTTCACATTTATGTAAAGTTATTGCTTAAATGCTTCTATAGATTTTGAGATATTTCGTAAATACTGAAGGCACCCTGTTTTCAATTTTCCCAGAAATAGGATTATGGATATAGTGCATTTGAAAAGAACTTTGCACTTTATCTCATTTATTCATCACAAAATGTGTCACCAATGTTTATTAAAACAAATTAACCTGTAAAAAATGTAAAGTTCTGTAATACACTTATAAAATATTACATTTAAAGAAAATATTTTATTACATTTAAAGAAAATATAACATCTTAATAAGTCCATCAAATATAATCTCATTTAATTAACTGAAGTCTTAATACATTTGTGTCACAGAATTACTTAAAGCATTACATGTAGTAACACGTTATCAACGGTTAAAGAAAATTAATTAATCAATAATGGTTTAAGTGATTATCATTTCAACAAGTACCATAACACTGTTCAAAAGATCATCTGGTTTTAGAGCCCCGCGCGTTAAAACGACTCCATATTTTCATTGGCTGCTTTGAGAATACAGTAGAACCCCTCTAAACCGGACAAGGTTGGGACAGGTAAAAATTCCGGTTTAGAGGGGATTCCGATTTGTAGAGGTTTTTATATATGACCATATTTATCATCCAGTGTACATGCACATATAGACCTATTTTAATAACCAAACAAATAGTATCAAGATTATCCATAAATCAATAATTAAAACCAATTTCACACTTTGAATACCTTATCTGTTCAGTTCACATAATTCGTTTTAATAGTTAAAAACAACCATCAGCGATTTTCTCGATGAAACGACGTTCAAAATTATATAAGCAAACTGCCGACGATTTCCTTTGGCACTGGTTCCTTTTTTAATAAGAAAGCTTGCAACTGATGTTATGCCAGCAGTTTCTATCGTTTTTCTAACTCTTCTACGCTTAGATTTTGACATTTGTTCGCGGATTTTTCGACCATAACGCTATATGCGGAGAACTCGGATTTTATCGTTCATAGATTTTTGGGTCCGTAACAGTGCGATAATGGTATGAGGTGCAGTTTGTGAGTGCGCAGTAACCTCCCTTTGTTACCAGTGCGATAGTAAACATGCGAAAAATAAACCTACACAAAATGACGGCATCTCCGAGCAGGATTCCTTTTCCTTTTTTGGTTTTCGTTTTTGAACCATAAGAATTTGAAATCAATTCGTTTTTCCTGCCAATTAATTAGTTAAAACGATAAAAACGAAGCTTATCTGTTGCTCTGCACATTAGTTAATCTCACGGCACCGACATGTCATAATCGAGTCCGAATAGACTATGATTTTCAACACCTTGCAATAAGGTGTTAAGTTTACTGCCCCAGGCTGTGATTAAGGGACGTGTCAACTGACAAGCCCTTAGCCTGCTGTCCGGTATGTAGGGGAAATTTGTAGTTCATATCTTTCAAAAATATTTGAAGATTTGTCCGGTTTCCGGAGTAGAGGGTTTTCCGGTATTGAGAGGAATTTTGTATAGAAATAAAGAAGGAATAAAACGGGACCGAGAATTTTGCCCAGTTTAGAGAGGATTCCGGTTTACTGAGTGTCCGGTTTGGAGGGGTTATACTGTAGTTTGTTGTCTCTGAACATAATTATGCAATAAAATGAATTATGTATCTGGCTATCTATGCACAAATTGTAAGGGCCTGAATTATTCGTTAACAACTAAAAGTACCGTAAAAGTTGAAAATTAATACTGGGATATGACAAATGCCTTTAACACACATGTAAGTATTATTCCGGGTACAAAAAGGATTGTATTGGTTATCCGCTAAACAATATATTATCAACAGGGTAAATTTGTGACGAAATCCAATTTCTGGGAAAAGTGAAAACAGGGTGCCTTCAGTATTTACGCAATATCACACAATCTATAAAAGCGTTTAAACTGTAATTTTACACGAATGTGAACCACTGTCGTACCTAAACATTGGTATATAAAACTTTTCTATCGGTTGAATAGATTTAGAGAAATAGGGAATTGAATTTGGGTTGCATTTTTTCTGGGACACCCTGTATACTGAATTATAATACTGGACACCTCGGTTCATGAATTTTTATGAAGCATTAACCAACCAAACACTTTTCCTTGCAGAGTATTCTTATTATGGCAGTTTGTATAGAGTGTGATCAGAGGGCTCCTACAGATACATTTGTTTCCAGCAAACATGTATGAATGTTTAGCCTTACAGTAGCAACCTAACTGCCATAAACTGCCCTAGATCCAGATGGGATACTGATAAGCTGGACGTCTCATCAGGATCCAAACTTCTCTTATTTAGCTACTCTAACAAGCGATTCTCACAACAGCAAAAGAAAAACAACAAAACGAGTGACTAATGTCCTTTGCAACAGTGTGGACCCTGATGAGATGGCTCCTCTAGAAACCGGCCCTCTCATCAGGGTCCTCATTGTTGGTGCTGTTATAATTTTCTAAATATTCATGGTAAGCTTGACCTGTTTAAATTTTGTAATAGTCCATTTGACATTCCAGCATTGACAGGGTCAACCCCTTACCTCATAGGCTATATTTAGATCAATCCACTTTGAAGAAATCTACTGAAAAGGAGCATTAACTAGAGAAAAGCAAACTTTAGGATTCTGTAGTTGAAACCATTGTGATAAATAGAGCATTAATTTTGCTCCTATAGGAGCAAATGCTCTATTTATCACAATGGTTTCAACAGGTGACTTTTGCAGAGGCGTCCAAAGTCGTCAATATGAGGGAATGGGTTTAACCCTTTCCCTGTTGAATATTCATGTAAGAAATAATGCCATTATGAATATTTATTAGCTGAAGTTTCATAATGGCATAATTATGTACACAGGGTTTTTAGCTCACCTGAGTATTTTGCTCAGGTAAGCTTTTGTGATCGCCCTTCATCCGGTGTGCATGCATGCATCCGTCTGTTTGTCTGTCAATCACAACTGATATAAATGACATCTATGCAACCACAAACCACACTTTGAATAAGTCATCATGGTATAATGCTGTATCTTTTTAGCATGCTCTATCAAAATGCTAAAAGAATTTAGTTCCATGTGAAACTCTGGTTGCCATGGTAAACAAAAGAAAAATCTTTAAAACGTCTTCTGCAAAACCAATTTTCAGAATTGATAGAAATAGTCTTCTTGTGATGCTCTACCAAATTGCTTAAACTTAATAATTTTGATATCTCAGCATTGCGAGACTTGATTTCCTTACATAACTATATAGAAAACCTCTAAATAAACCGATGGTCTAATTTGATTGGAATTTGGTAGGAATAGTCCCCAGGTGAGACTTAATCAAAATTATCAAACCTTCTTCTCAGAAACTTGTGGTCCATGTTGAATGGTATTTGATAGGAATAGTCTTCTGGTAACTCTCTACCAAATTTCTAAAACCAAGGTAATAGTGTAAAAAACATGGCCATCAGGAGTGGAGCTAAATTATCCTTACATGTCTATATTGAAAACGTTAATAATCTTCTCCAAAATGAATGGTGATCCAATTGGAATGGCATTAGGTCGGAATAGTATCCTGGTGACCCTTATCAAAATTGCTAAAACACAACATGCTGGTATCTGAAAAAACCTGGTTGCCAGAGGTGAGGCTAAATTTCCTTTTATGACTATGGAGAAAACTTTAAAAAACCATCTCCAAAACTGATGATCCAATTTGAATTGTATTTGGCAGGAATAGTTCTCTGGTGAACCTCTACTTAATTTGCTAAAACATGACAAAAAACATGGCCACAAAGGGTGGGGCTAAATTGCCTTATATGACTATAGGGAAAACATTAAAAAACATTTTTTCTCATTTCTTGTCATGCATAACCCCAAAAGTATTTGAAATGGAGTTATAAAACTTTATAGGATGGGAAAACTTGTGTCCCTGGGGTATGGTTATAATTTGTTCCCAGTTATTCATGGACACATTATATTTAACCCATTATCTGTTGCATAATAGCATTATGAATATTTATTAGCTGAAATTTTTTAATTGTACATGGACACCTGAAGATTTGGTATTGCTAGAAACAGCAGACTCAGATTATTAACAAGAAAGTGAAATATATGTAAGATGTTACCTGATTATATAATCCCAGTGCGGTCTGTATTTCATATACTTTGGTCTTTATGATTATAGTATGTCACTTGTCTGTCCATCCGTCTGTTAGCCACATCTTTGTCCGCACAATAACTTGACAACTGTTAGGCGTACAGTCCTCATACAGGGAGGTAGGTCATGGTCAGCAGATGACCCCTATTGAATTTGAGGTCAGTTAGTGAAATGTCAAGGTCACTAACCACTGACTGGTGTGTGGTGGTCTAGTGGTAACTCGCTTACACCAATCCGGAGGTCCAGGGTTCAAATCCCGGTCCCTCCCGGAAATTTAAGAGACCCATTTCAGTCTTACCCTATAGGAGCAAATGCTCTATTTATCACAATGGTTTCAAACTACACAATTCTAAAAAAATTAAATTGTACTTTTCTCTAGTAAATGCTCCTTTTAGGTAGATTCATTAAAAGAGGTTGGGTCTAAAAATAACCTATGGAGGAAAGGGTTAAACCTTTGATTGCAGGAATTTTGAGTGCCCTGGCATGCATTTGCAGACAGTTTAACTCTTAGCACGCTAGCGGTGAAACTGATTACCTATGCAAATAGTTTGGATCCAGATGATACGCCGCATAATGCAGCGTCTCATCAGGATCCATACTGTTTGTCATCTTGATCATATTTTTGCAAAGAAATTAGAGAAAAGTTATTTTAAGAATTGAAGCAGACAGCAATTGTTGCAGACGACAAATTTCTTAGCGTGCAAAGAGTTAAGACTCAGATCAGAGGGATCTTAACCCATTCCCTCATATTGACGCCTTTTGAAGCCTCTGTAAAAGTCACTTTTTGAAACCATTGTGATAAATAGAGCATTTGTTCCATAGGAGCAAATGCTCTATTTATCACAAGGGTTTCAAAACTTCATAATTCTAAAGTTTTTTCTTTTTGCTAATAAAACTACAATGCTCCTTTTCAGTAGATTCATTCATAGAGGTTGGGTCTAAAAATAGCCTATGAGGGACTGGGTTAAAGGAGTCCTTTGATCATGGTTTGCACTGCTTATCATTCAAAAACATATTTCATATCAAACCCTTTACATGGCATGGACTCTTACCATTAAAATGGACTGTTCCACCTTGGAAATTTAGCACTGAAAGGGTTAAGCATTTGAGCTTGATCAGCATGTTGACCAAAGGTCAACCTAAGCTAATCTGTTGATATTAAACCCTTTCCAAACCTGAATATGCAAGTGGAGTAGCTCATCAATGTTTAACTATGGAGTCCATTCAGCATGAAAAGCTTAAACTTGCTAGAAGATTTTGAATGACAAATAGTGCAGATCCTGATCTTCTAGGAAGGAGCTCTCCAATCTGGGTCTACACTGTTTGTAAATGACAGTGCATGCATGTCCATGGTTGAAAGTGTTAAAGATTAAGCAAAGATATTTGAGCAGACTTAAGTTTTGAAGCAGTACACTATGCAAGACCACTCTATCATATCATGTACCCTAATTATTTGTATGGACAGACTTTGGCAAATTATAGTGCAGAACCAGATCAAATGACTCCTGAAGGAGCTATTTGATTAGGATACTATGCCAGTGTAATTTAAAGTTATCAAAGTGGTGCCAAATTGATTCCTTTAGTTTTACAAGCAGGAAGAGTGGGAAGATTTGATGTCCAAATACTTGAGTAAGTAGGGTATCAAAATATTTTTTCCTTAACCCTTTACCTGATAGAAGCGGCTTTTAGCGTGTTTGATTTATTCCTCCGCTGAAGAAAATAGTTCAAATTCATACAGTCATGAACATATTGCATAATAAATATTTTCTATATCCTAGTAGGTGGTAGCATAAAGCAGGCTGAAAGTAAAGCAGAATGCGCCTTAAGGCGCATTCTGCTTTACTTTCAACCTGCTTTAAGTGGTCATATGTCTTCAAAACTAGAAACAGGCTATTGGGTAAAGGGTTAATCTATCTCTCCCAAGTCTGACTGAGGATCTGGGTATAAGAAACCTTTCCACATTATGGACAAATTTGTCATACTTTGAACAGTTTGGGTTCAGATTCAATACAGAAGTTATTTGAAACTAGAAAATGTTCTATTAAATTTGAAGCAAATGATAAATCAGCTGACAATGATGTCCTTCAAATGGTGAAGAATGGTGAGGAAAAATTGATCCTACAACAGTTATGTTGTAAACAATACAGAGTAATTGCATTTGGAGGCAAAATGTTTCTGCAACATAACAGGCCATGTAATGGGGGCTGTGATATCTGAATGGTCTCTGATACACAGCAAGGTCTTGTTTGTATATTTTGCTGGCTTCAAATGGTCCGGAGTTTTGACTGAAGTGAAGCAAATTGCTGTTGACAATGACAGTCAATTTGGGTAACCTTTATGTAGCTTGCAGAATGATACATCTCCAAGGCGTTGAGCTGTAAATCTTCTCTAATCTTTAACCCTTTACTCCATAGGCATTCCTTTTAACACCTTTGCACACAGAGAAGACCTAGATCAGATGGTTCTTGTTTACTTATGGAATTTATAATACACAGTGGAAGATTGATATCTTGCACTTTAAGGGACCAAACAAATTACTTAGAGATAACGGGAGTTCAGTCAGCATATTTCTAACTTGGAAACTTTCTTAATGTGACAGCTTAATGCAGGTCGAAAGTAATTTCTATCAATTAACAGTCATTATTTCTTAATGGGCATTCATAGCGTAGTGATTTAAAGAAACTGCAAAAGTATTCTCTTTTAATTCTTCAAGTAAATTTTTCTGCACATTTTCCGAAATATGATCAGTTTGGGTTTTGGTTTTATGCCAAGTGTGGTCTTGAAGATACCACAAAATTCCTTTGCATCCGATAATTGTATCAAGTTACCAAAGGTAACATAATCACAGATTTGTCAATAGACTCTATGTAGGAGTCTAGGAGCTTTGGAGCTTTCTGCATGACTCTCATCCTGCTTTAAGAAGCCACCTGCCTCAGAAGACATCAATTCTTCATTACTAAAATTTAACAGTATGAAGTTTTTACTGTAGTGTTCACGAAGCTCTTTTGGTGTTGCAAGCTATTCGGGTTAAGTTGTGAAGAATTGTAGAATATTTAATACCCTAAATGACTTGAACCATCAGCATGCAGTCTACTCTTAATTCCTTGCATGCAAATAGAGCATTTTGCGGTTAAATATGCAAACAGTTTGTATCCAGATAAGATACAGAATAACTGTGCCTCATCAGGATCTAAACTGTGTAACACTGTATTTTTCGAGAGAAAAGGATGCAAAATTAATTTTTGAGTATCTAGACTTTTGCTCAGTTTTCGAAAAGTGTTAAACGTTTATTTTTTTCAAAAATTCTTTTTGTAACTCTTTTCAAAGTATTCATCACCTTTGTATTTGCATATTTTCCACTGTTGGTAACTCTTTTCAAAGTATTCACCATTTTTGTATTTGCATATTTTCCACTGTTAGAGCTTTTTAATACTTCTGCAAGCTGTGATGGAGACCTATGCTTATATATTAAAGCAAGCTAGGACTGATACTTGGTTCCAGCAACCTTTTTCTTTAGTTCATGAAAAAAGCAACTTTTTAGTCACAGGGGACATGTCATGGCAATAGGGTGGGTGTGATAACAACTGTTATATAAAAGAATTGATGACTTCTACTGTAGATTATAAGTAGAGTGGGAGGGACATTGTCAAGAAGAGAAATAGTTTTAGCCCATCTGTTTTTCAGAGAAAAAAATATGAGTTATTGTCGTACGGCATCCGCGTTTTCTTTCATTGTCATCATCCAGAAACTTTTAACGTTGCCCATTACTTATTTACTATTCATGCAAATGTTATGAAACTTCACACACTTGTTCTCCTGATCACAAGGGTTACAATTTGACCAAGGGCTGTAACTCTGTAAGGCTTGTTTTAATACAAAATTATGCCTCTTTATGGACCCAATCGAACAGACGAGCATTGGCATCCACATGTGGTGCTCTTGTTCTTTACTAGCTTTAAACATAATATAATACTTTGCAGTCACAATATTTGACTTTTGGCATGAACATTTTTAGTTTGAACATTTTTAGGAGTGAATAACTAAATGGGAACTTCTACTCCTTAGACTGAGTCTTTTGTCTCAGGGCTGACATAATGAGTCCACATTGCATCACAAGTGATAATGCAATTTTTCAAAAAGCTTCATAATTATCTATTGGCTATCTCCTGCAAAGGAACCTGCTAACAACTTACAGGACAACTGCCTCAATATGTGCAGCCATTGGCGGGGTCACTGCCTCTCTGAGCCTCCCACACCTAGGTCTGACACAAACACTGGTCCACTTTTCTTGAAATTGACAAATCCATCCACAAATGTTTTCTACAGTCTTTGAAAAATAGGGCAAGGTTTTACAACCTCTTAAGGCCTTAATTTTATAACAGATGGCTCTTCATCCAACTTAAGAGTCCATGTAAACTTAAACATCTGTCATGATTATAAAATAGCATATTGTGAATACAAAATTGTCATTGAAAAATAAACACAAGTTGAATATTCATTTAATAAATAATGACATCATGAAAATCTGTTAGCTGAATTTTTAAAATGGCCTAATATGTACAAATGAATTTTTGTGTATTGGTGGAAAGTTAAGAGTCAGATCTATCATGATTTCATAAGCAAACAGTGCAGACCCTGGTGATCTGATCAGATGGCTCCTACAGGATTATTATATGTTTGCAAAGGCTTGAAAATTGTTTTGTATGAGGGAAAGGGTTGAATGACTGAATGATTGATGAGAATGTAGTTTCTGCTCACCCATAGTATCATTGCACATGGAAAAACAGTATTTTGAAAAGTCCGGATATTTCTGACTGCTCCCTTTATTTTTGAAGTCCTCGGAAGTCACTGCAATATCACCCATAGCCGCTCAATGAATTTGTTTGTTTGAAAATGCTCATCAGCTTAAGATCGAAGAAGAGGATAATATTGTCTATCCCTAAATTTTTATGCACTGGCATTTCCTTGCAATCAGTTCGTATCCAGATGAGAAACCAGGTAACTTGGCATCTCATCAGCGGGTGTGTTCTTTTGGACGCTCTATTTACAATTGAGAAAAGAATTGGAAGATTTTCTATGTGGTAACAGCAGCAGACATTTTTTCCAGAGGACAAAATTTTATTCTAAGCATGCAAAGAGTGTAATTAGTTAATCCACAGGTATCTCAACATACAATCTTCTGACATACAATCTTCAAAGTCCATGACAGAGGTATTAGTGTTTGCAGTAGATGAAATAGCTTAACCCTTTCCCCTTAATAAAAGAAATAATGACATCATGAATATTTATTAGCTAAATTTTTATAATGTAAACTTTTCAAGGATTGTTTTTACTTTAACAAAAACTGTAGAATCAAATCTATATCATGTCAAAAGTGAATGCATGAAAAGACGTTAACCCGTATACGAGGGAAAGGGTTAATTCCCAAACCTTAGTGAAGATTACAGGAGTTTACAAGCAACATCAATTGTTAATGAATTGTCTGCACTGTGATTACAAGATGAAAGTCATATATCAAGATGTAAATATTGATCACTACTGTTGATGGAAATTAGGCAGTATGAATCAACAATTACACACAGAACAGTCAGTTTACCTATTTGAGTGCTGAATTTTCAAAATGGAATTGGCTTTCATTGCTTAACGAGTTCCCTCATAGGCTATTTTGTAGACCCAGGAATGTGTTAGAATAGTGTAGTTCTTAAATCATTGTGAGAAATAGAGCATTTTACTCCTATGGAGCAAACAGTGTATTTATCACAGTGGTGTCAAAAGTGATTTTTACAGAGAGGTCAAAAGGTGTCAATATGAGGGAATGAGATAATAGTAGCAACTCCAATTACACTGTAGTATTGACTTCCCATGATGAATATTCATGTAAGAAATAATGACATCAATGTTAATTTGAAGAATGTTTATAATGGCATAATTATGATTCCAAGATATTTTGGCCGTGACAGAAAGTTTAGAATCGGCAGTATAGAAATTTGCATACACAAACACGGCAGACCCTGATCAGATGACTCCTGATCTGGGCTTATGCATTAATCCTTAATCCTCCATAGGCTATTTTTAGACCCAACCTCTTTGAATGAATCTACCCAAAAGGAGCATTTACTAGAGAAAAGTAAAATTGTAGAATTTTGTAGTTTGAAACCATTGTGATAAATAGAGCATTTGCTCATATAGGAGCAAATGCTCTATTTATCACAATGGTTTCAAGAAATGGTTATTACAGAGGCATAGAAAGGCATATTGATGGAGGAAAGGGTTAATAATAATTAATGTTGCTGAAAAATCAGTTTCAGCTCAGTAATATATGTGACCAAATTTGGTGTACAAAATTAATGCAGTGCCAAGAGAAAACTTTGAATTGCATCTGGGGTTATAGAACATTTGTTTCACTTCATCAACTATTGTGACCAAATTTATATACATTGATCATGAGTAGCATGCATGGAGACAAAACCTGGTATTACTTTTTAGGTGAGGGTTGTCACAATAATTCCTCAGATTCAGCTTATTAGTTTTACTATGGAAACATACCAGTACATGTTGATTAAAAGCTTTCACAGAGACAAAGCTAATGTTTAAAATGTTGATGTATGAAAAGTAAACTTTCAAAACACTGAAAAATTATAAAGCATTTAGTTGGGACTGATCCATGTCCTGTTGCACATTTCTAGGGTAGATAATAATTTATTTTCTACTAAACAGCTAAAATAAAAGACAGAATGGATGTTTGTACTTTGAAAACTCATCACTTTAACCCATTACTCCATATATAACGCCTTTTTTACACCTTTACAGAGTAGCACCAGATCAGGTAGGTCCTGTAGGCCATTATGTAGATTCAGTTGTTTTGATCTGAATCTGCAGTTTTTATCAGGACCAAAACTTTCTTATTCATATACTATTATATATTATTATAACTATAAGCTAATTAATATTCATACATATATTATATGTTACATGAATATTCATGCAGTATAAAGTTAAAGGTAGCTCTTGTGATTGGTCACTTGAAATCAATTACAGTGATCAAGTAGGAAACTAATGTAATAAAAATGTGGGATCAGGTGTGTTACAATAGCTTAAGAGGTTGATACATGTCAGATGACAGCTGACCGTTAATTGCAATAAGATATTGGGACCAATTACACTGACCGTTGGCAGCAAATCAAAAAGACTACTTACCACTAGGGTAATTTAACCCATTCCCTCATATTGACGACTTCTGACGACTCCGTAGAAGTCACTTTGTGAAACCATTGTGATAAATAGAGCATTTTGCTCCTATAGGAGCAAATGCTCTATTTATCACAATGGTTTCAAACTACACAATTCTAAAAAAATTCTTTCCTCTAGTTAATGCTGCTTTTGGGTAGATTTATTCAAAGAGGTTGTATCTTAAAATAGCTTATGAGGTAATGGGTTAAAGAGGGACATTTCTTGTGCAGACTTTGAACTGTCCATTCAAAACCTGTGACCACTTATCACATAGTGACTGCTAGCACAAGATTGACTGTATCTACTACCATATGATAACCTTTTTATGCTCCAACATTTGAAAGAGGGATGGAGTCTTGTCCATCTATCAGTCCATCTGTCAATTACTAAAGCCTGTTTGATGGTCAAATATTGACCCTCAGTAATGCAACTTTTGATCAGTACGTGACCTTTCACCTGTTAGGTAAAGTTAAAGGTAAAGTTAAATGCTCTAAGTAATACTAGAGTTGTACCCCTTGTCATACACTACAATATTGCATGGACATGTGTTCTTAGGACACATTTGAAACTGGAATGTTTGCACAATTGATTTGTTAAACGTCAGTTATTCTCTGCTTAACCCTTTAGCTCTTCACGCCTTTGTAAATGAGAGAAAGCCCCAGATCAAACAGCTCTTGCAGTAGCTGTCTGATCAAAGTCTGCTTGGTTTGCATATGAAGTAATATACCAGGTAGATATGATTCTTTGTACGACAGACCCCCAGCAAAGCTATTGAAAAAGTGTCCCGATAACGGTTGTAAGTGGACACTTTTGTACGCACGTGAGTCTTGTGGTTAAAACCTATCTACCTAGGATTTGAATTGGGTGAACCAAGGGGAAAACATTTTGTACTCATTTGTGAAATATTCATTTTTAATCAAAATTAAAAGTCTACAACGTACTGTCGTACAAGTAAGATACATGTACTCGTCTTACTACCAAAGTGTCTTCTTACAACCGTTATCAGGACAGTTTGTTCGCATGACCTCAGACAAGTGTCCTCGGCTACGCCTCGGACACGTCTTCTGTCATGCGAACAAACTGTCCTGATAACGGTTGTAAGAAGACACTTTGGTAGTAAGACTCGTACTGTATCTATTACATAGTACATGACATGGTAAAATATTCCCTTGGACATAGTGGCTTTATAAAAGTTCAGGTAATTAACCCTTTCCTGTTTGGTCAATGATTCATGTTAGAAATTTATAATGACATCATGTAAGTACTTATTAGCTGTAGTTTTATAAGGTAAACCTTTGCTTTGAATAAAATTGTAGAATCAGATTTATATCATATCAAAAACCGACAGAGCAGACCCTGATCAGATAGGCCCCTATAGGATCCGTCTTATCTGGGTCTACTCTGTTTTGCAAATGGGTGAAAATACCTTTATATGAAGGAATTTAGGGTTGATATTCATACTACAGTCAGTACTTCTTTCTAAACATTCAAGAGACAAGGAGATAATTATATAAGAAATGTTATTCCGTAAAGGTTCAACATCAAAAGGATGTGGTTCTGCATAAAAAACTGAGTTCAAGTTCTGCAGATATACAAGTCATGCTTGCCAAGTATTGTCAATGGTACATAGTTTGTCTGCATATCCTGAAGAAAAATTACAGGCTTTGGTCTGTGTATCTTTTGGAAGACATAATCTTTTATTATGAGGAACCATATTTTTTCTGCTATGAATATGGTAATACATTGCTTATTAAATCATGTTCACAATGTCTAATGAAAACATATATACATGTATTTTATAGCTGTCTTTATGACTCTGCCAGTTTATTTGCAGTGATAATTGCGGCATTGGTACTGAAAAAAAAGTTAGTTTATTGCTTTGGCTAAGGCCTGATATAATGCAATGTGTTATTTTTTCTTTCAATTAGAGAGCATACACAGATGTTGCTTGTGTATCTTGTGACTGCATATCGGTATATTCCACTGATTCTTTATAATTCCATGTATAAAACAGTACCATATGACTATCCCTTACTATACTTTGAATAATGTATTTGTGAAATAATTTTTATAAACTGGTTGATCCGGATAAAGTACTGAATACTTTGGTATCTTATTCGAATATATACTTTTTGATATGCCAACTTTTTTTTTAAAAGAAATAGAAGGAAAGTGTACTTCCAGGATTGACATGAACAATAATTTTGCAGACACAAAATTAGAGGTTTAATCCTTTACTCGATAAATACACCTTTTTATGCCTTTGCAAACAGAGTAGATCCAGATCATGATGATCAGGCCACTTCTGTAGGAGCCATCTGCTCACAGTATGCTCTGTTTGCTTATGATTTATATTACAGTTTCTGCAATGGCCAAGCATTCCTGTGTCCATGTGTTATTATAACATTCATCTAATTAATATTCATGGTGTAATTATTTCTTACATGAATATTAATGGAGTAAAAGGTTAAAAAGGTATATATATATATTTTATAATATATTATTAAAGAATAATATTACTGCGAAATTATTCATGAATTGAAGTTTTATAATTTCACATTAACCATGAAATTGTTGGCTGTGATAGAATCAGATCTATTTTACTCCATACGGAAGCTGAGCAGACTCCTGTATGATCTAGGTCTACTCTGTTTGCAAAGGTGCCAAAAGTTGTCTCCATGAGGGAAAGGGCTAAAGTCAATAGTGTCTTTAAGGAATGGTAAATGTATTTCTCTGTATTACTTGTAATTACGCTAAACAGTACTGTTCACCATGCATTTCAGTGGGGAAAACGAGTCACTATTGTCTTTTGCAAACAGTGTAGACCCAGATGAGAGGGCTCCTAGAGGAGCCCTCTCATCAGGGTATACACTAGGACTGCAACGGTTCACTGAATTTAGGTTATTTTCGGTTCATTTGTCTCGATTTGAATTTCGTTTCGGCGCCGCAAATTTCGGTTCGGTAAGTCGATGTATGGTGAATTGGACTCAAACAAAAACGCATTTGAAACTAAAATCGTGCGTACTGATAGGCATATATAGTATCTCCGCCGAATCTGAAGATCGTCAACAGACGCTTGCACTGGCGTACTTACCTGAGAAATTCCGATTATATGCATTTCACACCCACCCACGTACCATTCCGGTGAGTTGCGACCGATTCCCTGTTATCTACATAAAAATGAATGTAGTAGGGTACCGGAACCGGTTGCGTTTTTTCGGAACAGATGCGCGAAGGGGTTAAGGCCGAGAATATTCACATTGCAAGCGTCTGATTGACATAAAAAATCATGGCGTCGTCTGGCGTTGGTCGACAGAAGAAAAGATTCAGTGTTGAAAAAACAACAAATTTATTCAATTATTTCGAAAGACGAGATGAAAAGGCGAGATCGCAATCAATTGTGAGGTCAATAATTAACTCTCTTATTGAAAATGTAACGGCCGAAGACGAAAAAGAGGACCAAAACAAGGCGACTAGAAAACACACTCCTATAGATCTAGCAGTACTTTAACGGATGTATACATGAGTAAAATTGAGTTAGGTAATGGATATGTTACCAGTAAATGAGAATTCTGTTAAGTTTTTAATCATGTTCTTGGCCTTATACCCGAACCGAATAATCGAAACCGAGAGGGTTATAATCAAAACCAAACCGAACCAAGAAGTACCTGAATCGTTGCAGCCCTAGTATACACTGTTTGTCATATTATACTTTTCTTTTGAAAATTGGTGAATATTCATGGTTAGCTTGACCTGTTTGATTTTTGGAATAGTCCATTTGAAAATTCAGCATTGAAAAGGTTAAATAAATAGATCACCCACAAACAAAGAAACACTATCTTATTACAGGAAGAGATGACATGATTTCTTGTGTCTGGTTTATTATGGTATTATTAAATCATCCTATTTCCTAACATTGATTAGAACATGGTTTTATTTGGAGTGTTGTGATCAATTATCATCAGCATGCTGTTTTCACTGAAATAATGACTGCGCACATGCATATTTTTGTCACGAGAACACAATTACATTGAAACAAGACTGATGATCAATGAAGAGGGACTAGCAAACCCTTTGCTTGCTAAGTCATTCATCATCAACACATTATTTTGCCTGTTACAGGTTTCAAAGCAAATTTTGCTTCCATTTTTTTTCAAAAGTTTCGTTACAGTTTGAATCCTGATAAAATGCCAAGTTACTCAGCCTCTTGTCTAGATCCAAACTGTTTGAATTTGCTTCTAATTCGCCTCTAATGTGCAAAGACATAACTTGGTGGGCATAGCTGAAATTCTAGCCTGGGCATTTGGATTTTCATGTGAGCAAACATTTTAGCTGGTTTCAAGTAGGTTGGTGTTTTTACCCAGGTGTTGAACACTGTGCAATGGCCATTCCATGGGCAGAAAAATCTCGTGGGTTTCCTCCGCCTGTAATAACTGTATGTGGCGATATGACTGAAATATTGACATAAAATCCCAATACAAACAAGCAAATAAAGATTAACCATTTACTCCGTAAATACATGTATACCTTGGCAAACAGAGTAGACTCAAATCAGATGGCTCCTACAGGAGCCGTCTGATCAGGGTCTTCTCTGTTTGCTTGTGATATATTATAGATATGATTCTACAGTTTTTGCCATGGCCAAACATTTCTGTGTCCATATGCTATTATAACAATTGATTTAATTAATATTTATGATGTCACTATTTTCATATGAATATTCATGGAGTAAAGGGTTAAGCAAGAATCAATCAGGGAAGTGTTTTAAACTTTATTCTGCTAAAACCTCTGTCACACTAGGACTACATTCTCACGGGGATCCAACGGCGTCCAAGAAAAATGCAGAAGGCTGAGCTGCGCGCAGTTGAATTGCAAGGATCGCTGCGGTACGTGACATCATCAGTAAACTGTGTTGGATCGAATAGAATGCAGTGACAGTGCACACTTTGAGCATGCACAAAACAAACGCTGTCGCTCAGCATTCTGATAAGAGCACAGTGGGATCGCCATAAGGTTGCAATGGCAGCGCAGTGAGGTCTCCTACAATGCCACAGGAGCGCCGCTGTCGTGCACAGATGTCGCAGTGCGAACGCTATGGTTGTCCTCGCACTTGCATGGCGATCTTACGACATTCTCTGAGATGGCACCCATTCCCTCATATTGACGCCTTTTGACGCCTATGTAAAAGCCTTTTGACGCCTATGTAAAAGCCTTTTGACGCCTATGTAAAAGCCACTTCTTGAAACCATTGTCATAAAAAGAGTATTTGCTCCATAGGAACAAAATGCTCTATTCATCACAATAGTTTCAATACTACACAATTCTAAAATTGTTATTTCCTCTAGTAAATGCTCCTTTTCGGTAGATTTAAACAAAGAGGTAGGATCTAAAAATAGCCTATGAGGTAATGGTTAAATATCCATAACCCTTTGAATACTGAATATTCAAAATGGAATGGCCCATGATTGTTTAACTCAGTATGAAAGACTTGAATATTATGCTAGAGGACCTTGAACAGCACAGACCCTTATATGAGGCTCATCATGGTCTGCACTGTTTGCAAAGAGTTAACCCACTGTTTACAATGCATTAAGTGATAAAGATATAAATTTCAAAATGTGAAAATTTTCTTAAAAACAGGTAAATGAATTCGGATAAGAGCAACTTTCAAAGTTAACCACATATTTGATGCAATTCTAATTTGAAATGTAACTAAATAAATTATAAACAAACAATACTACATTTGCTGATTTCCCAAACCTCCTATATATGATGTGTTATTTGCTAGTCTCCAGAATTTATTGAATGTAATCAAATTCAATAGGAAGAAAATTTTGAGTTAGTAGACCCAAGGTAGTGTTTCTCACTATGTTTTCTAGATAATGATTATCATAGTGACAATATTAAGACTTGGAGACAGATTTATGATGGAATATTCTGATAGCACAAAATTTCTCTTTAAAATATAAATGAAAGCATGAAGGGTATTATGTCATTGTGAAAGATATTAGTTACCTTTTTTTGCTTCAATAAAAGATGGGGTACTTTTACTTGCCTGATGTTTAATCCTTTGAAAGCTGAATTTTCAAAATGGGGTGGTCCGTCATATTCAATGACAGTGCATAATACATGGAAGCAAACAATAAGATTTGCCTTGAAAAATTTGAAATGGCAAATAGTGCATAGCCTGATCACAAGGCTCCACTAGGACTCCTCTGATTTGTAAATGCCAGTTAACTTTGCTTTCTGCATTCAAAGGGTTCAACCTTTAATTCTTAACTCACCTGAGTATGCTCAGGACTGAACTTTTGTGATCGCCATATCTTCAGTCTGTCCATCCATCAACAATTGCTTTAAATGACATCTCCTCTGAAACCACAAGGCAGAATGTAGCTAAACTTTACAGAATGATCTTTGTATCATACTCTATAAAAATTGTGAAAAGAATCTGGATACACGTAAAACTCTGGTTGCCATGGCAACCAAAAGAAAAATGGTCCAATTTGTATAGCATTTGGTTGGAATAGTCTCCTGGTGACCCTTATCAAAAATGTCATAATCATGTTGATACCTCAGAAACATGGCTGCTAGGTGCTGGGCTAGAATTCTTTATATATTATAACTATATAGAAAATGTTAAAGATCTTCTCCAAAATTGGTGATCCAATTTAAATTGTATTTGGTAGCAATAGTTGCCTGGTAATCCTTTATTAAAATTCCCGAAAGAGTTTCCTCCACACTTTGAACTCTTTGAATACATTATACAAATGGCAAATATGTGATTTGTAACCTGTACAAAAAGTTTGGATGCACATTAGACAGAGTAACTTGGTGTCTCATCAGGATCCAAACTGGGATATTCTGACTGATATTTAAGTGAAATGAAGGTAATTTCAAAATGGCAATAGACAGCATTTTTTTTGCAAAAAAATACTAGCATGTACAGAGTTTCTGTTCTTTAAAATTTGATTGATTTTAAATTCCCATTTAATATATTTTAACACCACTTTTCCATGTGAACAATCGAAAAGATTGATAATTTTTGTCAAAAGACAGTTTCAAATCACTAGCAAACAAGTTGCAATGCTTGAAAAATATTTCATTTTGAAGAAATGAGCAGGATTTACCATGGGAATTTCTAGTTGGACTGATCATCCACTAAATGCAAATGAGTTAAGGTAGCACTCATAACATGACCTCTGTGCTCCTGGAAATTAAACAAAGATGGTGATTATAACAAGCCGCAAATGACACGGTGTGGATTCAAAGTTGATATCGGAGGAGAATCATAAAGAACAAACAAGACAATGATCCCAATAGAGATGTATCCTTATCTTAGCTCAGAAATGTAAGAAATAATGACTGAATAAATATTATTTAGTGGAAATTTTATATTGGCATTATGAAGATGGGAATACCAGGTATTTGATGATGACAGAAATTTTAAAATCAGTTACCGTATTTCTCCTTTCTATAGCGCCCTCTCTAATAGTAGCTCCCTCCCTATAATATACACTTCGAAAAGCCATCAGGGGGATCAACTTACCCCACCCACCTCACCTCGAAGTCAAAAAGTTGGTGAAGAAAAAGAAATCTCAATGCATCATCACTAGTAGTAATTAGGGAAAGCAAATTACAATGAAACTATTTTATACTGTTGTTGCATACCGGTAGGTTATTTTGTTTCTCTTCGACTTGTTATGTTTGCAAAAAGCGTTGGTATCTGATTATTTGGTGCTGTAAACCATGTATACATGTCACTTCTGCAAGCAATTCATTTAACACCGACTCAACTACATATCGCTCTTTAATTCTAATTTTAAAACTGTCACTATTTCCCATACCTAATGGAAAGGTGATTCTGTTTTCTCCACTTGCCTAACGGATTAAACCAATGTTTGTTCGTTCTCAATTTCCGTCTTCGTCCAGTTTCCCCCATTTCTGTGTAGTGCATATTCTACAGTAGTATTTTACAAGTATTACGGTAAAGCGGAAGGGTCTTCGAACATTTCCGTTTAGACCGTACCTACACACCCGTAACTTCCGGTGATAATTTTACTGCAGAGCAGTCTAGCGGAAGTTGAACATTGAAAGGTAAATACGATTCTTACTTTCACTTTAAAAGTCATAAATCTACCGAAGATTAAGTTTGAAATAAATGATTTCGGTCAACAAATGAACCAAGTAGGATGTCTGCGGGTTATTTCAAGTCTTATATCGGCGCAAATATGATTAAATTTCAGAGTATGCAATGTATCATTCTTTAGCCTATACAGTCTCTACCGTGACAGACATAGTAAAAACTCCGAATTTTTGGTATGAAATAAGAGCTCCCTGTCTGCGTTTTGCATCGCGCCCGGGAGCGTCTATAAGAGGATATACGGTATGTATTATTTCTCAAGATAACAGAACAGACCATGATTAACCAGCGTCTGATCTCTTAGATCTGGGTCTTATCTATTTGTAGATTTGTAAATACGTGTCTATCATGTAAAGGGTTAATAGTTACTTTTATGACTGTCATGCCAGAGAAATAGTATCACACTAACCATCATAGATAAAAACCAGAAGTTTTTAATTGAATACACTCACTGGCATTTATAACTATCTCACTGCTGTGTATAGTTGTCTTCAAACTTTGTGGTCTGCTCTAAGTACCATTTTTGAATTTATTTCCTTTTTAATTTTTCTTAAAAAAAAAAATCCTAATGTCAATATCCGACAGTTTTGGACGTTGATGAGCTGCAGTGCATACATGTGATAACTACCGGATTGTGCGGGAGACTACCGGATTTGAGCCCAACTCCCGCAAGTCCCGGCCGGGAGACGAAATCTCCCGATTTCTGAATAAAAATGATTTTTATTTTTTCCCACCCCATTTTTGACATAAGCGCTTGCCAGACGCCTCAAAGAACCAGTGTTGTTGACTTATTTACTGCCCTGTTTATCATGGCAGGCACAGCGCCGTGTCCCTTTTGTAGTACGTCGCCATGTTACCCCTTATCAAAGACCACCGCAGCATGCTCTAAATACCATGCAGAGTAATTGTGACCCCCAGTGAAAGGGATTAAATGGTCAGCATAGTGTGTTATTTACCTTGACATGTGTGTATTCCGTAACAGAAACAATCGTGTATGAATATGTCTCTGGTGTATTACACAGTCGTCATTACATGTATGCTTTTTTCTTCACGGTCAGATTCTACTAAATTTCTGTTGAAGAAAATCTTATTTTCTCAAATTCTGAGACTAAACATCTAAATAGTTACTTTATTAAATTAATTTAGGTTATAAGTTTATTTATAAATGTCCACATAGCATAGCTGTAATCAAAATGTGCTTTTATCAGAAAAAATGGAACTCGAAATTGGTTGCCTCAAACCACGGATTTTTCGAACGGTGAAATGTGTCATTTCATTGAGGCAAACACAAACATTGTTTTCCACAGACATTTGGTAATATATTCAAATAAAATTGTGTATGTATTGAGTATAGCATATAAGGATGTCAAATACACAAAATGAGAAGATGGGAAGCATTTTTCTAACAGAAAATGAAACTACAAAATGCAAAGACAGTGTACTAGTGTTTGGATAGTACCATATTTCGGACAGAAAGTGTCAAATGTATTATGTTTATTTCAGAATATAAATTTCTGGATATATTGCATTACAAAAATAAATGAAAATAATAAAAACAATAATGTCAATAAATTATAATAATATATAAGAATGAGAATAATATAAATAATGATAGTAAAAATAATAATAATAAACACAAGTCTATCCATTGGCCAGTAAAAAGAATAATTATTTAATAAAAAACACAAGTCTATCCATTGGCCAGAATGGAATGGAATAGAAAGAAATAATAATTAGAAGAGAGTATATGGTAATATATACTAGCATACAAAAGGTAGAATAGAAAGGAATAGTAATTAGAATAGATTATTATTTATATGGGCACAGAATAGATAATAGAATAGAATGAAACACAAAGGAACTAGAATAGATAAGAGGATGGGATGGAATGGATTAGAATGGAATGGGAAATATAGTAGATATGGATGGATGTAGAACAGAGAATAGTACAGACTATAATAAGGAATAGGATATACAAATGTAAATAGAATTAATACAAACTAAATTACACAGTTGTAATGTGCTAGATAGGCAAAAAAGTTCCAATGCCCTAGTAAATAAGATGGTTTGTCGCGCATAAAAGTGCCTTTATCATACCTCCCTTTCAAAAAGGGGTAAAGGGGTGAGAGAGTGTTCTTTTCATGTTTGCCCATTCAGAGACATATAAATATAGGTCTCTGACCTATTATACCAACAAATAACTCCATACATGTGATAACTACCGACGGTAGGTGAATTCTACCGTTTTCAGAGGTGGTTTACCGTTCTACCGGAACGGTATTTAAATCTACCGTTTTTGAAATTTTACGTTTTCCTCCCTGGTGGCTTTTATCTGTTAGTTCTGTACACACACTGACCACCTTTAACTTGCTATCATGCTGTGATCCACGCTTGGTCTGTTTTGGTAGGGACCAATCAAGGGAATCCCCTGTGGAGACATTGGAGAACATCCGAATTACATAATCACGAGGTGGTTCCGGTTTTCACTCTACTAATTTACCAAATAAATTGTTCGGGAACCAGTCGTGTCAAAATGCAAACGTCTACCACAAATATCACATGCAGCAGGTTTATTACTCAAGCGAGGCGTCATGGGAGTGTCATGGCCCTATAATAGGAATTATATTTTCATAATTAAGTTATTAAGAGATAGAAATGCTTCTCTGCTTCCTTGTCAAAGACAGCTGTGCTTGGCCTCGTTGTTGCAATGGGCCGAAACACTTCGAAAATAAGACTGTTGGACTGATAATCATGCATTTGATTTGTACACAAAATTACTTTTTCATTAATATAATTAGTGGTAAGGACACTAAGAAGTAATTGAAAACACCCTGAAATATTATCTACCATTACAAACTCTTCAAAAGATAATAACTATATAAAGTTGAAATGTCATCAGTTTTCGCGACGATTGTAGATACGGGCTAAAACACGGACTCTGAACCCTGTTTGGATTTCAACATTTCTGTAACTGCACAGTGTTTGCAGTAAATAATTGAACTGAGTAAAGGTTTAACTGACTTGAACTGAGTAAAAGTTTTCATTGGGAGTATAGCTACATTATAAGGGCTATAAAATGAGCCAACCGCCCCCTAAAAATGTTGTTATAAAATGAAATAAAATGGAATTTCTTTTTCACTATATGATAAAACAGCAATAAATATTGATTTTCATGACAATATTTAATAAGGAACCCAGTGTTTTGGGCTTGAGACCTATTGATTTCAAAGAGTCCTTTTGACCCATGAAATAAATCTAGAATTATTACTGCATGCCAATTATTAGTATTTGTTTTTAACCCTTTCCCTGTTCCATTTTCATTCCAAATTCCAGTCCCTACTGAATATTCATAAACACAGTAGTTATAAAGAAATATGGAGATTGGAACTTTATTGCTATTTATTTCTACATTTTAGAAAGTACAGAAACATTTTTAAAATTCCAAA
This sequence comes from Azorinus chamasolen, assembly GCA_963576725.1. Taxonomy (NCBI): domain Eukaryota; kingdom Metazoa; phylum Mollusca; class Bivalvia; order Cardiida; family Solecurtidae; genus Azorinus; species Azorinus chamasolen. The sequence goes on along the minus strand of OY755235.1, from coordinate 24,627,007 downwards.
AGCAAACAGAGCAGACCCTGATCAGATGGCTCCTATAGGAGCTGGCTGATCTGGGTATACTCTGTTTGCAAATGCATGAAAACTTCATTGTTTATATGATGGAAAGGGTTAATGGGGATTTTAACACCACATTGGATTTTTTGGCCAAACCAGAAAGTGTAGAATCATTCCTATATCATAAGCAAACAGAGCAGACCCTGACCAGACAGCTCCTGTAGGAGCCATCTGATCTGGGTCTATTCTCTTTGCTTTATGCGTGAAAAAGGTGTTTATATGAGGGAAAGGGTTAAGTGTGTAAATGTTATGTGTGTAATGTAAGATTTATAATGGTATGGTATGCATTTATGGTAAAGTATGACTGATATTGTTAAAAAGTATAACAAACATTAGTATCTTTTTCCTCCTTTTGTCGTGTCAGTAAAATCTACCTGACAAAAGTCAAATCTACCTGACAAATTTCCTAAATCTACCTGACATGCCTCAGCAGGTTATCACATGTATGTAACTCCAACATTTTCCATCCGCATAAATCTCCCTCTTTGACACCCAATCTCCCTCATTTGAAAAGCTAATCTCCCTCTTTGCCTCGAAAAAATTATCGCATGTATGGCAGTGTTGCTTAGGATCTCATTAAATTATGGATCCAAACTGATGGAAAAGACTATCACAGGATTGCCGATTACAGTGAAAGCATTTAATGATCGGATTTAAGTCTCAGACTTTTAAGGAAATTATAGCTTCCTGCACAAATTGATGGTTTTATATAGATCAGAGACACTGATAAGGTTTAACTCTTTCAACCCTGAGGAAACACATGCGCTGTCATTTGCAAACAGTGTAGAATCAGATCAGAGGGCTCATAGAGGAACCCTCTGATCAGGGTCTGCACTGTTTGTCATACCATTAACTTGTCGTACTGACTGTGGAAGCTGTAGTTAAACACTGTTGGGCTATTCCAATCTGATAAATGATAAAATCCATTCTGATAATACAGGGTTGAAAGGGTTAAATCAAATGAAAGGCTGAGAGGTTGTTGGTGATGTAGTATGAAATTATGTTGTAGAAACTCTGTTAGATGCCATTTAACACTTTACTCCATAGATAAACCTTTAAACGCCTTTGCAGACAGCTTCTGTAGATACTGATCTGTTTGCTTATAAAATTATAACAAATCTTGACTACTGTTTCTACCAATACTAAAAACACCTGTGTACATAATTATGCTGTTATAAGAATTCAGCTAATTACATATTCATTATGTCATTATTTTCTTGTATGAATATGCAACAGGGGATTAGGGTTTATAAGATGAGGAATTAAGATACTGGTAAAAGACAAGTGGTTACCCAGTTAAGACTGATCATTAGATAGGGCACCAGTGGTTTGGAAAATTTACTTAAAAATATGGTTAATTTATTAATTCTCAAACTTCGCTTGAGCCTGTATTCAAAGGTCGGATAATTATGTCTCCCCCCATATTTATATGGGGGAGACATATTGTTTTCGTGAGAGTTGTCTGTCTGTCCGTCCGTCCGTCTGTACGTCTGTCTGTCTGTCTGTCTGTCTGTCCGCACTCACCAAAGGGTAGTTGTGTGACTTTTTCTAACTAGTCCCACAAGTAAAATCATTAACCTGGCCATCTCTTGTGACATTAACCTGGCCATTTCTTGTGACATTAACCTGGCCAGTTGTGGGACATAGGGTTAGGGTTAGGGTTAGCTTCCAGATCATTCTTTTCCAAAGTTAGAGCCAAAAATAGTTTTTCTTGTGGGACTAGTCACACAAGAAAAGATCAAAGGAAAAAGTCACACAACTACCCATTTGTTAGTATGTCCGTCTGTCCGTCTGTCTGTCACACTTTTTGTCCGGACGATAACTTCAATATGCCTGATGCCAGTTGATTGAAACTTCATATATGGAAAGAGCATAATGAGAGGAAGTGTCATGCACAAGGTCCATAACTATGGCTTCATTAATATTAGAGTTATTGCCCTTTGTAAAAAAAATCACACTTTTTTGTCCGGACGATAACTCCTATATGGCTCATGCCATTGGATTGAAACTTTATATATGGAAAGATCATGACGAGAGGAAGTGTCATGCACAAGGTCCATAACTCTGGCTTCACTAATATTGGAGTTATTGCCCTTTGTAAAAAATATCATAATTTTTTGTCCGGACAATAACTTCAATATGCCTGATGCCAGTTGATTGAAACTTCATATATGGAAAGAGCATAATGAGAGGAAGTGTCATGCACAAGGTCCATAACTCTGGCTTCACTAATGTTGGAGTTATTGCCCTTTGTAAAAAATATCATAATTTTTTGTCCGGACAATAACTTCAATATGCCTGATGCCATTGGATTGAAACTTCATATATGGAAAGATCATAACGAGAGGAAGTGTCATGCAGAAGGTACATAACTCTGGCTTCACTAATATAGGAGTTATTGCCCTTTGTAAAAAAATCACACTTTTTTGTTCGGACGATAACTTCTATATGGCTCATGCCATTGGATTGAAACTTCATATATGGAAAGATCATAACGAGAGGAAGTGTCATGCACAAGGTCCATAACTCTGGCTTCACTAATATTGGAGTTATTGCCCTTTGTAAAAAAATTTGTCCAGATGATTACTCCTATGTGACACATGCCATTGGAGTTAAACTTCATACATGGAACGATCATAATAAGAGAAAGTGTCATGCATAAGATCCTTAACTCGAGCTTCAATAAATTTAGAGTTATTGCCCCTTGTACATTTGTTTAATTCTTTCTTGTCCGGACGATAACTCCTACATGGCTCTTTCCATCGTATTGAAACTTCATAATGGAAAGAGCATGATGAGAGAAAGTGTCATGAACAAGGGCCATAATTCTGGCTTCAATACTTTTGGAGTTATTGCCCTTTGTTACATTTTTTGGCCGATCAATAACTCCTGTTTGACTGATGCTATTGGAATGACATTTTATTTTTGGAAAGAGCATGATGAAAGTAAGTGTCATGCACAAGGGCCATAAATCTGGTATCAGTATTTTTGGAGTTATTAGCTGTTATCATTTTCTTCTTGAAAAATGTAGTGTGGAAAACGCATAATGAGGGGAAGTATCATTTATCAAGACCATAACATTTTTAGTGATTTCCCTTTACATATTGTTTTTATTAGAGGGGAGACATCCGTTTTTTGGACAAAAACCTCTAGTTATTAATTAAATATAGGTAATATCAGACCTTTGGATCAGCAATATTTCAAATTAGTGAATTTGAATTAACTAGCACTGGATATATAATTTTATCACTGAATGAATGAATGTAACCAATTAAAACAGTCCGTGTTGCACATTTATCCCAATCAGAGGTGGAAAGTCATGTGATACCCATTGATCGGCACTGCCGTGTGTGTACTCAAAATCAGTAAGTTGTGCTAGGAATTCCCATTTAGAATTTAGCATCTCGGTGACTGATTGCTTACTTGATTATAACAAAAAATGTCTGACATGCTGAAAACTAATCAGTTCAGACTTGTTTTAACCCTTTCTCACATATAAAAGTGTTTTCACGCATTTGCAAACAGAGTAGACCAAGATCAGACAGCTCCTATAGGAGCCATCTCATCAAGGTCTGCTATGGAGGACGATCAACGCCAAAATTGCATCATGCTTTGTGGCATTTCAATTTGCTTCATGTTAAATGCATTATGCTAAATGATTATTGCATGTCACGATGTGCTTTCTTCTTTCTTTGAAGTTTCTTCCTCGATCCGACATTTGACCTTCTGTAAACTTGTTTATTGATTATAATAACGTCAAATAATGTGTTACGTTGTTTAAACTTCTTTGGAGCATATTCTTTGTGCTATTTGCTTAGCGCTTGGTGCTTGGTGCTTGATGCTTGATGCGTGGTTCGTTGTTCCATCTTCGCCCCGGTCTTTGTCGTACTCTAGTCAGCTCGGACTAAAATGCTGAAGTGATTTGCCGAATACATAGGTAAAGAAGGAAAACGCTATGAAGACATAGAAATAGAAGGATTTCAAAAAACACACAAAAAATAGAAGGGTTACTGATCCATTACATTAGAGAGAGAGTGTGTGGGGGGGGGAGGGTATTTACTGCTGGGAGAAGAATAATAATAACAAGAGGGTCTGAAAGGCCCTGACATCGCTCACCAGACAATCAGAGGATAAGATTTTCAAAGTTTTCACTGTGTTTCTATAGAAAACTAGCCGGTCCTGGGGTGAACCAATTTTGACACAAGGGGCATAATTTATGTAACTTTTGTAGAGGACCTCAAGTGAAGAAAATTAAAGAAAATGTAAATCAAATTTAAACATATAACAATGTAAATCTAAATAAGGGCATGCACAAAAGTATGTATACCCTCTCCCTGGGCAAATTGGTTGAATTTCAGAAAGAATATATGAATCTATATCGTTAATAACTCAAAGTCTCATCAGGTTCAATTAGTTTACTCTCTATTTGCATTTTTAAAAATTTGAAGCAGAGATCATTTTAGATTAACTAGTATTGAGCAAAAATATTTTCTCGTATTTATAATAATTACAGCGTGAGTAAATGACGTCACAAATATATGATTTTAATAGCGCGTGCATTCATCCACCTGAATCGGGGTCAGATGTCATTTATGCATTTCATTTTTTTATGTGCAATACTTTATATATTATAGCTTTATATTAACTATTTGGATGCTAGTGGCAAATCAAATCTATGATAACAGATTGGATCCAGATTAGACGCCATTTTACTCGGAGTTTTATCAGGATCCAAATGCGTGTAAAGAATAAATCTACAAATTGAAGCAGACAACAATTATTAATTATCCAGATGCAACATTACTGAACTTCTGAACATTTATTTCTTGTGTATATAGATCTGTGTTTTACTGTTTTGTATTTTGTATGAAATGCTTGTTGTGAGGGCCTCAATGTAGATTAGTCATTATGACTAATTTAGCTACCCTCGTTAAATAAAGTATTCAATGTTCAAAATTTCAGATATTTTCATTACACCTTCATGAGTTATTATTATTCATATCTTAATTTATTTTCAACCCTTCCCCTGTTCTATGTTTATTCAAAATTTAAATACCTGAATATTCTGGACAAACTAGTTATATTGAAATATGGAAGGTGGGACAGTGTAGCCATTTTAGAAAGTAAAGAAACATCTTTCAAATTCTATTGACGAACGGAGCGGATCCTGATCAGACAGCTGCTATAGGAGCCATCTGATCTGGGTCTGCTGTGTTTGCAAATGTGTGAAAAGATGTTAACATGAGAGAAAGGGTTAGTAAACATATTATAAGTATATTGTACACAAAATGAAAATAATGTAATGTAATGTCCCTATTTCTCAAACCCAATATAATTCTAATAAAAATATGCTATTTTATGATATATTAGACATGTTTATATTTATACATGTAATCTTAGCCCTTTCCCTGTTCTAAATTTAGTCCCGATTCCAATACCTATACAGAATATTTATGGACCAAAAATTATAATGAAAATATGGAAGGTGGAACATTGAAGTCATTCAGAAATTCTAAATAAACAGATGAATGAAATTCCAAGCAATCAGAGCAGATCCTGATCAGACGGTCCGTACATGATCCACGCGTGGTCTATCACACATCGTCGATCAGGGTACTACACAGTTGACCCTTTACTCAATGAATATTCATGTGAAAAATAATGACAATGAAATAGCATATGGACACGTGAATTTTATCAGGGCAAACTATGCAGAATGATATCTTTGACAGACCATCAGCAAACAAGACAGACCCTGATCAGACGGACATAAAAAAATAAAAAAATAAAATTGCACCAAAGGCAACATCTTTTTTAAATAATTAATCCCCCCCATACACACACGTCCGAATAATGTTCTTTTTTTTCGCTCAAAACAACATTTAAAAACCAAACCAAACATTTAATTCGATCTACGTTGAATCCATCCTCAGTACTTTCAGTAGTTTGATTATCTGGTTTTACATGCAGCGCCACCTATATGGCTAGTTCGGCTGAAGTGCATTATGCCTTCGGCGTTCGGCGTTCGGCTTTATGCTTGTTGCTATGGGCTTGTGGGTCATGTGTCATTGAAGAAACTTCAATGAAAGAAGGACTCCCATCTTGACATGCAATAATCGTTTAGCAAACTGTTCAACACCACAATGCAGGATGCATTTATCATGAAGCAAACTGAAATGCCACAATGCATGATGAAATTACAATGAAGCAAACTGAAATGCCACAAAGCATGATGCAATTTTGGCATTGATCGTCCTCCATAGTCTGCTCTGTTTGCTAATGGAATTGGAAAAATTTGTTTCTTTACTTTCTAAAACAGCTACAATGTTCCACCTTCCATATTTCATTATCACTATTTTGTCCATGAATATTCAACAGGTATCGAAATTTGGAATAAACATAGAACAGGGAAAGGGTTAAAGACTTACCGTACATGTATATTTGTATATAGAATGAGAAGAGGGGAATATTGGGACTTTACTCATTTCCCTCTTTTGGGCACCTTTGCAAACAGTGAAGACCCAGATCAGACATCTCCTGTAGAAGCTGTTAGAACTGGATCTGTTCTGTTTGACTATGCAATAATGTTTAACCCTTTCCCTGTTCCATGCTTATTACAAATTTCAATACCTACTGAATATTCATTGACAAAGTAGCTATAAAGAAGTATGGAAGGTGTAACATTGTTGACAATTTAGAAAGCAAAGAAACACATATATCAAATTCTGTTAGCAAACAGAGCAGACCCTGATCAGAAGGCTCCTTTAGGAGCCGTCTGATCTGGGTCTACTCTGTTTGGAAATGCGTGAAAACATGTTTATATGAGGGAAAGGGTTAAAGCCCCTATAGCGTTTAGGAGTTCTCTGCAGAATTTTCATTCTGTATATATGAGTAACCCTTTCACCATCAATGTCTCAAAAATGGACCACAACAAATATCGCAGTCCCAGATCAGACGCCGCCTTTTCAGGGTGGCGTCTGGTCAGGGACATCACTTTTTTGTCTCAAGCTCTACTTCTATATCTGTGCTTTATTCCTTTGAAATTTGCATTTATTTTATCTCATTTCTTTATTTTAATGTTCGATTTAACAAAATTGGTTTGTCAGTGTCTGTTTGTAAAACAGTTTGTTCAAGCTCTGTAATGGAAACAACATCAGTCTGTGAAATATTTTGGATCTTGATCTTTGTCATTCAAAATCTAGAATGTTTAAGCCTTTCATACTTAGTGGATTCTGTCGTTAAACACTTATTGGCTTTCCACTCTGAAAATTCAGCACTGAAAGGGAGAGAAAACGAAACATGAAAAATTAATGATCAAAAGGACTACAATGTACTATGAAGCATTGCTTATCTGAACACTAAAATAACAATAAAATGTCATTACTGGTTTTCAACCCTTTACTCCATAAATACACCTTTTTACGCCTTTGCAAACAGAGTAGACCTGTATCAGACAGCTCCTATAGGAGACGTCTGATCAGGGTCTGCTGTTTGCTTATGAAATAATAAAAACATGATTCTACAGTTTCTGCAATGGCCAAATATTTCTGTGTCATGAAGTGCTCATTATAACAAATTAATTTAGTTAATATTCATGACGTCATTATTTTTTACATGAATATATTCATGGAGGAAAGGGTTAAGACAGAATGGCAGCTTAATGCAGGGTGAAAATATTGAAGAATATGTCTCTTGGAGCTTTCTTCATGATTTTTACCCTGCCTTAAGCAACCACCTGCCTTAAACATTCTCAATTCAGCTTTAACCCTTTTCCTCATATAAACAATTTCACACAGTCATTTGCAAACATATGGGAGCCATTTTGATCAGGGTCTACTCTGTCTGCTTTTGACCTGATAAAAAGATACATTGTAGATTTGACTCTACAGTTTTTGCTAAAACAAAACATTCCCTATGTAAAAATCAGTTAATAAATATTCATGATGTCATTATTTCTTACATGAATATTGAACAGGTAAAGGGTTAACTAAAGTTATTTTATTGTATTATACATTTGATACTGGCACTGAGTACAGTATTGTTTTTTGTAAGGTGAGGTTCTTGATATATTGTTCTACCTGTGGCTATAATGCTTGAATAAGTAATTAAATGATAAGTTTCTTTGTGTTGTGTTTTCATGGAAATCACTGGGGAGAGGAACTCCAGTGATCTGTGTTCTAACCTAATTACCCTAAGTATCTGGAACAACAAACTATTTGCTTCTTCATCAGTCTTATTTAAAATCCAATTGACTTTAATTCAGGTTTACAAACCCTGGTGGAGAAGGGAGATTGGGTGTTTCGATACTTAGGGTAATTTAAGCTTGCAACTGATACATTCAGCTTTACATGATTCTGTCAATCAGGCCACACCAGCGGACGTGGTCAGGTGGATAATGTGCTAGACTAAAATATCAGGGGTCCTGGGTTCGATCCCCCGCCGGACCAAGTCCTTAGGACGAGACTATTAACTGAGGTCCGATGTATCAATGCTATTCACGGGCATCTTAAAGATCCAGAGAAACTCTGTCGATAATAAGAGTAAAGCATAGCTCCCGGGTTTCTCTGTATCCTCTCCCCTCTCTCTTGGGCATCCAAGTAGCCCATAGTGAGCAGAAACAGGCGTTAAGCAACACAAACAAATAATCAAGCCATCCATTGCCCTCTGATCAGGATCTGCACCTTTTGTCATTCAACATCCTCTTTCATGTTGAGTAGACTCCATAGTATCCCTGTTGAATATTCATCATGACATCATGAAATTAGAATGTTTATTAGCTGATTTTTAACCGGGTTTTCCACGAAAAATCCGGTTATTGAAATGGTGATGTACGGCGGTCGGGCGAGCGGCTGCCAATCATGTAAGCTCCTTTGAACTTAGAAATCACTAGGTCTTTTGACCTGATCCTTGTAAGCGCAGCTCCTCTCAAGCTGTTCAACAGAATTTCATAACACCCTGTATGTAGCATAGACACAATATGTAGATGTGCATATTGTCAGGGGATCTTTCCTTCTGCAATTTTTCTGGGAGTTATGCCCCTTTGAACTTAGAAATCATTAGTTAATAGTGAAGGAAAACCCGGTTTGATGTCGTGTCGACATTTCTTGTTTATAATTGGAATATGTCTGCATTTTATGAAACTAGTGTTTTGCAAGCAAACACCAATGAGCAGACCATGATCAGGGGCAGTTCCTGCAGGAGCTGTCTGATTAGGGTCTTTTCTGTTTGTAAAGGCTTGAAAAAACTTTTGCAAGAAGGAATAGGTTAATTTAGTTTCTGTATGAAACTAGCTGCTTTTTGCAAAATGTAACACATACGGTATTTGTCATTTCTGCAATACATATATACGGTATATGATATTTTCTAGACTTTGTATTTGCTCAAGGAAAATAGAGATTGTCGATTGCCATTGCTGCAAATAACTTTCAGTGGTAACTTTAGTTGTTTTCCCATTCTCTGCTTGATTTCAGTGTTTGATAAACTTCTTTAATCAGTCAACAACCCAGAAAATGTAAATTTTAGAGATTTGATTATACACCATGTAAATCAGTATCTTATAAGGGTTTGAAGTTGTTAAGAGGCAAAGTTATTGCCAGATTTAACTTGATAATATTGCTTTAAGCAGTGTATTCTTTATTCTTCTGTTGAGCCAAAAGAAATGTAAAAGGGAATCATCATAGCCTTGGTCTAGTGAATAATAGTATGTTAACATTAGGGTTGCTTGGTATTATCGGTATATACCGATATATTGTGATATGCATCAAAACAATACCCTGTATCAGTATGTCTGAACAATGCCAATATGCTTGGGAGAGTTCTTTTGGAGTTTGTACAATTCCGCCATACATCAAAATTTCAGTGAAAGTGTTTAGGAAATTTACATTTCCAATGCAACATATAGTGTGTAAACTTCTCTAAACACTCAGGTGTAAACTCCTGTAAAAACTCCCCTGCCTCCTCCCCGGCATTTGCTTAAGTCTGATACCATCAGTAATGATAAAGAAATAAGAGCACTGTTTTTTTTCTTTTTTTACAACGTTTGAGGTCATCTCAGTTATAAATATTTTCATCCCTAAGTTGCAGAATAAGGTATAATTATGTAGTAGGGTGAAGTAACAGATTCCCATAGAATGTAATATATGCAGTGATTGGAGATAATTTTGTCATCATTCAATATACATACTTCAAACTTGTCATGCATATGCAACTTATGGAGGCAGACATTTTTAGGGTTCAATTATTAAGGTCAAGGTCAGAGGTCATATCATGGGCATAGTGTTTCACAAACACATCCATTGTGATGAATAGAGAGAGCTTTTGCACCATAGGTATCATGGAGCAAATGCTCTGTTTCTCATAATGATTTGAAAACGACTCAGTTCTAAAATTTTCCTTTTTGTTGGATCTAGAAATAGCCTTTGAGGTAATTGGTTAACTTCCATCTTAATTTCATCACTGTAAGGTTTAGTTGAATAGATTCCATGCATGTTTGTCATCAAAAGGACCCCAATCTGATTAAAAGCAAAATCCAACCATGCATATTGACAGAGGTATCCCTTTGAAAAGTTCCAGAGCTGAGACTTTTTTCCAGCCAAGGAATGTATTTATGCCCCTGTTATCCCATTCCCTGATAGGCTATTATTTAAAATCCTACCTCTTTGAATAAATCTACCGAAAAGGAGCATTAACTAGAGAAAAGGAAAATTTCAGGACTGTGTAGTTTTGAAACCATTGTGATAAATAGAGCATTAATTTTGCTCCTATGGAGCAATATTGCTCTATTTAGCAAAATGGTTTCACAAAGAGACTTTAATTTTACAGTCGTCAACATGAGGGAATGGGTTAAATGCATCCAGATATATACCCCTGTTTATTGGTCTTCACTGTTTGCAAAAATGTTTTGTACCCCCTGTTTATTCAGTTTGCAAACAAACAGACATCAAGCGTGTTTTGTAAATTGATGTAGATTCCTGTTTCCTGGAACAACTAAGTGATAATCTATGGCAGGAGGCAGTAATAGAAAGTTAGAACCTGGTCAATATCTCCCATGTGTGAAAGAATTTTGAGTAATGAACGAGGACAGGATGATGGGCAGTGAGAACAATAAAATACCAATATACATAAAGCACAAGATGTTCTCAGATTATCAAATTATTTTAACCACGATATGTGGGGAAATAGTTAAAGTGTTCATGCAAACCGTTTTTATCCAGATGAGAAACCAGGAAAATCTTGCTTCATTAGGATCCAAACTGTTTACCGCTATTGATAATTGTTTTCAATAGTAATTTGTTAATCCTTTACTCCATAGATACGACTTTTTACGCATTTGCAAACAGAGTAGACCCAGATCAGACAGGTCCTACAGGGGCTGTCTGATCAGGGTCTATTCTGTTTGATTATGATGTAATATAGATATGATTATACAGTTTCTGTCATATCCAAAAAATCATATCTAGATATTATAATAACAAAGAACCATGTTAGAGATAATGTCATCATGCATTATGAATTCATTTTTGTAGCCTGCATGGACCTTTTTAGCTCACCAGAGTACTTTTGTGCTCAGGGTGAGCTTTTGTGATCGCCTGATGTCCGTCGTCCCTCGGCGTCTGTCTTCCGTCGTCCCGCGTCAACAATTTGAACCTTCAAAAATCTTCTCCTCTGAATCTACAGGGTTCTTTAAGCTTTCATCTTTGGTACATAGCATCATCTGTAGGTCCTCTACAAAAGTTATATAAATTATGCCCCTGAGGTCAGAGTTGGCCCCGCCTTGTGAGCAATTTTAGGGCCATTCTGGCCCTCTTGTTTTATGACACATGAACAAATGTTTGTCCATGGCAGAAACTGTATTATTCCTCAAGCAAACACAGTAGACCCTGGTAAGAGCCATCTGATCTGGGTTTACTTTGCTTGCAAAGGCATGAGAAGATGTCACTGTCATTTAACTCTTTACTCCATAAATACACCCTTCTACGTCTCTGCAGAGTCACTAAGACCCAGATCATATGGTTCCTATAGAAACCGTCTGATCAGGGTCTGTTCTGTTTGCTTTTGACATGATATAGATCTGATTCTACTGTTTTTGTCAAAGCAAAACATTCCCTTGAATTTTTTACATTGTAAAAATTTTGCTAATAAATATTCATGATGGCATTTTTTCTTACTTGATGATGAATATTGAACAGGGAAAGGGTTTAACCCATTCCCTCATATTGACGACTTTTGACGCCTCTGTAAAAGTCACTTTGTGAAACCATTGTGATAAATAGAGCATTTGCTCCTATAGGAGCAAATGCTCTATTTATCACAATGGTTTCAAATTACAAAATTCAAAAAAAAATCCTTTTCTCTAGTTAATGCTCCTTTTCAGTAGATTTATTGAAAGAGGTTGTGTCTAAAAATAGCCTATGAGATAATGGGTTAAAGTGTTGTCAAACACTGGAGGCCCAAACAGATATGGCTCAGGTGCAGCAGCTAATCTGTCACTTTACACTTGGCTTCCTACATCAGAAAGTACTTTGTCTCTTTACTCTGTCAGACCTTGTTGCAGAGTGCTGACCAACCTTATGCCACTTCTTGGACTCAAAGCTTGAATTGGTTTCAACCTTGAAAACATTTCTGCCATTTTGGAATTGTAGTCTTTTCCTAATCTTAATGTTACCGTCTTAAGAAAACAAAACATCAGATAGCCTGCATGGATCTTTTTTATGGTAACTCCCACAAAACCTGGCAACTCTACTAAACAACTTGTTTGCAAGTTTATGTTAAAACCATTTGCACCAGTTTGCCAGTGTTCTGTCATGTGTAAATTGTAACAAGACAGAAGAAGAATGGCCCTAATATAGACATATAGTATGTCAGTAATCCCATATAGACGACATCCCTGTCGTTGACATTTAGCAAGATGTGCAGACAAATGTTTCTAAATAAGTCCAGTCCTCTCTCCACACTTGTTAAACGCTAGCACAAAACAGTTTCTGTTTTCTGAACTCAGGTTATCATGCAGTACCTTGTAGTAATTGTCTGGTGAGATGATTTTACCATATCTTTTACAAAACATAACCAGAATGTCAAACATTTTGAATGCTGATGAGATGCCATGTTTCGGTGCATCTGATCTGGATCCATACTGTTTGCAAATTGTTAGAAGAATACAAAATGTTACAGGACCATATCTCTTGCTTTCCCACATATAGTCTGAACTTTGATATTTGGGTTTTTTAGTTATTGAAATGAGGAGACTATTATTGGTAACAATGACAATTTACCGTTGTCTCCAGTAACTGAAAATAAATCACAATATAGTGTAAGTTGCTCTAGGATAGTAAAGGTTTATTTGGCTTTTTATTCTTCTATCCTAATTATGTCTCCCCCCATATTTATATGGGGGAGACATATTGTTTTCGTGAGAGTTGTCTGTCTGTCCGTCTGTCTGTCACACTTTTTGTCCGGACGATAACTTCAATATGCCTGATGCCAGTTGATTGAAACTTCATATATGGAAAGAGCATAATGAGAGGAAGTGTCATGCACAAGGTCCATAACTCTGGCTTCACTAATATTGGAGTTATTGCCCTTTGTAAAAAAAAATCACACTTTTTTGTCCAGACGATAACTCCTATATGGCTCATGCCATTGGATTGAAACTTCATATATGGAAAGATCATGACGAGAGGAAGTGTCATGCACAAGGTCCATAACTCTGGCTTCACTAATATTGGAGTTATTGCCCTTTGTAAAAAATATCATAATTTTTTGTCCGGACAATAACTTCAATATGCCTGATGCCAGTTGATTGAAACTTCATATATGGAAAGAGCATAATGAGAGGAAGTGTCATGCACAAGGTACATAACTCTGGCTTCACTAATATTGGAGTTATTGCCCTTTGTAAAAAATATCATAATTTTTTGTCCGGACAATAACTTCAATATGCCTGATGCCATTGGATTGAAACTTCATATATGGAAAGATCATAACGAGAGGAAGTGTCATGCAGAAGGTACATAACTCTGGCTTCACTAATATAGGAGTTATTGCCCTTTGTAAAAAAATCACACTTTTTTGTCCGGACAATAACTTCTATATGGCTCATGCCATTGGATTGAAACTTCATATATGGAAAGATCATAACGAGAGGAAGTGTCATGCACAAGGTCCATAACTCTGGCTTCACTAATATTGGAGTTATTGCCCTTTGTAAAAAAAAATCACACTTTTTTGTCCGGACGATAACTTCTATATGGCTCATGCCATTGGATTGAAACTTCATATATGGAAAGATCATAACGAGAGGAAGTGTCATGCACAAGGTCCATAACTCTGGCTTCACTAATATTGGAGTTATTGCCCTTTGTAAAAAAATTTGTCCAGATGATTACTCCTATGTGACACATGCCATTGGAGTTAAACTTCATACATGGAACGATCATAATAAGAGAAAGTGTCATGCATAAGATCCTTAACTCGAGCTTCAATAAATTTAGAGTTATTGCCCCTTGTACATTTGTTTAATTCTTTCTTGTCCGGACGATAACTCCTACATGGCTCTTTCCATCGTATTGAAACTTCATAATGGAAAGAGCATGATGAGAGAAAGTGTCATGAACAAGGGCCATAATTCTGGCTTCAATACTTTTGGAGTTATTGCCCTTTGTTACATTTTTTGGCCGATCAATAACTCCTGTTTGACTGATGCTATTGGAATGACATTTTATTTTTGGAAAGAGCATGATGAAAGTAAGTGTCATGCACAAGGGCCATAAATCTGGTATCAGTATTTTTGGAGTTATTAGCTGTTATCATTTTCTTCTTGAAAAATGTAGTGTGGAAAACGCATAATGAGGGGAAGTATCATTTATCAAGACCATAACATTTTTAGTGATTTCCCTTTACATATTGTTTTTATTAGAGGGGAGACATCCGTTTTTTTGACAAAAAACCTCTAGTTGCCTTAACCCTTTCCCTCATATAAATGTGATTTAACGTGTTTGCAAACAGAGTAGACCCAGATCAGACGGCTCCTATAGGAGCCGTCTGATCAGGGTCTGCTCTGTTTGCTAATGGAATTAAATAGATCTGTTTCTATACTTCTTAAAATGGCTACAATGTTCAACCTTCCATATTTTATTATAACTTTTTTATCCATGAATATTCAGTATGTAATGAAATTTGTAATAAACATAGAACAGGGAAAGAGTTAAGTTTTCGGACACTCAGTCTCCCCACTCCACCAGTCTGTAAAGCTGAATGATTCAATTTGACACTAGTTTATTAACTTTAAATTAGACTAATATATTGACAAGCAGTATAGACGAGTCAAATGCTGTTTTATCTGGTTCTGCACTATTGGCCATATATTGTTTGTCCAAAATTAATACTCAGGGTATTCAGGGTAAACCATGGTATATGCAGGACTTACAATGTCAATTGAACTGTGGTTTTTTAGCTCGCGTATTCGAACGCATATTCGAAGAACAAGAGGGGGGGGGGGGGGGGGGGGGGGGGGGGGGCTTATTTAATCACACTGGCGTTGGCTTTTGGTTAAAGTTTTGGGGTACGTGTTGAAATGCACTAATACTACATGAAATATTTGCCCTAGGAAGCTGATACTTGAAACTGGAACTTCCTGGTGTGTTGGACATTGATGTAGTGTAGTTAAGATTCAAAATAAAATTGAATTTTAGTCAAAATTTCATCTGTTTTGGACTTAGCTTTTTTGGCTGAAATCTCAAGGTTAAAGTTTTGGGGTAAGTGTTGAAATGCACTAACACTACATGAAATATTTGCCCTAGGAAGCTGATACTTGAAATTGGAGGTTCCCGGTGTGTTGAACATTGATGTAGTGTAGTTAAGATTTAAAATAAAACTGAATTTTAGTCAAAATTTCACCTGTTTTGGACTTAGCTTTTTGGGCTGAAGTAACTTTGGGGTGAGTGTTAAGAAGTGAAGTACGTAGCTGGTATCTGGAATAGAGTTTGCCAGTAGTTTTAACATTGATGGAGTTTGGTTAAAATAGAAAAATATTTTGGACTTCATCTTTGTAAACAAGGTCTACACTAGGCGAGCTTTGCTGTCCTGCAACAGTCTAGTCTTGTTTAGTTCTTGTCTTGGCTAGTTCTTTTAAACTACTAATGGCATTCCAATAAAACTCTTTGAAACTTCATAATCAATGGGAAGATGTGCAAATTGATGCAATACGTTCCAGTTAGATGCTTCGTAACAGTATTGGCCCCTAGATTATTCAAAATGTCACATACCCTTACTAGCACTTCTGTTGGGATATTAACCTTTCAAATCTTAATCTTCAGAGTGGAATTATCCATCATTATGTCTCCCCCCATATTTATATGGGGGAGACATATTGTTTTCGTGAGAGTTGTCTGTCCGTCTGTCCGTCCGTCTGTCTGTCCGTCTGTCTGTCACACTTTTTGTCCGGACGATAACTTCAATATGCCTGATGCCAGTTGATTGAAACTTCATATATGGAAAGAGCATAATGAGAGGAAGTGTCATGCACAAGGTCCATAACTCTGGCTTCACTAATATTGGAGTTATTGCCCTTTGTAAAAAAAAATCACACTTTTTTGTCCGGACGATAACTCCTATATGGCTCATGCCAGTGAATTGAAACTTCATATATGGAAAGATCAGGACGAGAGGAAGTGTCATGCAGAAGGTGCATAACTCTGGCTTCACTAATATAGGAGTTATTGCCCTTTGTAAAAAAATTCACACTTTTTTGTCCGGACGATAACTTCTATATGGCTCATGCCATTGGATTAAAACTTCATATATGGAAAGATCAGGACGAGAGGAAGTGTCATGCACAAGGTCCATAACTCTGGCATCACTAATATTGGAGTTATTGCCCTTTGTAAAAAAATCACAATTTTTTGTCCGGATGATTACTCCTATGTGACACATGCCATCGGAGTGAAACTTCATACATGGAACGATCATGATAAGAGAAAGTGTCATGCATAAGATCTATAACTCGAGCTTCAATAAATTTAGAGTTATTGCCCCTTGTACATTTGTTTAATTCTTTCTTGTGCGGACGATAACTCCTACATGGCTCTTGCCATCGTATTGAAACTTCATGCATGGAAAGAGCATGATGAGAGAAAGTGTCATGAACAAGGGCCATAATTCTGGCTTCAATACTTTTGGAGTTATTGCCCTTTGTTACATTTTTTGGCCGATCAATAACTCCTGTTTGACTGATGCTATTGGAATGACATTTTATTTTTGGAAAGAGCATGTTGAAAGTAAGTGTCATGCACAAGGGCCATAAATCTGGTATCAGTATTTTTGGAGTTATTAGCTGTTATCATTTTCTTCTTGAAAAATGTAGTGTGGAAAACGCATAATGAGGGGAAGTATCATTCATCAAGACCATAACATTTTTAGTGATTTCCCTTTACATATTGTTTTTATAAGAGGGGAGACATCCGTTTTTGTGACAAAAACCTCTAGTTGTTTATTGGTAGAGTCCATATACTGTATACTATGAAAGAATAAAATGTGATAGAGGATTTTGAATGACAAACTGCAGACCCAGGTCTACCCTATTTGGAAGTGACTGAGTACATGTGTTTGTCACATTCAAAGGAGCAATCGTATTTACTAAATACTGATAATCTTTACTCCATTAGTACGCCTTTCTGCACATTTGCAAACAGTAGACCCAGGTTAGGCACCTAGCTCCTGTAAGAGCCATCTGATCATGGTCTCTTGAAGACTGTTTGCCATTGAAGTATTAATATAGATATGACCCTAGAGTTTCTGTCGTGCCAAATATTCCTCTGGTTTATAATGTGTCATTATAAATATTAATCTAGTTTATTTATTCATGATGTTATTATTTCCTACATGAATACTCACAGATTAATGGGTTATTGTCTGCAAAAAAATAATGTCTCCTCTTAATATCACATATAATATTATTAATGTTTTATTTGTTCAATTAAGTTGTGAAGTACAATGTCACCTTTCAGACCATTCAAACCCATAACAATTTCAAACTAACACCCGTTTATATAAGTATACAGCTTGACAATTACATTTCTCAGCCTGAAAAAGCATCTCATTTACTTTCTATATTGTTTGACAGACAGACAGAAAAGGAAGACCCGGTACTTTGACAAAACCACTGTAATCCCAAAGAGTATATGTACAGACACTTGGACTCATTGCAGATTTGTTTGGGTCTCTATTATCAATGCCTCTTGTGATTCCATCTTTCCTCTTTTTGTGATATTTAGTAAGTTGACTGTAATTATTTGATTGTGTGTGATATACAACATAATATAGCATTTTTAGCTCACCAGAGCACAAAGTGCTCAAGGTGAGCTATTGTGATACCCCTGTGTCCGGCGTCCGTCTGTCTGTCCGTCAACAATTTCAAACGACTTCTTCTCTGAAACCAACTGCCCAATTGTAACCAAACTTGGTCAGATACATACTGTGGGTGGGTGCTTCAAAAGTTGTTAAAAGATAGTGGGTGGGGCCATCGGTCTTGTTGCCATGGCAACTGTACACAATATCTAGAAAAATCTTCTTCTCCAGATTGACTTGTCCGATTTGAATATAGTTTTCACCAAAATATTTCTCAGTTGATAGACTTTAAAAGTTGTTAAAAGAATTTTGATCCGGCAAAAAACATGGCCGCCAGAGGGCTGGGTCATTTTTCCATATATGGTAATATGGAATTTTTCATAGGAAAATCTTTAAAAATCTTCTTCTCAGAAACTGTAAGGCCTAGACCTTTGATATTTGGTATGTAGCATGATCTTATGGTCCTCTACAAATAGTGTTCAAATTATGACCCCCGGGCCAAAAATGGCCCCGCCCAAGGGCTTATCAGATTTTCATAGGAAAATCTTTAAAAATCTTCTTCACTGAAACTGTAAGGCCTAGACCTTTGATATTTGGTATGTAGCATCATCTAATGGTCCTCTACAAAAGTTGTTCAAATTATGATCCCCGGGCCAAAAATGGCTCCGCCCAAGGGCTTATCAGTTTTTCATAGGAAAATCTTTAAAAATCTTCTTCTCTGAAACTGTAAGGCCTAGACCTTTGACATTTAGTATGTAGCATGATCTTATGGTCCTCTACAAAGATTGTTCAAATTATGACCCTCGGGCCAAAAATGGCCCCGCCCAAAGGGCTTATCAGTTTTTCATAGGAAAATCTTTAAAAATCTTCTTCTCTCAAACTGTACGGCCTAGACCTTTGATATTTGGTATGTAGCATGATCTTATGGTCCTCTACAAAGATTGTTCAAATTATGACCCCCGGGCCAAAAATAGCCCCCCCCCCCCCCCCAAGGGCTTATCAGTTTTTCATAGGAAAATCTTTAAAAATCTTCTTCACTGAAACTGTAAGGCCTAGACCTTTGATATTTGGTATGTAGCATGATCTTATGGTCCTCTACAAATGTTGTTCAAATTATGACCCCTGGGCCAAAAATGGCCCCGCCCAAGGGCTTATCAGTTTTTCATTGGAAAATCTTTAAAAATCTACTGAAACTGTAAGGTCTAGACCATTGATATTTGGTCTGTAACATGATCTAATGGTCCTCTACAAATAATCCTCTGCCAAGAATGTTTAACTTACGACCCTGACCACTGGGCGAAACTTGGCCCTGCCTCAGGGCTTATCAGTTTTTCATGGGAAAAATATAAAATATTATTTTTCTCTGAAACCATAAGGCTTAGACCTTTAATTAATGGCATACTGCTTTGCCTTATGGTTCTCTACCAAGGTTGTACACATGATTTCTTGTGGTCAAAAATGGCCCCGCCCCTGGGGTTATCTCAGGTGAGCGCTTCAGGGCCTCATGGCCCTCTTGTTTGATATTTCTCATATACTGGGCAAAAGTCTCTCCCTGTTCTATGTTTATTCCAAATTTCAATACCTATTGCATATTCATGGATAAAAAAGTTATAATGGAAGATGGAACATAATAGCCATTTTAGAAAATAAAGAAACAGATTTGTCAAATTCCATTGGCTCCTATATGTCGGCTGCCTTATTTATCTAGGTCTGCTCTGTTTGCAAATGCATGAAAAAGCATATAAAAATTATGAAGGAAAGTTTTTTTTTGTCCTCCAGATCAAGTCTGGGGGGCATATTGTTTTTGCCTTGTCTGTCTGTTTGTCACCAACTTTAACATTCGTCATAACTTTTTAGCCAGTACAGATAGAGACTTGATATTTGGCATGCATGTGTATCTCACGAAGCTGCACATTTTGAGGGTGACATGACAAGGTCATCCTTCAGGGTCAAAAGTCTTTTGTCAGATTTGAGTTCTCAAGCTTTTGATTGGTCAGATTTGAGCCAAAGGCTCAAATCTGACCAATCAGAAACTTGAGAACGATCTCAGACTCAACTAAACGTTTTATAAGCATGGACCCTGGTTCTACACTTTTGTCAAAGCAAGAATTGAAGAGAAACTGTAAAGGTCATGACTGACATTGCTACTGTAACTCACATCAAATCTAGTAGCACGGCCATGATCAGCCATGCAATAATGGCACTTTACCCGTTCCCTGTTGCATATTCATGTAAGAAATAATGACATCATGAATATTTATTGGTGGAATATTAATTTTATAATGACATAATTATGTGCATTGGATTTTTTGGTATTGGTAAAAATTGCTGAATCGAATCTATTATAGATTACTGATCTGGGTCTACTGTGTTTGCAAACTTGTGAAAAAGTGTGTATATGAAAGAAAGGTTTAACCCTTTCCCTGTTCTGTGTTTATTTCAAATTCCAATACCTACTGACTATTCATGATTTAAACAGTTATAAATTAATAGAGAAGGTGGAACATTGTAGCCATTTTAGAAAGTCAAGAAACAAAACTACCAAATTCCATCAGCAAACAGAGCAGACGCTGATCAGACGGCTCCTCTAGGAGCCATCTGATCTGGGTCTACTCTGTTTGCAAATGCGTTTATATGAGGGAAAGGGTTAAAGAAACTGCAATTTTTATGTGTAATCATCATTTATATATATATGAGTTCTGTTTTCTGCCAATGTCTTTGATTGTAAAATGTAAAACTGGCTGAAAATATTTCTGAATGACACACAGTGCAGACAGATCTGCAAGGAGACCATTGATTTGTGTCTACAATGTAAATGTCAGTTTACTCATGCCTCACATTGAAAGGGTTAACTTAACCCTTTCCCTGTTCTATGTTTGTTACAAATTTCAATACCTACTCAATATTCATGGCCAAAATAGTTATAATGAAATATGGAAGGTGAAATATTGTAGCCATTTTAGAAAATAAATAAACATATGTATCAAATTCCATTAGCAAACAGAGCAGACCCTGATCAGACGGCTCCTCTAGGATCTTCTCTGTTTGCAGATGCGTGAAAACACGTTTGTATGAGGGAAAGGGTTAAAACCTATGATGTCTGAAGCGATCACTCAACAAAATAGATATGGTTTCCTAAACAGAAAATTGGAAAAAATGTTGTCACTTAGTGATTTATAGTCATCAAATATGTATCTGTCACTGCCAAAGCCTATCAAGGGTTTTAACCCTTTACTCTTTAGATATACCTTTTAACCCCTGAAAAAGTGATAGAAGGCGTTTCTATCAGATAAAGGATTATAACCCTTTACTCCATAAATACCCCTTCCTACCCTTTTGTAAACAGAATAGACACACAGGTCTGACAGCTGCTGTATGAGCTGTTTGCTTATGGAATAATATAGATATGATTCTACAGTTTT
The DNA here is from genome assembly GCA_963576725.1 of Azorinus chamasolen. Lineage (NCBI taxonomy): Eukaryota > Metazoa > Mollusca > Bivalvia > Cardiida > Solecurtidae > Azorinus > Azorinus chamasolen. The sequence goes on along the minus strand of OY755235.1, from coordinate 24,605,189 downwards.
TGGTTTAGCAAAACTTTCATGTGTTAATATGCGATTTTAAAAATTAATCTAATCAATATTCATGATGTCATCTTCATCTTCTTTCATGAATATTCATAGAGTAGAGTAAAGGGTTAAGATAATAAGTGTCAATTCATACTTCAGCTTATAAAAGTTTTTCGTTTCTGTCTCATTGCAGGGAAATAAAACTTGGCCCAAATGTGAAAGACATCGCAGAATGGAGTAAAAAATTGGAAAAAGCTACAAATCAACTGGACAAAATATCAGCCCGAAATGGTGAGTTGAGCAAATAATGGAATGGTAGCTAGCCATGAATTTATGATAATCTGTTGATGTGTCCAACTCCTCACGTAACCTTAACTGGAAGATTTATTTCAAACTTTCAAATATGAACGTTGTCGATATGAAGCTGCTTATAAAGAAGGGAATTTTTGCTTCATCCATTCTTATTGAGTTATTCAACTTTGAAATTTTCTTCACTATAATATAAGATATAGTGAAAATATAATGAAATTTTCTTCACTATAATATAAGATATAGTGAAAATATAATTATTGTGTGTCCCAAGTCCTCATATACCATTGGGAGGAATTGCTTCAAACTTTCGCATGTGAACAACAATGATGTTAAGATGATGGCCGTACAGAAAGGGATTTTCGCTTTGACTATTTCTATACCCCTGTTGACGATTATTAGTCGGGGGCATTATTTTTTGCACATTTCTGTCTGTCTGTCTGTTTTTATGCCCCAATTGACGATAGTCGGGGGGGGCATATTGTTTTTGCCCTGTCTGTTTGTTTGTCTGTTTGTTTGTCAGCAACTTTAACATTGGTCATAACTTTTGAGCCAGTATAGATAGAGACTTGATATTTGGCATACATATGTATCTCATAAAGCCACACATTTTGAGGGGTGACGTGTCAAGGTCAAGGTCATTCTTCAAGGTCAGTGGTCAAATATATGGGTCAAATCGCCGACTTTAACATTGGCCATAACTTTTGGACCAGTAGAGATAGAGACATGATATTTGGCATGCTTGTGTATCTCATGAGGCTGCACATTTTGAGGGGTGACATGTCAAGGTCAAGGTCATCCTTCAAGGTCAGAGGTCAAATATATGAGAGGGCATAGTGTTTCACAAACACATCTTGTTCAAGCTTGTACGTGCAGTTGGTTGTCACAGTTTTTTCATGTCAAGCAGCACCATGAGAGCATCAGTGTGTCTTAAAGACACAATTTTCTAGTTACTAAAAGATATACGAAATAAATATAATATTTCCCACTCCTCATATATGAAATAAATATTGTTTCCAACACCTCATACCCTAACCCTCACAGATATGTGAAGATGTGACCATATGGAAGGGGATTTTTGCTGCAACCTTTTTTATACGCCCACCTAATAAAGGTGGTCGTATATTGTCGTGGCCCTGTCCGTTCGTCCGTTCGTCCGTTCGTTCGTTCGTTCGTTCGTTCGTTCGTTCGTTCGTCCGTCAACATTTTGCTTGTCCGCTGTTTTCTGGGAAAACTATTAGACAGATATTAATGAAACTTCACACAAATGTTTAATGCATCAAGATCTGAAGCTGAGTTGATTCTGAGGTTCATTTGATTTTTCATTTCAGAGTTATGGCCCTTGTCCTTAAAAAATATGTAAATAGTTTGTCCGCTGTTTTCTGGGAAAACTATTTGAGAGATATTAATGAACCTTCACACAAATGTTTAATGCATCAAGATCTGAAGCTGAGTCGATTCTGAGGTTCATTTGATTTGTCGTTTCGGAGTTATGGCCCTTTTACTTAAAAAATCATGCAAATACATGCAAATAGTTTGTCCGCTGTTTTCTGGAAAAACTATTTGACAGATATTAATGAAACTTCACACAAATGTTTAATGCATCAAGATCTGAAGCTGAGTTGATTCTGAGATTCATTTGATTTTTCGTTTCGGAGTTATGGCCCTTTTACTTAAAAAATAATGCAAATACATGCAAATAGTTTGTCCACTGTTTTCTGGGAAAACTATTTGACTGATATTAATGGAACTACACACAAATGTTAAATGCATCAAGATCTGAAGCTGAGCTGATTCTGAGGTTCATTTGATTTTTCATTTCAGAGTTGTGGCCCATGTCCTTAAAAAATATGCAAATAGTTTGTCCGCCGTTTTCTGGGAAAACTGTTTGACAGATATTAATGAAACTTCACAAAAATGTTTAATGCATCAAGATCTGATGCTGAGTCGATTCTGAGGTTCATTTGATTTGTCGTTTCGGAGTTATGGTCCTTTTACTTAAAAAAAATGCAGATATATGCAAATAGTTTGTCCGCTGTTTTCTGGCAAAACTGTTTGACAGAAATTAATGAAACTTCATACACAAGTTTAATGCATCAAGACCTGAAGCTAAGTTGATTCTGAGGATCATTTGATTTGTTGTTTCGGAGTTATGGCCCTTGCACTTAAAAACATAATGCAAATTTATGCAAATATGAGGATGTCCATAACTTTTTCATTTGAAATGATATTTACTTCAAATTTTTTTATATGGTTAAACCTTAATGTGAATTTTCACAGATACATTGGGCGGTTTGATATGTCATTTTATTCTAAAGTTATGGTCCTTGAACTTCGTGTGTTCGTTGCTTTGTTAGTCGGTCAACTTTTAGTTTGTGTTTTGTTTTCTGGGAAAACTATTAAAATGATATAAATGAAACTTAACACAAATGCTTTAAGCAACAAAATTTGAAGCTGAGTATATTTTGAGGTTCATTCAATTTGTCTGTAGAGTTATGGCCGTTGCACTTTACAAAAATCTGCAAAAATGAGGATTAGCTGTAACTTTTTTATTTAATAAGATATTCACTTCATTTTTTAAAAAAATAGTATCACCTTAATATGGAAATCTAGATCTGAAGCACAGATTAGAAAATGTCAACACTTATAAGGCATGTTGAATCGGAGAAATTTGCAAGTGGGCGTATTATGTACCGTATGCGGTACTCTTGTTGTTAGAGTTATGGAACCTTTTTTATGCCCCCCAAAGCTAGGCTTTGGCGGCATATAGTGATCGCACCGTGCATGTGTGGGTGGGTGGGTGTGTGGGTGGGTGGGTGTGTGTGTGTGTGGGTGTGTGTACCTTTTGTCCGGAGTATATTTCCTTTGTCACATCAGCTACGGATACCAAATTTGGTGTGTGAGTTCATCTTGGGATGGGGGAGTGTTGCGTACCATTTTCATGTCACTGTGACCTTGACCTTGACCTTTGACCTTGATTTTACAAAAAGCTTGTCCGGAGCATATCTCCTTTACCTTACCAGCTATAGATTCCAAATTTGGTGTGTGAGTTCATCTTGGGATGGCGGAGTGTCGCGTACCATTTCCAGGTCACTGTGACCTTGACCTTGACCTTTGACCTCGATTTTAAAAAAAGCTTATGCCTTACCAGCTACAAAAAGCTTGTCCGGAGTATATCTCCTATACCTTACCAGCTAAGGATTCCAAATTTGGTGTGTGAGTTCATCTTGGGATGGAGGAGTGTCGCGTACCATTTTGAGATCACTGTGACCTTGACCATGACCTTTGACCGATTTTACAAAAAGCTTGTCCGGAGCATATCTCCTTTACCTTACCAGCTACAGATTCCAAATTTGGTGTGTGAGTTCATCTTGGGATGGCAGAGTGTCGCGTATCATTTCCAGGTCACTGTGACCTTGACCGTAACCTTGACCTTTGACCTCGATTTTAAAAACAGCTTATACCTTACTAGCTACAAAAAGCTTGTCCGGAGTATATCTCTTATTCCTTACCAGCTAAGGATTCCAAATTTGGTGTGTGAGTTCATCTTGGGATGGAGGAGTGTCGCGTACCATTTTTATTATCAAAAATACCTTACCTGCTATGTTTAGCTACTATACCAGTATGCTTTTAACACCTTCCGGAATTTTTTGGTGCCATCACCTGCCTATGCCCTGATTTTGTCATGACCCGGACACATGCGGTCCGCGATTTAGACCTAATCACAATAATCCTCATTCTATTTCCGGAAGGCTTACTGTACAGACGTGTATCGACAGTGATAAGGTCAGTCAGAACAAACACCACACTCTGGAAATTCGAAGACCAATTCGAAGACTACTTGGATACGCTCCAAATTATTTGGAAATTAATCATATCGTATTCGATACTTGATATTGATTTTACTCCAAAAAGCTCTCGTAAATTGCAATGCCCCAAATACGAGGCGCGTGCAACCACAGGAAGGGAGACTGGGATTCACACAAGACCTGTCTCTCTTGCTGTGGTTGCAGAGCATCATCTCCGTGCGACACTTCTATTAAGTGGTCACAGGAGAAATGGAAGCAAGCAGCTTCCAGACGGACGCATGCGAGCCGGGCTGCTAGAAAGCGTGCATCGACAGATGCACGCTCGCAGCGGTCCGACTCGTCTGCGTCCAGTCGCAGCGTGGCAGGGGCCCGATCAAGGGATCGCTCGCCACTGCTGAGCGACTCGGCAGCCGAATTATCGGCTGCCAACCCTCCCAAATCACTTGGGAAAGGTGCCGACCTATTCGCACGTGGCACCGGGCAGAAATTGCCCTGTGACGTCATAGGCCCGGCCATTACCTCGCCAGGCACCGGGCAACATTTGCCCGGACCAGGCGCCGGGTATAAATTGACTGGGCCCGGCTCCGGCCATGCCTCGCCGGGTCCCGGCTCCGGGCAAAATTTGCCCGGCCCGGGTTTACCTAATCCCGGCCCCGGCCAAAACTTACCGGGTGAATTACCCGGCCCGGTCTTACCTGGTCCCGGCTCCGGCCATGACTCGCCGGGTCCCGGCTCCGGGAATAATTTACCCGGCCCGGGTTTACACTCCGGTCATCCCGGGCAGATTAATTTGCCCGGCGATAATGAGACTGCGTCTTACGCAGACACTCGCCGGCCATCGGACTTTGTTTACCCGCGATTGTACCGCACAGTGCATCAACCGAATGTAGACACTACAATGTCGGCTCTGCACAATAGCACTCGCGGATCTCCGGCTAAACCTTCAGGGCATGAAACGCCCCAGAAGCGAGAAAGTCGCGGTGATTCACGGAGACATTCAGTGAGCTCCCGAGGTTCATCCCGAACCGGAAGTAGTTCAAGCTCTTCCGGAAGTGGATCCTCCACAAGCCCTCACCATTATAGGAGAGGCCATCGGAGTAATTCTCGGCGGCGCAAACGCACTAGGAGTTCTTCCAAGCGTCGGCGCTCGCATTCTAGAAGCCATTCTAGACGCCGTTCACGTTCGAGGAGCCCCTCGAGACGTCGGCGCTCACGTTCTAGAAGTGATTCTAGACGGCGTACATCTAGAAGTCGATCGCGCTCTCATAGGAGGCATCGGTCTAGGCGAGTATCTCACACGAAATCATCTCGCCGACACCGCTCTCCATCCAAGAGTAGACATGAGTCTAAACGCTCTACACGTCCTACTCCTGTGCATAAACAGAGCGGTCGCCAGGCAACTCTTCCGGTGACACCGGAAAGAGAAATGCCCCCCCGGATGTACGCCCCCCCCGGACATGCAATTGCCCCCCCCGGACATACAAATTTTGCCACCCCGGTCATCTGCCCCCGGTCATTCCTATTGTATCAATAGGACAACCACCGGCAATCAGTTTGCACACCCACATAGGGTAGTGGCAAACCAAATTGAGCAAAATCAGTCAACCCAATTGACTTCGGCACACGGTTTGAGGCCTCATATGACTTCTACTAGAGTCACACAGAGCCTCCCGTCAAACGCCACACCTTCAAACCCAAATACTATTTGGATAAGAAACGAATCTGGCATTCTGGAGATGGCGAACATTGAGCCGTTGATACACAATCCGGTCTCTAGTTCGAGCCTCCCTGCGTTTCTGCCTAACAGGCCACCGTCGCCCCCCCTTTCTATAAGGGCACCGGTTGACGACTCTCTTATGCTGGAAGGTGACAATGTCACTGTGGTACCCAGCAATAGAGACACTATGGCCCCCCCGGAACTACATCCGGACTTGTCCATGAGTAATGGCGATCGCCCTGATCCCCCCCCTCTGAACCAGATGGCTCAGAAGCGGGACAGGAGCTAGATCAATACTACCTGGCCCCAATCAACCAGGTGTATGAGGCCATGTTTAGTTCACTAGATGAGGAGAGTTGCCCTCGACCTCCTCAGACAGTTATCGGGGAACCGGTAACTGTCACCGAGAGGAGGGCCCGCAAGCGTGAGCCCGACAGAGTCGGCCGCTCCGCGCGGGCAGACTTACGTCTACCGATCGGTTCTGCCACCACGGCGGTTTTCCAGGCCTTGGAGCTGGCAAACAAAGTCAATGCCAATCAGGTCTGGAAAGCCCCAAAGGACTCTTCGGATCCTAAACCGGTGGAGGGTGGCAAGAGTTATAAACCTCCTGTGCCTGATCCCAAGACAGGGTTAGATCTGTCCAAGATCCCCCACCTAGACAATGACGCGGGGAAACTGAAGCAGATTTCAGTCCCCACAGCTTCATCAGTCGCTAGTATTCCATACTCCATGCTGGAGTCGTGGGAATTACGCGAGAGGAAGGCATTAGGGCTGGCCAATCAATTGGACCTGATGGCAGCCTCTGCCTTTGAGATGTCCTGTGAACTTACGGATGCAGTGCCCGAAGAACTTCGGGCACTTCTCATCCACCTGTCTCGCACGACGCAGGTGTTGTCCTACAACTCTGCGTCGTCGATGGCGGAAATGTTACGTTTCCGCCGAGACATGGTTCTCGAGACGGTCACACCCGGTTTCATGCTGGAACCGGGTATGACATCTCTCAGGACGGCCCCCTTTACAGCTGACACGCTGTTTGGGGGGCGCATCAACGCTGCGTTAGCTGCCGACAAGGACGACCAGCTGCACGCTTCGTTGGCACGGGGTAGCATTAACCAACGCTCGGGCGGAGTTTTTAAACAACCTGTTTCAAAATCCCCCGCAGCAGCCCCTCAGTCCAGGAAGGGAGGACGAAAAAGCACCTTTAATAGGCGCTCGATCATCCCCCCTCCTGGAGGCCAGAACCGGCAACCTTCAATTAAGAAGGGCCCCGGTAAAGGCCGTTTCTCGAAGGCCGAGTCTAAGGACTCCAAGCCTTCTCCCAACAAGGGCGGCCCTCCAAAGGGCCAGCCCTAGGGACTCGCCCTTTCTGCCGCCCCCGCCTCCGATGCCGGAGATACCAGTTGGAGCCAGGTTGGTGTTCTTCACCGAACGCTGGCTCCAAATAACAACAGACGCGTGGGTCCACTCCCTTGTGTCAAGCGGCCTCACCTTCCAATTCAAGGAAAGGCCGCCTCTCTCACGCGTTCCAATCGAACTGGTATCTTCGCATCCACATATCCCAGACGCCATTCTCGGTCTTCTGGGAAAACAGGCGGTGGAAAGGGTTCAAGACGTCCGGTCTCCAGGCTTTTACAGCCGTCTCTTTCTTGTACAAAAGAAAAACGGCTCATGGAGACCCGTCATAGACCTGAAAGTGCTAAACAACTTCCTAGTGAAGCCCACTTTCAAAATGGAGACTCCGGCCCTCATCCGGAAATCCATCAGACCCATGCATTGGGGTGTGTCTCTGGACCTGGAAGATGCATTCTTTCATGTCCCAATCCACACCAGCTACCGGAAGTACCTACGGTTCGCATATCGCGGCCAGGTGTACCAGTTCCGTGCTATGCCGTTTGGGTTGGCAATAGCACCTCGAGTTTTCACAAAACTCATGGCTGCTGTAGGTGCACACCTACGTCTGCGAGGTGCCCTACTCCTTCAGTACTTCGACGATTGGTTACTACACCAACTGAACCGCGAAGTACTGTTGTCCAACCTACAATTCGCATGGAACGAGCTCCTTTCTTTAGGGCTCCTCCTCAACGCGAAGAAATCGGAACTAGTTCCAACTCAAGACTTTACGTTTGTGGGAATGAATTTCCTCACACAAACGAACAGAGTCAGAGTTTCTCGGCAGAGAATCGCAAACCTTCTGACGCGGGTCAGATGGGTCCTGTCTCAACCTTTTCTCACTGCCAAACAGTTCCAATCTCTCAACGGTATCCTGAGCTCTGTCTCAGACTTCATAGTTCTAGGGCGGCTTTACCTCCGCCCTCTACAGATCTACCTGTCAGATCGTTGGAAGTGGACAAGAGAAAATCAGCTAGCTCTGATTCCTATTCTCCCTTCCCTGGTTCCACACCTTCACTGGTGGCTCAACGAGCAAGTGTTGCTGGAGGGAGTTCCACTACTCCCTCCACAACCGTCCCTGCATCTCATCACGGATGCAAGCATGGTGGGCTGGGGAGCCCACCTGGAACCACTCAGCGTGACGGTGTCGGGCACATGGTCTCCACAGGAAACCAAGCTCCACATCAACAATCTGGAAATGAGGGCAGCTCATCTGTCTGTCCTCCACTTCCAAGAGCACATTCGAAACGAGTGCGTTTCACTGTCGACAGACAACACCTCGGTGGTGTCTTACATACAGTGCCAGGGGGGAACACACTCCCGCTCTCTGTTTCAAGAGACGAAGGTCCTCCTGGACTTGTGCAGGGCCCTCAACGTCTCAATATCAGCCAAACACATTCCGGGTCGCCTCAATGCATTGGCGGACGGTTTGTCTCGCAAACACCAGCTTCTTCCTTCGGAGTGGACACTCCATCAGGAAGTAGCGAATCTGATATTCTATCAGCTGGGAGAGCCAATGGTCGATCTGTTCGCAACAAGGAACAATCACCGCCTCCCCCTGTACGTAAGCCCAGTTTACGACCCAGCGGCTTGGGCAGTAGACGCGCTTTCGTTCGATTGGGACCGGCTGGAGGCTTACGCCTATCCCCCGCCAATCCTGATCCCTCAGATCCTAGCCAAGATCAGAGTGAGCAATTGCCAGATCCTCCTGGTGGCCCCCTGGTGGCCCAGGAGATCATGGTTCAACGACCTCCTAGGTCTGCTCAGAGCCCTCCCCAGGAGTCTGCCCAGCAGGCCAGACCTCCTGTCACAGAGAGGCAACCGACACGCGGACCCAGACATGTTCCACCTACACGTCTGGCCGTTATCCAGCAATCTCTCAGTAAGAAACGTTTTTCTTCGAGAGCAGCAGCCCTCATTGCATCTGCAAGACGGCAATCCACCAGATCGGTATATGACTCCAGATGGAACATATTCACCGATTGGTGTGTTCGAAGGCAAATTGATCCACTCAATCCCTCTACTAGACGGATAGCGGATTTTCTTATCTACCTGTTCGATGAGAAAAAGCTGTCGCTTAGTTCCATCAAAGGTTATAGATCCATGCTTTCTCAAACCCTGGCCTTTCACAAATCTTCTAAGGTTTGTTCGGACCCTACGATTTCCGAGCTCATACGAGCAATGGAACTCAAACGTCCAGTTACCAGATCACTTGCTCCCAAGTGGGATCTAGCTTGTGTACTTTGGTCTCTGACTAAGGCCCCTTATGAGCCATTGGCTCAAGCGACCCTACAGTTGTTAACTTGGAAAACAGTGTTCCTTCTAGCCATGGCTTCAGCCAAGCGCAGAAGTGAGCTTCATGCTTTCTCTGTAGAGGATCGCCATCTTCGTTTTGATTCCTCAGACGGCTCGGTTACGTTGTTGTGTCAACCCGGCTTTTTAGCCAAAACCCAGCTTCCGTCTACGGCTCCTAAGCCGATTAAGATTCCCAGTCTTTCCCGCACCTGCGGCGAAAACGACGAGGATAGACTATTGTGCCCGGTGCGGGCTCTCAAATTCTATCTGAAAAGAGTGAAACCTTTTCGCGGCACACGCAAAAGGCTTTTTCTCCCTTTAAAAGGGGGGGGGGGGGGACGTGTCTGCGGCCTCCATCTCGTTGGGTTTCTTCGACAATTAAGAAAGCTTACTCATCACTCTCTTCTAGAGATCTATCTCTATTCAAGATTAGAGCGCATGAAGTCAGAGCTTTGTCGACATCCTGGGCTTTTGTAAATCACACACCCCTAGCGGATGTGTTACAAGCGGCTTTTTGGAGGAATTCCACCACCTTTTCAACGTTCTATCTGCGTTCGTTCGAAAGTCAACATGATAATCTATACATGTTAGGCCCTTTAGTGGTGGCACAAACTGTGGTGACTGCGACGGAACATACTGACTAGTACACTATTCCGTGAAAGTTCATACCATAACTAACGAAGACTAGCTGAGAACCTTGGTTAATGGGTTTTGCTGTGATGGGGAGCAACACGCTAACCTTCCCGCCTCAGCTGCAAACTCAGCTAAACATAGCAGGTAAGGTATTTTTGATAATAAAACAAATTTTTTAAGTAAAATTCATTTTAATTATAAAATACTTACCTGCTATAGGTAACACCCACCTCCCACCCCGCTCTGCGTTCTGTTATATTATTGCGGAACTAGAATGAGGATTATTGTGATTAGGTCTAAATCGCGGACCGCATGTGTCCGGGTCATGACAAAATCAGGGCATAGGCAGGTGGTGGCACCAAAAAATTCCGGAAGGTGTTAAAAGCATACTGGTATAGTAGCTAAACATAGCAGGTAAGTATTTTATAATTAAAATGAATTTTACTTAAAAAATTTGTTTCAGATCACTGTGACCTTGACCATGACCTTTGACCGATTTTACAAAAAGCTTGTCCGGAGCGTATCTCCTTTACCTTACCAGCTACAGATTCCAAATTTGGTGTGTGAGTTCATCTTGGGATGGCGGAGTGTCATGTTCCATTTCCAGGTCACTATGACCTTAACCTTGACCTTGACCTTTGACCTCGATTTTAAAAAAAAGCTTATACCTTACCAGCTACAAAAAGCTTGTCCAGAGTATATCAACTATACCTTACCTGCTAAGGATTCCAAATTTGGTGTGTGAGTTCATATTGGGATGGAGGAGTGTCGCGTACCATTTTCAGATCACTGTGACCTTGACCTTGACCTTTGACCGATTTTACAAAAAGCTTGTCCAGAGCATATCTCCTATACCTTACCAGATACGGATTCCAAATTTGGTGTGTGAGATCACCTTCAGATGGCGGAGTGTCGCGTACCATTTTCAGGTCACTGTGACCTTGACCTTGACCTTTGACCTCGATTTTACTAAAAGCTTGTCCGGAGCATATCTCCTATACCTTACCAGCTACGGATCCAAAATTTGGTATGTGAGTTCATCTTGGGACGATGGAGTGTTGCGTGTCATTTTCAGGTCACTGTGACCTTGACCTTTGACCTCGATTTAACAAAAAGCTTATACCTTTCCAGCGGCAAAAAGCTTGTCCAGAGCATATCTCCTATACCTTACCAGATACGGATTCCAAATTTGGTGTGTGAGATTACCTTCAGATGGCGGAGTGTCGCATACCATTTTCAGGTCACTGTGACCTTGACCTTGACCTTTGACCTCGATTTTACAAAAAGCTTGTCCGGAGCATATCTCCCTATATCTTACCAGCTACGGATTCCAAATTTGGTATGTGAGTTCATCTTGGGATGGAGGAATTTCGCTTACCATTTTCAGGTCACTGTGACCTTGACCTTCGACCTCGATTTTACAAAAAGGTTGTCCAGAGAATATCTCCTATACCTTAACAGCTACGGATTCCAAATTTAATGTGTGAGTTTATCTAGGAATGGCGGTGTGTCGCGTACCATTTTCAGGTCACTGTGACCTTGACCTTTGACCTAGATTTTACACAAAGCTTGTCCGGAGCATTTCTCCAATACCTTACCAGCTACGGATTCCAAATTTGGTTTGTGAGTTCATCTTGGGATGGCGGAGAGTCGTGTACCATTTTCAGATCACTGACCTTGACCTTGACCTTGACCTTTGACCTCAATTTTACAGTCCAGAGCATATCTCCTATATCTTACCAGATACAAAAAACTTGTCCAGAGCATATCTCCTATACCTTAAACGTTGACAATCAACCCAGGGTCCTTTTTAACGTTGAGAATGACTTAGGGTTCTTTTTAACTAAGTTTTGACGCTTGGCTCTTTTCTTAGCTATCATAATCGTCAAAGGTTCTGTTTCTAATGTTAAGAACTGACTCCTGTGTCATTTTTAACAGCATCAAAATTTCATGTTACACCTGCACTACATTGTATTGTTTTTCCGCCAAAATGCATTTCGGTGTCAAACACTTTGGGGGCATTTGTCACCCGTGACGACTCTCTTGTT